>OZ005736.1:277458783-277896283 GCA_963930755.1 Eudasyphora cyanicolor | reverse complement strand
TTCTGTAACATAAAATGGATATAGGTTGTTAGATATACGTCCTATGTAGAGCGCAAAGGACCTAATGTCCACCTTAAAACACAATTTTTTTTTAATAAAATTTTTAAATTGCATTTATTGGCTATACCTCGTTCAATATAAGTCCTAGAGCAAAAAGGACGTTTTGTAAATTTTATTTTTTTCAAAATTTTGCATTTCCCTTCTTAATTATGCATCCTATTACCCCTTAAATATGCATCCTAGAATGAAAAGGATGGAGTAGCTGGATGCCCTATTAACTTAAAACAGTTACAATTTGCTAAATAACGGTGTTTCCAATAGAGATGCTATGATTTTGAAGTGACGTTACGGTCATTTGTAATATGTCACGATCTGTCATTTGTCTTCATTGTATTCAGTAGTGTTTACAATTTCATCATGTAGAGATATACGCAAGAACAACGTTTACAAATTATTTAGTTTTATTACCAAAATAATCGTTCTCCAATTGCAAATTTTCGTGCGCGAAGTCCATTTTTTAAATCCAAAAACACTTTCCAGTCGACCTACGACCTTGACACCTATGAGCGATATTTTAGCTCTACTTAAGAGCTATCTTTTTGCCATTGACCGATTCCCGATCCGACGAACAGTTAAGGAGCTAGAGCAAAAATAAACTTTCTGTTCACATTTGAAAACGATGCTAAGTCCACTTTTTTTTAAATCCAAAAAACACTTTCTAGTCGACCCACGACCTTGACACCCCTGAGCAATATTTTAGCGCTCATTAAGAGCTATCTTTTTGCCATTGACCGATTCCCGATCCGACGTACAGTTAAGGAGCTAGAGCAAAAATAAACTTTCTGTTCACATTTGAAAATTATGCCAAGTCCATTTTTATTTAAAATCCAAAAAAAAAAACACTTTCCAGTCGACCTACGACCTTGACACCCATGAGCAATATTTAAGCTCTCGTTAAGATCTATCTTTTTGCCATTGACCGATTGTGGCTATGACGTGCCACACAGCAAATGAAACAATTGAATTGCTGCGAGAAAAGTTTGGAGATTCGATTATTTCAAGAAATTGTGATATTGTATGGCCTCCAAGAAGTTGGATTTAACACCATTAGACTATTTCTTGTGGGGTTATTTGAAGTCATTGGTCTTTCGAAATAAACTAGACTCTTCAAGCTTTAGAAATCAACATTGAACGTACCATTCATGACATATGACTTGATTTAGTGGAAAATGTGCTCGAAAATTGGTTCATCGAATTCGTTCCTGCAGAAGAAGTCGTGGAGGCCATTTGAATGACGTTTTATTTAGAACCTAATTGTATCGATTGTACTTCACATTAAATAAAAAACTTTTGAATTTCCTTAACAATAAGTTTGTTTTTTTTTTCAAAGATATCATATCACTCTTATTGGAAAACCTTGTATATACGGGAGAAGCTGTGGTACATATAGGGTTTTATTATAAACTTTCTAAACCCCCCAGCGTACAGTCATTCTGTCACTCCGTTTGTAACACTTCGATTTTATTGATCAGGGTTGAAGTGACACGAAGTCGGGATAAATATTTGCGACAATTATTGTAGATTGTAGCGTAATTATAACAGATGGACGGACATGGATAATTTGTCTATGAATTTTACGGACATGTTGTTACCTTAATTCATTGCTCAATGAATTGCTTCAATGATGGCCATAGTAGGTCCTTCGCTTCGATATATCCCCTTTACAAAGGTGAATAGATCCAAATACTCCTACCAAAATTGGCTAGTGTATTGTGGAATGATCTGTCCAAATGTTTAGATGTTCTGATAATGTTATCAAGACTCTTTGAAATCAGGCCCTCTATGCGTATAACTAATATTAATTAAGCTGAACACTAGGTTGTATGATTAATACTATTTATTCTAAGGAACACTATGGGGTATGGTTATTTTTTTTAATAGACTTGAGCGGTTTTTGGATAAAAAATATCATCTCTTAGCTGGACATAATTACTTGTATTTTAAAAATTTAATTTTCGACCTCCCAGCAAATGTTTCTCAATTAATATCAATCCTGCTTTTCAGACATAAACTAATCTTTTTTAGTCTATTCTTTAGCAGACTTTTTTTAAAATCAATGTAAAATATTAAACTTTTTCTTAATCGTCATATCAATCAGAGAAGGATCATCTTCTCAGACTTTATGCTTTAAAAATTGATTTTAATTATTTTGCCGTTACATCCCTATACCCATATTATATCTCTTATCTAACGTAACGTTTATTTAATGTGTTCGAAATGTGTGAGATCTATTTTGTATAGTCTTCTTTTTATCCTTTTTTTGTTGTTGTTGCCTCCAATGTTTTGCCGCCATGTGGTGTAAGCGGCAGCATCACCAGCTCGCATTGCTTTAACTAATCAGGGCTTTTTGTGTTACAAAATATTTGGCTCAATGACAAAAAGGCTTAAAGTGTTTTGCAAATACGAGCAAACTCACACGCTCTCACACACTGCAAAACCAAAGGATATATACATAAAAAACCAACACATGTACCCCTCTGACTGGGTATCTATATCGTTCGTAAAACTCTTGCGAGCCAAACAATTGGCAAACAATTTCTAGCCGAGATATATGACTGACTACAAAATGCTGGCACAGGGCTGCCGCTGCCGCTGATGATGACTGAGGGGTAACAAAATATTTTATGGTTTAAACAATTTATTTCCAGCTTTAAATGTGAGCAAGGGGGCTCATTTATTGTTCGAACAAAGATAATGTCGCAAACTGCAATTGGTTTTTCTGGTTAAAGTTTGAAGCCATAAAGGAAAAGTTTTTTCTTTGTCGATAATCGTTGTGAAATTGCTTGAGATTATGAAGTGTTTAAAAATCTCAATTGTCTGGGAATGTTAAGTAGAAGCGATATATATATGAAATGGGACGATGTGTGGTATAATTGATATCAGTTAATAGAACATTGGAGCGTATAATTGGCAATGGGACGATGTGTCGTATAATTGATATTAATTAATAGAACATTGGAGCGTATGAATGATACTGCTTTGTTTAAGGTGTAGTGGGGCGTATGATTATCAATAATTTTAAAGAATACTTGGAGATATTTGTAAAAAATATAAAAGGACTAGGTGTCATATAATTGATAATAATTTTTGAAACATTGGAGCGAATGATTATTGTGATTTTATTGAGTGTATGCAGGAGCGTATGATTACTATTAATATCAAATAATAATAAAATATATCTGAGCTTTATGTTCGCAAGTACTTAAGGAAAATCGTAGTAATAATTATTCGGTAAATGGTCTCCAAGGTTATAAAATAAAAAATTATTTATACATAAAGTTGAACTATTGTGACGCGTTTTTTAGTTGATAAAATTTAGAAAAAAAATCAGAAAATATTTGCTTTTTGGACCTTATCCCTCCCTCCTTCTCTTGAACCATAAATCAAACATTTAATAGAATTATAATTGGCATAATATTAATTAATAGAACATTGGTGCGTATAATTGATATTAATTAATAATAATTAAAAAATAGATCATTGGAGCGTATGAATAACACTGTTCTGTTTAAGGTGTAAAAGGGTCGTAGCATTATTCATAGTATTTAAAAATATTGGAATGCATTTATAAACAAAATTAGAAAGGGACTGTGTGCCGTATAATTGATAATAATTTTTAGAACATTGGAGCGAATGATTATTCTAATTTTTTTAGTGTGCACAGATGCGTATGATTATCATAAATTTTAAAAATTAATAAAATAATATCTGAGCTTTGTAATAGAAATTACTTAAGGAGTTTTGTGGCCCCAAGTTCCGTTTATTGGAAACCGAAAATCTTACAAATATTTCTTCTGTAAATGTTCCCCCGGGTTCTTTTTTATACGTTCTCCAAATAGAATTGGACTATTGTGTCCCTCTTTTAAAGTTTATTAAATTTATAAAAAAAAATCTAAACATATTTCCTTTTTGAACCTTATCTCTCTTCTTCTCTTGAATCAAACAATCAAACATTTTGTAGAATTGAAAATGTATATAATATTAATTAATAGAACATTGCAGCGTATGAATGATATGGGTCTGTTCAAGGTGTAATTGGGGCGTATTATTAATTTAATTTTAAAGAATATTAGGATGCATTTGTAAAAAAAAATAGAAAGGACTAGGTATCGTATAATTGATAATAATTTCTTGAACATTGGAGCGAATGATTATTGTAATTTTATTTATTGTGCACAGGAGCGTATGATTCTCATAAGTTTTAAAAATTAATCAAATAATATCTGAGCTTTATAATAGCAATTACTTAAGGAGTTTCGAGGAACTGTGCTCTTATACAAAATAGATAATTCTTCTGTAAATGTTCTACAAGCTGTTCTCCAAGCTTCTAAAATGTTTAACGTGTATACGTAGCCCAAATAAATCTGTACTATTGTGTGCTTTTTTTATGTTTTTAAATTTTAGAAAAAATCTGAAAATATTTCGGCTTTGGACGTTATATTTTTCCTTCTCTTTAACCATCAATTAAACGTTTTGTAGAATTTTTCAATCTGTATAAATTTCTCTTAGAACTTTGAGGCGAATGATGTACAAAGTTTTGTTAATGTCTACAGTGGCGTATGATTAATATTAATTTTAAAGAGTTACAAATATGTCAGAGCTTTATTGGTATATTATTATTTCCTTTCGAATCTATAAGTATCATGGGGCCATTACAACTTAGATCTATTTAATGCTAATCTTTTAAGTTCACTCCAACTCTTGTTGTGTGTAGTAGCTTCCTTCTCTATCTGACGGCGCCATGTGTGAGCTGGTCTTCCATTTCCTTGCGGATTCCGCTCTATGTCCATTTTTGTAATGTCATAATCGGGTTTTCGCAGCGTGTGCCCGATCCATCTCAATTTTCTTCTCTGGGTTTCATCTTTGATTGGAATTTGGTTTGTTCTTTGCCAAAGGCTACTATTGGAAAGGCTACTATCGCCAAACTTTATTGGTAAATAGCTAAAGTTTCTCCTTCTTTTTAATCCTCAATTAAACCTTTTGTAGAATTTATAATTTGTATAAAATATCCTTAAAATGTTTAGGGTTTTCTAAACCATTCAATGATGTCTAACCCCCAAAGAAGAGAACACGAGTTTCCCAAAAAAATATAAATCTCCATTTTCATCTAGACTATCTCAATTAACAACAATCATATGCAACACATAAAATGTTTAAATGTTTTGGAAAAATCCTGGAAAGTTTCACCTCCAATGCAATATTTGTACATTCTACAAAGCATGATGTATCTCCCGCCCCTAGGGGAACATATGCTTACTTAAATGTTTACCATTTCCCATTGTGTTGCTCTTTCGCATAGCCTAGCAGGAAAAACTATATATTGTACATATAGAGAACAAACAATAAACACTAAGCCAGTTGTTGTAGTAGTCGTACATAGTATCTGGAGTAAGTTTAGACGGAAGGACGGACGGACGGTAGCAGAATGTGTACTCAATCGAGCGCATTGTATGTATGGTCTGTGAAGGATCTTTGTTTGATTTAAAGAAGAGTTGCTAAATTGAGCAATTGAAAAGGGAAGAGGGGTAAAAAACACTTGATTGCATTGCTTAAAGTTTAAGTAAACTTCTCGGGAATTTACTCTTTCAAAGAATTTAAAATTAAAGCAGAAAAATAGTTTGAAAGTTCTGGTAGTAATACCAGTTTTCTTTGCAATCGGACTGACGAGCGTATGATTCATATTAATATTTATGGCGTATAATTGATTGAACTGCCTATTTTTGGCAATTGGACTGTGGGGCGTATGATTCATATTAATATTAGTCCCTATGGCGAATAATTGATATTAATTGAATTAATTAAGTTGAAGACATATAACACAACATTTACACAAACTAAATTTCTAACATTTTTGTGCATTCTTCAAAATTTCCTTCAATCATTTTTTTCTTAATGACATTTTCTTTAGGGTTGTCATAAAACTCGATTACATTCTCAACAATTTTTCCCAGATATATTTTCGTCTTTCAGCAAGTAATTTCTCAGGATTTAAAAAAGTACTTCCAAAGGATGTAAAGAGTACTCCTAGCTTCTTATTTAAATTTATCATAAAAATTCATTTTATTTTGAGTTCCTCAAGCAAATATGTATTGTTGTTCGTACGTACAACTGATGAAATTTATCTTTTCACATGAAACATTTTTCATTGCAACTCTTTTTCGTTTTCCCTCCCTTTACCTCCCCTTGCGCCACCACAAAAACACTTAAGAGTTTTCGCCAACATTTAAAAGCCACTTCAAGTAAAGACACTTCAAGTCGTTCATTTACATAATTAATAGGGAAAAAATCGCACAGCAGACAACTCTGGTTATAAAGACACACGAAGAAGACGAGTACTCAAAATAAATTGTGAATTCTTTATAGACAACATTAAATAATTATGTTTGCGTTGTGGAGGCGATTCCTCCAGTGGTTGCAGGAATTCGAAAATGTCATACATTTTCTATGTATGAGCTTCAAATTATACTAAGGCAATGCTGGAGCGTATGATTTATTTAAA
This sequence comes from Eudasyphora cyanicolor, assembly GCA_963930755.1. Taxonomy (NCBI): domain Eukaryota; kingdom Metazoa; phylum Arthropoda; class Insecta; order Diptera; family Muscidae; genus Eudasyphora; species Eudasyphora cyanicolor. The sequence goes on along the minus strand of OZ005736.1, from coordinate 277,889,724 downwards.
TTAATGTGCTCTTGAAATAAGCCGTATGAGTGATAAGAATTGTATGAATTAAAATTAATGAATAATTTTCTAGGATTAAAAATTGCGGAAGGCAATGGCATTTGTATAATGCTTGAAAATTATGTGAATTTTAAATTAGCATATTTTTTCTTTAATTAAATTTTTTGTTAAAATAGACTCGACATTTTGTATATTTTTAGAATTTAGTGATTAGAGAACATATAGAAAATATTTCCTTATAATAATATATAAATCTGCAGGTTTGTCCCTTGGTGCGAATGAGTGATATTAAAGCCATATCCGTGGCTTTGTAATAATATATAAATCTGCAGGTGTGACCCTTGGTGTGAATGAGTGATATTAAATCCATATTCGTTGCGTATAAGTTACTTTATTACAAAATTAAATTGTTTATACGCTGTGAATAGGTGGTAAATTTATTTTAAAATGTATTCAAATATTTCAAAAGATAAAATACAAAATCAAAAAAAGGTACGGAATGTCCAGAGGAAAGCATCTTATAGGGAGGTCCTTTGTACGGGGACTATAGAAAATCATGATCGTTTCAAAATATATCATGTGGATCCGTTGAAAACATGTCTTCTAGGTCATCAAGGAGTCCAAATAGTAGGGATATTTTTCTGGTACCTATTAGGTCGACTGCACACCTAATTATATTAGGGCAATGGTGACGTATAATTTATTTAAATTATGTTGGCGTATGATTTATTTAAATTAATGTTCTTCTATGAAGTCGTATAAGTAATAAAAATTTTTTAATAAATAATTTACTGAACCAAAATGGCAAAATAATTGTAAATTCAGCTGGAAAAAGCTACGAAATTTTATCTAAAAAAATGTGGCTCACATTTTTGTTAAATCGAACAGATATTTAAATATTGTTTTTTTTTTGTTTTTCCAATTTAAAATCTAAAACATTTATTCAACAATAATTTCTCCCTATTCCTAGACCATATATCAGTTCAATTATGCAAATATCCTTTCTTTAAATTTATCATTGCTAATTGTCCTTGTCGGGGACAAAAACACAAATGAGCAAATTAACATTAATTATAAGCGCTCTCCACCATTTATAATTATAATATGACAGTGAAAGTGTTTTCCCTAAGCTTTTGTTTATTTTATGGTTAAATTTGCTATAAATACATATGAGGCCATTATTAAAATTGCATAGATTTCCAGGGAAATTGAAAGGCAAACATAGAATTGGGGAAAGCGGTGGAGGGCCGTTGAACCGCAAAATAAATAAAAACGCTTAGAGAAAAAACTGGCAACTCTATAAGTAAACACCAATTGCCTTTACAGGCTAAAAATAATTTAAATGCTAAATGGAGCAGGGGTGGGGGTTGGGTTCGCACATCAATATTGAAAACCATAAAATGTGTATAATTGCACTAAACATCAAGTATGAGTTATTTTAATTGTAACGCTCAAACTTGACAATTTTTCCCCCGTAAAAACAACGCTATTTGCATTTATTTGTTTTACTTACAAATTAAAGCATTAGAGAAGGACACATAGTCTTCCTCATTTGCTCGTTCCAATTGAAATTACATATATAACTGTATATATACGAGTTCATAAATCTAAAGTTTTGTTCCTTTGTGCGTATAAGTGATATTAAATAAATACACGTGACGTATACGTTATTTCATTAGAAAATTTAATAACTCATACGCAAGGGAGGTTAGCCCAATGATAGCCCAACAAATGACAATTAAATTGTCGCTCTTTTTTCTTCTATTCTTTAAAAATATATAACTGTGAAACTTTTTTCCTTGTGCAAATAAATAATATTAAATAAGTATTCGTGGCGTATGAGTTATTGCATTAGAAGACCATAACATGGAAATTCTCCAATTTTTTCTTGTGATATTTTATTTATCAGAATCTTTGTTATTTGTGCGAATATTAAAGAAAATCTCTAGGCGTATTAGTAATTTTATTAGAAGAACTATAATTAAACATACCCTAAAAAATTTTAGTTTCTCATTTATATTATGATATATATGACGTATACATATTTGATATTATTACCAATTTTTTGGCAACTGAACTGTAGAGCGTATGATTCATATTAATATTATACTATATGGCGAATAATTGAAATTGATCGCATTTGACATAAAAATGTCGGCCAACGAAACTTCTAACATCTTTGTAATATTTTAGACACATTACTCTTTTTCTCAGAATTATCGTACAAATGGATATCTTGCACGAAATAGTTTTGTCGTCTATCAACAAACTATTTCTCAGGATAAATATAAATAATAAATTATTTATGTATTTAAATAAATTGTATGCCTTGATAAAATCAAATCCTTATGTACATAGGAATATTTTTTAATAACCAATCATGGCTATATCACAGTCACATGAATTAGAATTAAATATTGTATAATTATAGTATGTAGCGCACCACGGACTATATGTAATATAGGCTAGATAAGGACTTGATTTCATTATGGTATAAAATTAGCATTGCTAACAATATAATTTTGTATACATTTTATGAGAATTAAAATCAATCGGACGTTATGCGCGGGTTTTTAATTATATTTATAAGATATACTAAATAAGTGCTTGGTAGTATATAGTTATTAAATTTACATTGGTGTACAAAATAAATATTTATATGACAAAATATTATGAGGTGGATTTGGACTATGCAGCAACTAAAATCACTCCTATGCCATGACTATTTATTTAATGATACTCATTCATACTTAATATAGACTAGACAAGCACTTGATTTTATCAAGTTATTAAATTTACAATGCTGTATACAAAATATTTTTTATATTACAACATATTATGAGGTGGATGTGGACTATGCAACAACTAAAATCACTCTTATGGTATGACACTTTTTTTTAATGATACTCATTCATACTTAATATATACTAGATAAAGACTTGGTTTTTTTCGCCTTTCAACAAATTGATAAAATCAAGTCCTTATGTACGTAGGGCTATTTTTAAATAAACATTCATGGCTATATCACAGTCACATGGGTCAGAATTAAATATTGTATAGTATGCAGTGTACTAGGGACCATATGTAATATAGGCTAGATAAGGACTTGATTTTATTATGGAATAAAATGTACAATGCTAACAATATATTTTTTATACATATTATAACAATTAAAATCAATCGGACGTTATGCTTGGTTTTTTAATTATATTTATAATATATACTAGATAAGGACTTGATTTTATCAAACTATTTAATTTACATTGCTATATAAAAAATATATTTATTGATATTAAAAAATATTATGAGGTGGATTTGGACCATGCAACAACTAAAATCACTCTTATGTCACGACTATTTATTTAATAATACTCATTCATACTTAATATAGACTAGATGAAGACTGGATTCCTCACGATTTTTTTTTCAAGATATTTTATCGTCTTCCGAAAAACTTCTTCTCAGCATTTGACTCCAATTTGGTTGAAAATGTATATACGTATAAATAATAAATTATTTATGTCTTAAAATAAATTGTATGCCTTGACAAAATCAAGTCCATATGTACGTAGGGCTATTTTTAAACAAACATTCATGGTTATGATTAGATATTATATATGGGTTAGATTAAATATTGTATAGTAAGTAGTGCACTAGGGACTATATGAAATAGGCTATATAAGGACTTGATTTTATCATGGCATGAAATTTACATTGCTAATAATATAATTTTAATTAAAAGCAATCATACGTTATGCACGATTTTTTCATTATATTTATAATATATACTAGATAAGGACTTGATTTTATCAAGTTATTAAATTTACATTGCAGTATGAAAAATATTTTTATTTATATTACAACATATTATGCGGCGGATTTGGACTATACAACAACTAAAATCACTCCCATGCCATGACTATTTATTTAATGATGCCCATTCATAATTAATATAGAATAGAGAAAGACTTGATTTCTCTCGATTTTATTTTCAAGATACTTCATCGTCTTTCAACAAACTATTTCTCAGGATTCAAATCAAATTTGGTTGAAAATGTATATACATGTAAAAATAATAAATTATTTATGTTTAAAATAAATTGTATGCCTTGATAAAATCAAGTCCTTATGTGTGTAGGACTATTTTTAAATAAACATTCATGGCTATATCACAGTCACATTGGTTAGAATAAAATATTGTATAGTGTGTAGTGCACTAGGGACTATATGTAATATAGGCTATATAAGGACTTCATTTTATATGCAGTGTACTAGGGACTATATGTAATATAGGCTATATAAGGACTTGATTTTATCATGGCATAAACCCTACATTGCTAACAATATAATTTTGTATACATTTTATAACAATTAAAATCAATCGGACGTTATGCATGGTTTTTAAATTATATTTATAATATATACTAGATAAGGACTTGATTTTATCAAGTTATTAAAATTACATTGCTATATAAAAAATATATTTATTTATATTATAACATATTATTAGGTGGATTTGGACTATGCAAGAACTAAAATCACTCCTCTGCCTTAATTGGCATTTAATAAATAACATTCATACTTAATATAGACTTGATAAGGACTTGATTTAATTAAGTACGTCGATTAGTAATGCTATATAAATAGTTTATTATGTAGATTGCAACATAAATGCACCACGTGGACTCATACTACACGGAATTGTACTCATATGTATTTAATATTGACAAGGACTTGATTTTATCAAGGGTAGATACTGATACTACCATATAAATACATTATTATGTATATTACAATATATTAAGAAGTGGATTTAAATTATGCAGCAATTAAAATCATTCATATGTCTTGAATGTCTATTAAATAATTCTCACTCATACCTTAATATAGGCTAGATAAGGACTTGATTTTATTAAAAGTATATATTAATAGTGCCATATAAATAATTTATTGCATATATTACAACATAGATGTACTAAATGGACTATACAATAGTTATAATCACTCCTAAGCCATAAATGTTTATTTAATAATGCTAATATGTAATTAATTAAAAAGTACTTACCTTATCAAGGAGTAAAATTTGCACTGCGCTATATATAACTTACTATTATTATTACAACATACTAGTAGAATTACAATTTCTCATACTTCACAGAATTGTATTCAATACTACGCAAACGTACTTAATAATGACTAAGGGCTTGATTTTATCAAGGGTGAATACTTATGATACTATAAGTATATAAATATATTATTATGAATATAACTATATGCTAAGAGGTGGATTTGGACTGTGCAGCAAATTAAAATCACTCATACGCCATGTATGTTTATATAATAAAATTCATTCAAACTTTATATAGATTAAATAAGACCTTGATTCTACTAAGGTTGTACTTTTATTAATATTTTTATATAAATTATTTATTATAAATATTACAACATGGGTTCAACAAATGGACTATACAACAGTTAAAATTACTCATAAGTCAAAAAAATTAAATTAAATAATACTCATATGTACTTAATATAGACTAAAAAGGACTTGATATTATCAAGGAATAATATTTATATTTAATTATATTAAATTTATTTTTATGTTATTAAATAATTAAAAAAAATATTATTAGTACCACAATATATTATTGGGTGGACCAAGCGGGGCGTATAAAACAATTCAAAACACTCATTTGCTAAAAATATTATTCATAACTTTATATATAAAAAGGCTAGATAAAGACTTGATTTTATTGAGGAAGAAATCTTACATTGCTATACAAGTAATTGATTATATATATTATTTAAGGATCAAGTGGAATATAAAACGTTAAAAATCACTCATACGTCAGCAAATTTTATTTAATACTAATTATATGCACTTGATATGGACTAGTTAAATACTTGATCTTAAAATTATAATCTTATTTTTTAAAATTTAAATCACCAAAAAAAACTTTTTATTATTACTACATTTCATTCGGCCCTGAATCAATTCAAAATGTCCAGAGAATGCATATCACTCCCATTGCATTACACTGGTTTCCCCTTCTCTAAATAAGAACCTATGATTAACATTAATAATTTATTGCCATATGACACATACATAGGTACATTTCATCAAGGTAATTTGTTGCAATTTCCATTTGAAATGAGCATTCATTGGCAATTTTTATTTTATATTATTTTCCATGCAATTTACATGTTTTTACATCAATTTTACCAATTTTTTTTCATTCTTTTATATAAATTATTCATTATCCTCAATTGCAATTCTCAAATAATAAAATATTTGAGAGTGGGAATAATTTATGGAAAAATTGTAATGCACAGCAGTGCATCATTGTTCAGTTTGTTCAATATTACAAATTAATGTATACAAATTTATAAACAAATGATTTGGGAGGGATTTTCACACCGCAATACGAGTATGCACATTTGCTGTAATTTGTTAAAAATAATTCAGATGTTTTAATTGGAAAATTATTTTGCTGGAATAGGAGTCGAGGGAATTGCGTTCAGGAGGGGAAATGAAATGATTGCATAGAAACCATTTGAGGGATTTTGTGAATTATTTTCGATAGTAATTGTGAACTAATATTATTCATTCGCTTTAGCCATCAATGAAGAACTTATCTAAAAGAAAAGTTATCAACGACGAGCTATTCTAAAAAAAAAAATTCATCAACAATGTACTTTTCTAAAAAAAAAATAATAAACGATGAACTTTTCTAAAAGAAAAGTCATCAAGGATAATCTTTTCTAAAAGAATAGTCATCACTGATGAACTTTTCTATAAGAAAAGTCATGATGATAAGAAAAGTCATCAACAATGAACTTTACTACAGGAAACATCATCAACGCTGAACTTTTCTATAAGAAAAGTCATCAACGAACAATTTTTCGGTAAGAGAAGCCATCAACGTTGAAGTTTCTATGCGAAAAGTCAACAACGTTGAACTTTTCTGTAAGAAAACTATCAACGATGAAGTTTTCTATAAGAAAACTCATCAACGATGAAGTTTTCTATAAGAAAACTCATCAACGATGAAGTTTTCTATAAGAAAACTCATCAACGATGAAGTTTTCTATAAGAAAACTCATCAACGATGAAGTTTTCTATAAGAAAACTCATCAACGATGAAATTTTCTATAAGAAAACTCATCAACGATGAAGTTTTCTATAAGAAAACTCATCAACGTTAAAGTTTTCTATAAGAAAACTCATCAACGATGACGTTTTCTATAAGAAAACTCATCAACGATGACGTTTTCTATAAGAAAACTTATTAACGATGAAGTTTTCTAAAAGAAAACTCATCAATCAATCAACAACGATGAAGTTTTCTATAAGAAACCTCATCAACGATGCAGTTTTCTATAAGAAAACTTATCAACGATGAAGTTTTCTATAAGAAACTGAAGTTTTCTATAAGAAAACTCATCAACGATGAAGTTTTCTATAAGAAAACTCATCAACAATGAAGTTTTCTATAAGAAAACTCATCAACGATAAAGTTTTCTATAGGAAATCTCATCAACGATGAAGTTTTCTATAAGAAAACTCATCAACGATGAAGTTTTCTATAAGAACACTCATCAACTATAAAGTTTTTATGAGAAAATTCATCAACGATGAAGTTTTCTATAAGAAAACTCATCAACGATGAAGTTTTCTATAAGAAAGCTCATCAACGACGAAGATTTCTATAAAGAAACTCATCACGCTGAAGTTTCTTTTAAAGAAAAATCATCAAAGATGTAGTTTTCTATAAGAAACCTCATCAACGATGAAATTTTCTATAAGAAAACTCATCAACGATGAAGTTTTCTATAAGAAAACTCATCAACGATGAAGTTTTCTATAAAAAAACTCATGAAGTAAGAAAACTTTTTTCATCGTTGATGAGTTTTCTTATAGAAAACTTCATCGTTGATGAGTTTTCTTATAGAAAACTTCATCGTTGATGAGTTTTCTTATAGAAAACTTCATCGTTGATGAGTTTTCTTATAGAAAACTTCATCGTTGATGAGTTTTCTTATAGAAAATTTCATCGTTGATGAGTTTTCTTATAGAAAACTTCATAGTTCATGAGTTTTCTTAAAGAAAACTTCATCGTTGATGAGTTTTCTTACAGAAAACTTCATCGTTGATGAGTTTCTTATAGAAAACTTCATCGTTGATGAGTTTTCTTATAGAAAACTTCATCGTAGATGAGTTTTCTTATAGAAAACTTCATCGTTGATGAGTTTTCTTATAGAAAACTTCATCGTTGATGAAGTTTTCTTTTCGAAAACTTCATCGTTGATGAGTTTTCTTATAGAAAACTGCATTGTTGGCGAGTTTTCTTATAGAAAACTTCATCGCTGATGAATTTTCTTATAGAAAACTTCATCGTTGATGAGTTTTCTTATCGAAAACTTCATCGTTGATGAGTTTTCTTATAGAAAACTTCATCGTTGATAAGGTTTCTTATAGAAAACTTCATCGTTGACGAGTTTTCTTATAGAAAACTTCATCTTTGATGAGTTTTCTTATAGAAAACTCATCAACGATGAATTCTCTTATAGAAAACTTCATCGTTGATGAGTTTTCTTATCGAAAACTTCATCGTTGATGAGTTTTCTTATAGAAAACTTCATCGTTGATGAATTCTCTTATAGAAAACTTCATCGTTGATGAGTTTTCTTATAGAAAACTTCATCGTTGATGAGTTTTCTTATAGAAAACTTCATCGTTAATGAGTTTTCTTATAGAAAACTTCATTGTTGATGAGTTTTCTTATAGAAAACTTAATCGTTGATGAGTGTTCTTATAGAAAACTTCATCGCTGATGAGTTTTCTTATAGAAAACTTCTTCGTTGATGAGTTTTCTTATAGAAAACTTCTTCGTTGATGAGTTTTCTTATAGAAAACTTCATCGGTGATGAGTTTTCCTGTAGAAAACTTCATCGATGATGAGTTTTCTTATAGAAAACTTCATCGCTGATGAGTTTTCCTGTAGAAAACTTCATCGATGATGAGTTTTCTTATAGAAAACTTCATCGCTGATGAGTTTTCTTATAGAAAACTTCATCGTTGATGAGTTTTTTCAAATATTATTATGCATACGCCTCTTAAACTTCTGCAACAAATAATTAATATTACTTACACTTTCCGGAGTCCAATTAAAATAACACTAATCCTTTATTCTCCAAAACCTTAATCCAATTAAAATATGTTTTTAAAAATTATATTACTTTTTTCCGTTTATCTTTATTATTTTCTCTGTAAGGAAAATTATGACCTTTCCAAATAATTCCATCTCTTCGGAAAAACCTTCTATTTATTTTCCATCAGCTTTTTAACAATGCACAGTTTTCCAGCTCTTATCATTTCGGAAAAATTCACCCTTCTCGGAAAAGTTTATTATAATGTTGTCACAATTTTTATTTCGTGCAATTCCATTCAAAAGAATTGCATATTTGTTATTAAAAAAAAGGTTTCTGCTTAATTCCAATTTCAGTTAACAAATAGTCCCACACACACACACAGACACACAATTCTCTTTTATATTTCTCGGGATATTTATATTTAAACAAACAACAGAATAAAAGTTATTAAATGAAAACATGTGAGAGGACATATGCAAATATGCAAATATTGCCAAATGAAATTGTTTGGAAAAAAAGCAGAAGGCAGAGTGAAGCCTCATTATGCAGTGAAGAAAAAAACCTGGTTGTTTACAAATATGCCACACATTAACACTCATTTAATTTTTTTCCTCCGCAATTTTCTTTATTATATTTTGTTTGTTTTGTTGTTGTTTTCAGGCACACAAACGCATTCACACTATTCAAGTCAGTCATCCCTCTCCCCTCAGTTATTTCCTACAAATGAGCATATTACATAAATAAACAAACACACGTACGAGTAGATATGCCCGTGTGTCTCTTTCTCCCCCCCCCCTCTCTCTCTCTCTCTTTCTTTATACTTGTGCGTCTAGCTGCATGTCATGTTTTACACATGTATTGGCCAATACCGGCTCAACGTCACGCTCTCACACCTCTATCTCTCACACATCATCACCGCTACAGTCTCATCAACACCATCACATCTGTCTGTTTGTTTTCATTATAATTTTCATGTTAAGTTCGTTGTCAATTATTGCTGGGATAATGGTTTCGATGAGACATGCCATGTGTCTGCATGCGTGTACGAGTGTACGAGTGAGCTGTCAATGTGCCTGTATTCACTAATATTCTTCAATTGAATGGTTATGTGTTACAGTCTTTCAAAACTATTAAAAATGCGGAATCAGTGAAGCAATATAAATCATTCGCTCAGATGACCCAAGAGAAGAGACGATTAATATAACGCATTCGCTCAGATGTGCGAAGAGGAGAAGCTATTATTATTAATCATTCGCTCAGATGCCCCAATTAATTAATATTGCCCCAGGAATTAATATTATTCAAATTTAGCTTCCCTTTTTAAAACACTGTTCCTATTATATATTACGACTGGTTTTGCTGCTTGTTGCCACATATGATCAAGCAAAAACATCATCCTCGCCATTTCAGCATAATTCCCAAGCGTGTGGTTGATACTTCTATAAAATGTAGATGTGTGTGTGTGACATTTTATGTATGCAACACAACCATAATGTTGACATTAATATGTGACATTATGTACATAAGCAATTGTGGGTAGAGTATATGTACATATGTATGGATAGGCCTATACCATACGAAGCCATAAATGTCCCGGCGAAGACAAGAACACTTGAATGCACTTACATATATACATATTATATTATATATATTGTTGTATTTATGTGTCATTATGCCATTTTGTAAGGACTAAAGAGGCAACTCCATCTGCTTCCCTCCCCACTCCCCTCCCACTTCTGTTGGCTCCGGTTGATGGGTTTTGACGTGAACTCGGTTAGCGTGTCTTACAGCTCCCGGGTTGGTACCTTGATTTTGTTTGACAGGGAGATTTAAATTATGTTGACTTCCGTTCTTTTTTACTTTACATTTTTTTTCTTTTTTTTCTGTTGAAAGAAAATTGTGTTTACTTTTTTATGGAATACCTGGAATACCTGGAATTCTATGAACATGGAAGTGATTATAAATGTCACTCACATTACTTTATGAGATAATACCAGACAGGTTTTATTAAAAAAAAACAAAACAAAAGCAAAAGAATCTTTCATGGCGAAGTAGGAAGCAGTAAATTTACCCGGCTAAACAAATATAGGCTAAAAGCTTTCAGGATTTACTAAAATACCTAGCTTTTATAAAAATATATATTTAAAAAGAAATGTTTACCATCAAGAACAAAGCCACGGAATTAAGGGGAATACATTAAAATGTAATTGCAGGAAAAACTGATACTTTCCATTGCGCAAAAAAAATAATATTTAGACTCGAGCAGTGATTGGAGTTAATTAAAAAATATCTAAAATTTTCCAAATTCAAATGCGCTAAACAAATATTTGAGAGGTAAGTAAAATCATCTGTCAATAAGAATTAAAATTACTTATTCGCTCGTTTCCAAGACAAGAACCAACTAATATTACTCATTAGCTTAGATGTCCAAGCCAGAGTGTGTCTAATGATTAGAACGAATTTATATTACTTATTCGCTCACATGTCCAATACCAGGGCGAAATAATATAACTTATTCCCTACGACGTCCAATATACAAAAATTAATTGTTGATGACTTTTCTTATAGAAAAAGTTCATCGTTGATGACATTTCTTCTGGAAAAGTTCATCGTTGATGACTTTTCTTATAGAAAAATTCATCGTTGATGACTTTTCTTATAGAAAAGTTCATCGTTGATGACTTTTCTTATAGAAAAGTTTATTGTTGAGGACTTTTCTTATAGAAATGTTCATCTTTGATGATTAACGATGAACTTTTATAGAAAAGTTCATCCTTGATGACTTTTCTTATAGAAAAGTTCATTGTTGATGACTTTTCTTATAGAAAAGTTCATTGTTGATGACTTTTCTTATAGCAAAGTGCATGGTTAATGACTTTTCTTATAGAAAAGGGCGTGGTGGTTGATGACTTTTCTTTTAGAAAAGTTCATCGTTGATGACTTTTCTTATAGAAAAGTTCATCGTTGATGACTTTTCTTATAGAAAAGTTCATCGTTGATGACTTTTCTTATAGAAAAGTTTATTGTTGATGACTTTTCTTATAGCAAAGTGCATGGTTGATGACTTTTCTTATAGAAAAATTCTTCGCTGATGATTTTTCTTATAGAAAAGTTCATCGTTGATGACTTTTCGTATAGAAAAGTTCATCGTTGATGACTTTTCGTATAGAAAAGTTCATCGTTGATGACTTTTCGTATAGAAAAGTTCATCGTTGATGACTTTTCGTATAGAAAATTCATCGTTGATGACTTTTCGTATAGAAAAGTTCATCGTTGATGACTTTTCGTATAGAAAAGTTCATCGTTGATGACTTTTCGTATAGAAAAGTTCATCGTTGATGACTCTTCTTATAGAAATGTTCATCGTTGATGTCTTTTCTTATAGAAAAGTTCAACGTTGATGACTTTTCTTATAGAAATGTTCATCGCTGATGACTTTGTTTATAGAAAAGTTCATCGTTGATGATTTTTCCTATAGAAAAGGTCAACGTTGATGACTTTTCTTATAGAAATGTTCTTCGCTGATGACTTTTCTTATAGAAAAGTTCATCGCTGATGATTTTTCCTATAGAAATGGTCATCGTTGATGACTTTTCTTATAGAAAGTTCATCGTTGATGACTTTTCTAATAGAAAAGTTCATCGTTGATGACTTTTCGTATAGAAAAGTTCATCGTTGATGACTCTTCTTATAGAAATGTTCATCGTTGATGTCTTTTCTTATAGAAAAGTTCAACGTTGATGACTTTTCTTATAGAAATGTTCATCGCTGATGACTTTGTTTATAGAAAAGTTCATTGTTGATGATTTTTCCTATAGAAAAGGTCAACGTTGATGACTTTTCTTATAGAAATGTTCTTCGCTGATGACTTTTCTTATAGAAAAGTTCATCGCTGATGATTTTTCCTATAGAAATGGTCATCGTTGATGACTTTTCTTATAGAAAGTTCATCGTTGATGACTTTTCTAATAGAAAAGTTCATCGTTGATGTCTTTTCTTATAGAAAATTTCATCGTTGATAACTTTTCTTATAGAAAAGTTTACCGTTGATGACTTTTCTTATAGAAAAGTTCATCGTTGATGACTTTTCTTATAGAAAGGTTCATCGTTGATGACTTTTCTTATAGAAAGGTTCATCGTTGATGACTTTTCTTATAGAAAAGTTCATGATTGATGACTTTTCCTATAGAAAAGTTCATCATTGATGACTTTTCCTATAGAAAAGTTCATTGTTGATGACTTTTCCTATAGAAAAGTTCATTGTTGATGACTTTTCCTATAGAAAAGTTCATTGTTGATGACTTTTCCTATAGAAAAGTTCATCGTTGATGACTTTTCTTATAGAAAAGTTCATCGATGATGACTTTTCTTATAGAAAAGTTCATCGATGATGACTTTTCTTATAGAAAAGTTCATCGTTGATGACTTTTCTTATAGAAAAGTTCATCGTTGATGACTTTTCTTATAGAAAAGTTCATCGTTGATGACTTTTCGTATAGAAATGTTCATCGGTGATGACTTTTCTTATAGAAAAGTTCATCGTTGATAACTTTTCTTATAGAAAAGTTCATCGATAAGACTTTTCTTATAGAAAAGTTCATCGATAAGACTTTTCTTATAGAAAAGTTCATCGATAAGACTTTTCTTATAGAAAAGTTCATCGTTGGTGATTTTCTTTGGTCTGGGGCAACTTATCCTTCGGAGCAGGTGATCTGTGACAATTTTTCCTAATAAAATGTAGGTCTCTGGTAATTTTGTCCATGGGAAAAGGTTGACTCTGACAATTTTTCCCATTAATCAGTTACATCATATTACTCATAAGCATTAAAAATGTGTTCAGATTTTTAAGATAAAGCGTAAAATCATTAAGTAATTATTATTGCTATAACTTTTACGTCCACTGTTCCAAAAATTATTAGTAATATTATTCACTATTATTACCGAAGACCCTATACTTGAATGAATATTACATTCGAATATTTTTCAAGTATGTATGAATTAATATTGCTTATACGCTGTGGTGTTCCAAAATATGATAAACTTTAAATTAATATTATTCATTCGCATTTCTTCAAATTATTAATGAACGCATATTACTTATACGATTCTCTGTCCAAAAATGCTAGTACTGTCTTCAACTATAAAATATTACTCATACGTATTGTAACGGTATTCAGCATATATCATACATTTAATTTGTTATTTAAGCTAAATTGTGTGATACACATTAAGCAATTATTATTTAAGTATTAATATCACTTATATGATCCACTGTCCCCAAAAGTATGATTTACAATATCAATGTTGCTGGTGACAGTAGCAGCATCTTCGAATTAATATTACTCATTTGCTTTGGCATAATTAGAACGAATTAATATTACTTATACGCTCTGACGTCCAAAGCTGCTAAGAATACATATTCTTAGCACTAATCTTTCAGCAAAAATGGCTGATTTCATTTATATTCTTGAATAAAATTTCAATTGCAATTTGATATCATCCAAAATGGAGCAAGGAGAATATTTGAAAAAAATATCGCAATTATATTCTCAATTTGCTACCTCCTTTTTCACATCATTCCTTTCTTCGAAGCTGCTTACCAATATTTCGAATATCTCTTAAGAGCATCCTCCTATGCATTTTACACATAATATTTCTTCTTGCTTAAACAGCAATTTACTGAAATTGAATTAATCTTGGTTCAATGCAAGCGATCCGCAATAAATCTCCGTCAAACAATCACTTCAAACCAATAGACTTTCAAACGCTGCTCAACACAAGATGGCTGGCTGACTGGCTGGCGTGGTTGGTTAATTGCTACACTTTAAAAGGGAATATAAATAATTGAGCCACATCAATATAATAGACACTCTAAACCCCCTCCCTCACTCTCCGCTGAGGAGGGGTTAGAGGCTCCTTCAACTTCTCTCCAATAATATCTATCGTACACCCTTCGTTCTATCCTTCTCTACCCAATGACCTCCTTTCAACGCCTGAAATGAATAATTAAACGACGACTAATGTAATTAAGTTGAATATCGGGGATTTTTTTGTATTTGATTTCCAATTTTCACTAAAAAACGACTCAAACCCGCTGTCTATCCACAGAATTCTCGTTGGGGAATTGCAAAAAAAATGGTTGAGTTCGCCGTGTTGCAAATTGAAATGAAACATTCTAAAAACAAATAATCCCAAGGGAAGCAAAAATAAATTGGAGCGAAAAACAAAACAAATAACTGAAAGGGATGTTTGGAAAAATCGAACACACACACACACTCCTGAAGCCAGTTGCAATTGCAATAAACGTAATGAAAACAAACAAAACACCCGTGCAATTCGTATTGAACTTTACGGTCAACTGGCGTGGCAAATAATTCGTTTGTCATGTCACTGCTCTAATTCGGGGGCAGGAGAGAGAGAGGGATAGAGAGAACGAGCGAGCAAAAGGACAACACAAGCAACAACCAAATTGAACATTAAGATGAGTGGCAAGTAGTTGGACAGTAGATTTAGCTATGCCCTACACTTTCAAAACATATAATCTTTTCACTGAAAAGGTTAATTTATTGACTTTTTTCATAGAAAAAAGTTAATTTATTGACTTTTTTCATAGAAAAAAAGTTAATTTATTGACTTTTTTTTTCATAGAAAAAAAGTAAATTTATTGACTTTTTTTCATAGAAAAAAAGTTAATTTATTCAATTTTTTCATAGAAAAAAAGTTAATTTATTGACTTTTTTCATAAAGAAAAATTTAATTTATTGACTTTTTTCATAGAAAAAAAAGTTAATTTATTGACTTTTTTCATAGAAAAAAAGCTAATTTATTGACTTTTTTCATAGAAAAAAATTAATTTATTGACTTTTTCCTATAAAAAGTCAAACAATTGACTTTTTCCTATAAAAAGTCAAACAATTGACTTTTTCCTATAAAAAGTCAAACAATTGACTTTTTCCTATAAAAAGTCAAACAATTGACTTTTTCCTATAAAAAGTCAAACAATTGACTTTTTCCTATAAAAAGTCAAACAATTGACTTTTTCCTAAAAAAGTCAAACAAATTAATTTTTCCTATAAAAAGTCAAACAAATGACTTTTTCCTATAAAAAGTCAAACAAATGACTTTTTCCTATAAAAAGTCAAACAAATGACTTTTTCCTATAAAAAGTCAAAGAATTGACCTTTTCTTATAAAAAGTCAAACAATTGACTTTTTCTTATAAAAAAGTCAAACAATTGACTTTTTCTTATAAAAAAGTCAAACAATTGACTTTTTCCTATAAAAAGTCAAACAATTGACTTTTTCATATAAAAAATCAAACAATTGACTTTTTCCTATAAAAAGTCAAACAATTGACTTTTTCCTATAAAAAGTCAAACAATTGAATTTTTCCTATAAAAAGTCAAACAATTGACTTTTCCTATAAAAAGTCAAACAATTGACTTTTCCTATAAAAAGTCTAACAATTGACTTTTCCTATAAAAAGTCTAACAATTGATTTTTCCTAAAGAAAAAAGTTTATTTATTGACTTTTTTTCATAGAAAAAAATTTAATTTGACCTTTTCCTATAAAAAGTCAAACAATTGACTTTTTCCTATAAAAAGTCAAACAATTGACTTTTTCCTATAAAAAGTCAAACAAATGACTTTTTCCTATAAAAAGCCAAACAAATGACTTTTTCCTATAAAAAGTCAAACAAATGACTTTTTCCTATAAAAAGTCAAACAAATGACTTTTTCCTATAAAAAGTCAAAGAATTGACCTTTTCTTATAAAAAGTCAAACAATTGACTTTTTCTTATAAAAAAGTCAAACACTTGACTTTTTCTTATAAAAAAGTCAAACACTTGACTTTTTCTTATAAAAAAGTCAAACAATTTACTTTTTCCTATAAAAAGTCAAACAATTGACTTTTTCCTATAAAAAGTCAAACAATAGACTTTTGTCTATAAAAAGTCAAACAATTGACTTTTTCCTATAAAAAGTCAAATAATTTTTCCTATAAAAAGTCAAACAATTGACTTTTTCCTATAAAAAGTCAAACAATTGACTTTTTCCTATAAAAAGTCAAACAATTGACTTTTTCCTATAAAAAGTCAAACAATTGACTTTTTCCTATAAAAAGTCAAACAATTGACTTTTTCCTATAAAAAGTCAAACAATTGACTTTTTCCTATAAAAAGTAAAACAATTGACTTTTTCCGATAAAAAGTCAAACAATTGACTTTTTCCTATAAAAAGTCAAACAATTGACTTTTTCCTATAAAAAGTCAAACAAATGACTTTTTCCTAAAAAAGTCAAACAAATGAATTTTTCCTATAAAAAGTCAAACAAATGACTTTTTCCTATAAAAAGTCAAACAAATGAATTTTTCCTATAAAAAGTCAAACAAATGACTGTTTCCTATAAAAAGTCAAACAATTGACTTTTTCCTATAAAAAGTAAAACAATTGACTTTTTCCTATAAAAAGTAAAACAATTGACTTTTTCCGATCAGAAGTCAAACAATTGACTTTTTCCGATAAAAAGTCAAACAATTGACTTTTTCCTATAAAAAGTCAAACAAATGACTTTTTCCTAAAAAAGTCAAACAAATGAATTTTTCCTATAAAAAGTCAAACAGATGACTTTTTCCTATAAAAAGTCAAACAAATGACTTTTTCCTATAAAAAGTCAAAGAATTGACCTTTTCTTATAAAAAGTCAAACAATTGACTTTTTCTTATAAAAAAAGTCAAACAATTGACTTTTTCCTATAAAAAGTCAAACAATTGACTTTTTCCTATAAAAAGTCAAAGAATTGACTTCACAGAAAAAACTTAATTCATAGACTTTTTCACAGAAAAAACTTAATTTATTGACTTTTTTCACAGAAAAAAATTAAATTATTGACTTGAAATTGTCTTCTTAACATTATGACCGACTATAGCTCCATTTTTGGTTCATTTATTTGTTCCAGTTGATTCCACTGTCGGTTCAATCCTTTTATTTTATCGACAATAAAACTTGACATGCCGATGTTTTCCAGCTGATGCTCTTCTCTCCGAACTAACCATTACCCGTAACATTTGTAACAAAAGACGAAAAAATAACAGCAGTACGGTCGAAGGCAAAACAAACAACCTTAGCAACAACAAACACCAGCAACAGCAACAACATTATTGGCAATGGTAACAAACACCAGTGAATTACATCCTTTCGCTCGTATACAACGATCTCGTTTCCGGTGCTAACCCACAAAAAATGCGCTGTTATTTTTTCGATTCATTTCGAATATTTTTCGTTGTTTTTCTTTTTTTTTGTTTTTACTCCCGTTGCACTACATTTATTTAAGCAGTAAAATACCAAAATCTAGAACTAAATCCCCATCCATAGAGTAAATCCCAGCAACAACACGAAGCACGAACAGCAGCAGCAGCCACGAATACAGACGCATAGCAGCAAAAAAAATGTGAAAAAACTAAACTAAAAAACACAGAGACAAACCATGAGCCACAAATAAAAGTAAAAAAGCTCTCACACACACACACGCTCTCTCACTTAGCCAAACGGAAACGGATATAAAACTGAAACCAATGACCTGAGTGTTTGTATGCCACTGCAGCAGCAAAAGCAATGGCCAGCCGTTACACTACACTGCTCTACTCTATTCCATAGTTTTGGTGTTGGTGGTGAGGACTGATAGTGTTGCAGGCATGTAATTTAAACTTTGCTTGTCCTCTGCTCCGCTCCTATCCTCGCTGCCAGATACTGATACAGTTAAACTCATTTGCACCGAGAGTGTACTGCAATGATGATACAATTGTAAAATAATCTAAAGCAAATGTTGCATTACGAGGCAACAAAAAATCGAAATAAAACTACCAACGCTGGACTTTAGGGAGTAGAAGTTGGAGGGGAAGGAGAAGGGTGGCGCAACCAATGAAGTAAATGACTGATGTTTTTCTGAACAAACAACTAACAAAGGCACAAACTCTAGGGGTTTTATTTAAAATAGGAGGGCCGATGTTAGCAAGTTTTTGTTTCAGAAAGAGCAAAATTTATAAACAATTGTCCTTTTCCTGCAAAAGAGTCAAACAATTGTCCTTTTCCTATAAAAAAAGTCAAACAATTGACTTTTCCTGTAAAAAAGTCAAACAATTGACTTTTCCTGTAAAAAATTCAAACAATTGACTTTTCCTGTAAAAAATTCAAATAATTGACTTTTTCCTATAAAAAAGGTCAAACAATTGACTTTTTCCTATAAAAAAGGTCAAACAATTGACTTTTTCCTATAAAAAAGGTCAAACAATTGACTTTTTCCTATAAAAAAGGTCAAACAATTGACTTTTTCCTATAAAAAAGGTCAAACAATTGACTTTTTCCTATAAAAGCCAAACAATTGACTTTTTCCTATAAAAAGTCAAACAATTGACTTTTTCCTATAAAAAGTCAAACAATTGACTTTTTCCTATAAAAAGTCAAACAATTGACTTTTTCCTATAAAAAGTCAAACAATTGACTTTTTCCTATAAAAAGTCAAACAATTGACTTTTTCCTATAAAAAGTCAAACAATTGACTTTTTCCTATAAAAAGTCAAACAATTGACTTTTTCCTATAAAAAGTCAAACAATTGACTTTTTCCTATAAAAAGTCAAACAATTGACAAACAATTCCTATAAAAAGTCAATCCATTGAATTTTTACAGAAAAAAGTCAATCCATTGACTTTTTACAGAAAAAAGTCAATCCATTGACTTTTTACAGAAAAAAGTCAATCCATTGACTTTTTACAGAAAAAAGTCAATCCATTGACTTTTTACAGAAAAAAGTCAATCCATTGACTTTTTACAGAAAAAAGTCAATCCATTGACTTTTTACAGAAAAAAGTCAATCCATTGACTTTTTACAGAAAAAAGTCAATCCATTGACTTTTTACAGAAAAAAGTCAATCCATTGACTTTTTACAGAAAAAAGTCAATCCATTGACTTTTTACAGAAAAAAGTCAATCCATTGACTTTTTACAGAAAAAAGTCAATCCATTGACTTTTTACAGAAAAAAGTCAATCCATTGACTTTTTACAGAAAAAAGTCAATCCATTGACTTTTTACAGAAAAAAGTCAATCCATTGACTTTTTACAGAAAAAAGTCAATCCATTGACTTTTTACAGAAAAAAGTCAATCCATTGACTTTTTACAGAAAAAAGTCAATCCATTGACTTTTTACAGAAAAAAGTCAATCCATTGACTTTTTACAGAAAAAAGTCAATCCATTGACTTTTTACAGAAAAAAGTCAATCCATTGACTTTTTACAGAAAAAAGTCAATCCATTGACTTTTTACAGAAAAAAGTCAATCCATTGACTTTTTACAGAAAAAAGTCAATCCATTGACTTTTTACAGAAAAAAGTCAATCCATTGACTTTTTACAGAAAAAAGTCAATCCATTGACTTTTTACAGAAAAAAGTCAATCCATTGACTTTTTACAGAAAAAAGTCAATCCATTGACTTTTTACAGAAAAAAGTCAATCCATTGACTTTTTACAGAAAAAAGTCAATCCATTGACTTTTTACAGAAAAAAGTCAATCCATTGACTTTTTACAGAAAAAAGTCAATCCATTGACTTTTTACAGAAAAAAGTCAATCCATTGACTTTTTACAGAAAAAAGTCAATCCATTGACTTTTTACAGAAAAAAGTCAATCCATTGACTTTTTACAGAAAAAAGTCAATCCATTGACTTTTTACAGAAAAAAGTCAATCCATTGACTTTTTACAGAAAAAAGTCAATCCATTGACTTTTTACAGAAAAAAGTCAATCCATTGACTTTTTACAGAAAAAAGTCAATCCATTGACTTTTTACAGAAAAAAGTCAATCCATTGACTTTTTACAGAAAAAAGTCAATCCATTGACTTTTTACAGAAAAAAGTCAATCCATTGACTTTTTACAGAAAAAAGTCAATCCATTGACTTTTTACAGAAAAAAGTCAATCCATTGACTTTTTATAGAAAAAAAGTCAATCTATTGACTTTTTATAGAAAAAAAGTCAATCTATTGACTTTTTATAGAAAAAAAGTCAATCTATTGACTTTTTATAGAAAAAAAGTCAATCTATTGACTTTTTATAGAAAAAAAGTCAATCTATTGACTTTTTATAGAAAAAAAGTCAATCTATTGACTTTTTATAGAAAAAAGTCAATCTATTGACATTTTATATAAAAGTCAATCTATTGACATTTTATATAAAAGTCAATCTATTGACTTTTAGTGGCAAAAAGTCCACCTATGGACTTTTTGTAGGAAATAGTCCACCTAGGGACTTTTTTTTAGCAAAAAGTCCACCTGTGGACTTTTTATAACAAAAAGTCAATCTATAGACTTTTTATAGTAAAAAGCCAATGTGTATATTGATTGACTAGAAACTTTTCGTAAACCCTTCCTCATGTCAGCCTCAATATGCTGCGCTGGCATTATTTTGCCAAACGAACAACTCTCCCCACCAAAAAATTCTTTTATAAAGCATTTGAATTGAGCATTAAAAACCATTTCCGGCGGAAATGCGATCATGGTTAGCACGTGCAAATTTTAACAATTCACATATTTACCTTAACATTTGTTCACAGCAATACGATTCTCCCCAACCTAAACTTTTTCCTCTATTTGCTATTTGTGTTGCTGTTGTTGTCATTATCAATGTCATTTGTTGTTGTTGTTTCTCTCGCAACAGCAATTCCTTTTCTTCAATTTGTTAGAGCCGGAAAGAACAAAGTGAACCAAATCGAATGTGGCTGCCATAGCACGTTTGATTGCATCCCAGCCGTTGATACACAAAATGTTCCAAATTCGCACCCAAAACAAAAAGGCAGTGGTTTCAGTTTGAGGTTAAAGTTTTTGTTTTTGTGAAAGAATTTCACTCATTCTCTCCTTTCTTTGTTTCATTTCTCATGCCCTTCCTCAATTCGGCACTAGTGCTGATGAATTGCAACATTTGCACAAATTGAGATTTGATCAAATTGATGAAGAATTGCTGGGGAGTTTCCTGTTTTGTGTTTGGGAAACCTCTAAAGAAAAAAACGAAACCAAATAAGAGTTAATTAAATTTTAAAAGTGATTGCATAGCATAAAGGGTTCTAATGGAAAATAGAGCATACTTTGGGGGAGTACAGCAGAAGAAAAAAAGCATATTCAAAGATGGAAAATAAGATTTAAGAATAAACTTCTGGGACTTATTAAGAAACTTGAAGAGCAGAATTTTTCAAAAAATTAGTCTAGGAAATTTTCTCCACAAAAATCTACAAGAATTTTTTTTCTTAAAAAAATCTAAAGGAGTTTCTCTCAAAATAAAAGAAATAGAAATATCCTCAACAAAAACTTCGATAAGATATTTTCTCTACACTAAAATGTGTATAGAAATTTTGCAAAACAACAATTTCTATAAATTTCTGTACGAAATTCTCTCTACAAACATTCCTTTAACAAATTTTCTCTATAAAAGTTCCTATAGAGAATTTTTTCTCCACAAAAATTTATATAGGAAATTAGGCGTAGACATTTTTGTGGAAAAAAATTTTCTATAGAAATTTTTGTTTAGAAAAGTTTCCTATAGAAATTTTAGTGGAGAAAATTTTGCTGTAGAAATTGTTGTGGAGTAAAATTTTCTATCAAAATTTTTGTGGGGGAAAATTTCCTATAGAAATTTTTGTAAAGAAAAATGTCCTACAGCAATTTTTGTGGAGAAAAATTTCGTTTGGGGAGAAAAATTTCCTATAGAAAGTTTTGTGGAGAAAGATATTCTATTTGTGGAGCAAAATATCCTATAGAAATTTTTGTCGGAAAAAATTTCGCATACACATTTTGTGGAGAAAAAATTCCTATACAAATT
Organism: Eudasyphora cyanicolor; assembly: GCA_963930755.1. Classification (NCBI taxonomy): domain Eukaryota; kingdom Metazoa; phylum Arthropoda; class Insecta; order Diptera; family Muscidae; genus Eudasyphora; species Eudasyphora cyanicolor. The sequence goes on along the minus strand of OZ005736.1, from coordinate 277,866,705 downwards.
GATGTGGAGAAAAATTTCCCGTATGTTTGTGGAGAAAAATTTCCTATAGAAATTTTGGAGAAAAAATTCCTGTAGAAATTTTTGGGGGAAAAATTTCTTGCTGAAATTTTTGTGGAGAAAAATTTCCTATAGAAATTTTTGTGGAGAAAAATTTTCTTATAGAAATTTTTGTGGAGAAAAATTTCTTATAGAAATTTTTGTGGAGAAAAATTTCCGATATTAATTTTAAAGGGGAAAAATTTCCTATAAAATTTTTGTGAGAAGTTTTACTCTAATTTGTGTACAGAAAAATTCCCACACAAATTTTTGTGGAGAAAAATTTCCTATAGAAACACGAGGCAAACAAAAAAGGTGGAGAAAAATTTCCTATAGAAATGAAAAATATCCCATAGAAATTTTTGTGGAGAAAAATTTCCGATATTAATTTTAGAGGAAAAAAAATTTCTAGAAAAATTTTTTGAGAAATTTTTATGGAGCAAAATTTCCTATAGAAATTTTTAGGGGGAAAAATTTCCTACAGAAATTTTTAGGAGGAAAAATTTCCTACAGAAATTTTTAGGAGGAAAAATTTCCTACAGAAAATTTTAGGGGGAAAAATTTCCTACAGAAATTGTTAGGGGGAAAAATTTCCTACAGAAATTTTTAGGGGGAAAAATTTCCTACAGAAATTTTTAGGGGGAAAAATTTCCAAAGAAATTTTTAGGGGGAAAAATTTCCAAAGAAATTTTTAGGGGGAAAAATTTCCTAAAGAAAATTTTTGGAGGAAAAATTTCCTAAAGAAAATTTTTGGAGGAAAAATTTCCTATAGAAATTTTTAGGAGGAAAAATTTCCTATATAAATTTTTAGGAAGAAAAATTTCCTATATAAATTTTTAGGAGGAAAAATTTCCTATAGAAATTTTTAGGAGGAAATATTTCCTATAGAAATTTTTAGGAGGAAAAATTTCCTATAGAAATTTTTGGGGGGTTTAATTTACTATAGACATTTTGAGGGAGAAATTTGTTCCTATAAAAATTTTTGTGGAGAAAAATGTCCTATAGAAATTTTAGTGGAGACAAATTTCCTATCGATATTTTTGTGGAGAAAAATTTCCTATAGCAATTTTTGTGAGATAAATTTCCTATAGCAATTTTTGTGAGAAAAATTTCCTGTAGAAATTTTTAGGGAGAAAAATTTCCTATAGCAATTTTTGTGTAGACATTTTTGGTGAGAAAAATTTCCTTAGAATTTTTGGGGAGAAAAATTTTCTATAGAAATTTTTGTGGAGAAAAATTTTCTATAGAATTTTTTGTGGAGAAAAAGTTTCCTATAGAAATTTTTGTGGAGAAAAAAAATCGATAGGAAATTTCTCATAAAGAAGTTAATACGAAATTTTCTTCATAAAAAAATCTATAGGAAATTCTCTACACAGAAATATTTCCATTTTTTTTTAATTTTTTTAAAAATTATTTTATCGGAACTTTCCTTTTTTGTTTATAATTTTCTTGTTCCCTCTTTAAAGTAATCATGAACATGGAAGGAAATCCACTTGATGCTCTAGATTTAGCTGTCTTTTATCCTGTCGCATCATGCCTGCAACCTTGCCTTAAAGTATGCACTGAAAATTTACAACAAAAAAATAAAGTCTTTTAGGAATTACTTGCTAGACATTCTCTATGTTTCATAATTTATTATGCGAAAAAGTAAAACTTGCATATATTTCTAATTCAAGGACTTGGAAAATGTTGCTCCACTTTATGAGAGGGAGAGAGGGGGTATTTCTGAGAAATATTACTGATGCTGCTGCTACTACTGTTTCCTAGCTGCAGGCATCCTGGCAGGTAAGCAACATTGTTGTAATTGTTGCGAGAAAATGGCAGCTGCATTGAAATGAGGACCTTAAGCCAAAGCATACCTCCAGGGGCACGAGATAAGCAGCACAAGGCAGCCTTTTTGTGTTTAATGCTTACAACTCTGGCATGACATTCATGAAGTGCAGCAAGAGCAACAGCCTCTTGAAGCAGCGGCAACAGCAGCATCATCCTCATCATCACCCTAGCACCTAGGGAAGTCACTAACGAATGTGCTTTCCTCCCCCTCTCTTTTGCCTTTGTCGAGGGCACTTGAAGAGAAAGGACAAATTTCGTTTTTATGCCGGTCTAAATTACTTATTATAAGATGCTTCACAACATAGAGGAATTTAATTTAGCAAAACTTTGTTGGCATTTGATTTAAACTGAATGAATAACTTTTGAGTTCTAGCATAGTTTATTAATAGAGAGAAGAGGAAACAACTTTGCTTTGATTCATTAAAAGGAACCCATCGAAACTTTGTAAAAGAACTTTTGGCAAATATTTTATTTAAAAATTAATAAAATATTTTCAGAAGCAAAAAAATTTGCATAAAACAATCCCGAAACTATGCTTTCGCTAAGGAACTACATTAACAGCCATAATATAGGCTTTAATAATTGTTGGCAAAAAACACTACGCTACATTTTCCAATTAATATTAATAAAGTCCAGAAGTTGAACACGTTTTGCACATTATTAAATATACACTGAAACTTTGCTTTGTATAGAGAGGCTTTGGAAATTATGCATTATTTATTTTTGTATCCATCTCCCCCCTCACCCCTCTTTCACGGATTTCCACGGTAACAGATGTTTACCCACGTCGTTGACAAGTTATAATTAGAAACGAAAGTTTTGCCTTTAATTAAATAAATTTTATTTGTAAAGTTTTTTTTGCGCTACACTTTTGTTACAGACTAAAAGTATGCTTTAGAAAAATAGCTACAAATGTCATTAGAACAGTATGTTGCTGGGAAAAAGTGGAAAACACGAGGCAAACAAAAAAGGCGAGTGACGATATTGTTGCTAAGTGTGTCAAGTTTGCATTTCAAATTAGGTTTGCAAAATTTAAGGCAGCCAAACACCGGGTTAAATTAATTTATTTAAAAATATTTTGCAACAGCCTGAAAATATGCTTTAAAAAACGGGGGAAAATATGGGATACAACGAAAAGGCTGCAACAATAATAAAAAAATTGGAAATATGCAAACAAGAAAAAAAGAACACGAAAAAAGGCCTTCCGAAAAAATAGAAAATATTTACTTAATTTAAGCAAAAATGGAGAGCGATAACTAAATTCAAAGAAACCTTATATTAAAAATCTGTTCAAGAAGTAGAGAAAAATATAAGAAAAATAATGAAGAAGAGTTAAACGAATACGAAATTCAAAATTTTTACGCTGAATCTTAAACATGAACAATAAGACCCTCCCAACTATAGGAAATTTTTATCCATGAACATTTCTATGACATTTTTTTCCCTAAAAATGTCTATAGGAAATTTTTCACCCTAAAAATTTCTATAGGAAACTTTCTCCATAAAAATTTCTATAGAAAATTTTTCTCCATAAAAATTTCTATAGGAAATTTTTCTCCATAAAAATTTCTATAGGAAATTTTTCTCCATAAAAATTTCTATAGAAAATTTTTCTCCATAAAAATGTCTATAGGAAATTTTTCTCCATAAAAATTTCTATAGGAAATTTTTCTCCATAAAAATTTCTATAGGAAATTTTTCTCCATAAAAATTTCTATAGGAAATTTTTCTCCATAAAAATTTCTATAGGAAATTTTTCTCCATAAAAATTTCTATAGGAAATTTTTCTCCATAAAAATTTCTATAGGAAATTTTTCTCCATAAAAATTTCTATAGGAAATTTTTCTCCATAAAAATTTCTATAGGAAATTTTTCTCCATAAAAATTTCTATAGGAAATTTTTCTCCATAAAAATTTCTATAGGAAATTTTTCTCCATAAAAATTTCTATAGGAAATTTTTCTCCATAAAAATTTCTATAGGAAATTTTTCTCCATAAAAATTTCTATAGGAAATTTTTCTCCATAAAAATTTCTATAGGTAATTTTTCTGCATAAAAATTTCTATTGGAAATTTTTCTCCATAAAAATTTCTATTGGAAATTTTTCTCCATAAAAATTTCTATAGGAAATTTTTCTCCATAAAAATTTCTATAGGAAATTTTTCTCCATAAAAATTTCTATAGGAAATTTTTCTCCATAAAAAATTTCTATAGGAAATTTTTCTCCATAAAAATTTCTATAGGAAATTTTTCTCCATAAAAATTTCTATAGGAAATTTTTCTCCATAAAAATTTCTATAGGGAATTTTTCTCCATAAAAATTTCTATAGGAAATTTTTCTCCATAGAAATTTCTATAGGAAATTTTTCTCCATAAAAATTTTTATAGGAAATTTTTCTCCATAAAAATTTTTATAGGAAATTTTTCTCCATAAAAATTTCTATAGGAAAGTTTTCTCCATAAAAATTTCTATAGGAAAGTTTTCTCCATAAAATTTTTTATAGGAAATTTTTCTCCATAAAATTTTTTATAGGAAATTTTTCTCCATAAAAATTTCTATAGGAAATTTTTCTCCATTAAAATTTCTATAGGAAATTTTTCTCCCTAAAAATTTCTATAGGAAATTTTTTTCAATAAAAATTTCTATAGGAAATTTTTCTCAATAAAAATTTCTATAGGAAATTTTTCTACATAAAAATTTCTAAAGGAAATTTTTCTCCATAAAAATTTCTATAGGAAATTGTTCTCCATATAAATTTCTATAGGAAATTTTTCTCCATATAAATTTCTATAGGAAATTTTTCTCCATAAAAACTTCTATAGGAAATTTTTCTCCATAAAAATTTCTATAGGAAATTTTTCTCCATAAAAATTTCTATAGGACATTTTTCTCCATAAAAATTTCTATAGGACATTTGTCTCCATTAAAATTTCTATAGGAAATTTTTCTCCATTAAAATTTCTATAGGAAATTTTTCTCTATTAAAATTTCTATAAGAAATTTTTCTCCAAAAAAATTTCTATAGGAAATTTTTCTTCATAAAAATTTCTATAGGAAATTTTTCTCCATAAAAATTTCTATCGGAAATTTTTCTCCATAAAAATTTCTAAAGGAAATTTTGCTCCATAAAAATTTCTATAGGAAATGAACTCCATAAAAATTTCTATAGGAAATGTTCTCCATAAAAATCTCTATAGGAAATTTTTCTACATACAAATTTCTACAGGAAATTTTTCTCCCTAAAAATTTATATAGGAAATTGTTCTCCATATAAATTTCAATAGGAAATTTTTCTCCATATAAATTTCTATAGGAAATTTTTCTCCATATAAATTTCTATAGCAAATTTTTCTCCATATAAATTTCTATAGCAAATTTTTCTCCATATAAATGTCAATAGGAAATTTTTCTCCATATAAATTTCTATAGGAAATTTTTCTCCATATAAATTTCTATTGGAAATTTTTCTCCATAAAGATTTTTATAGGAAATTTTTCTCCATACTAATTTCTATAGGAAATTTTTCTACATAAAAATTTCTATAGGAAATTTGCCGCCATAAAAATTTCTATAGGAGATTGGCCGCCATAAAAATTTCTATAGGAAATTTTTCTCCCTGAAAATTTCTATAGGAAATGTTTCTCCCTAAAAATTTATGTAGGAAATTATTTTCCCTAAAAATATCTATAAGAAATTTTTCCCCCTAAAAAATTCTATAGGAAACTTTTCACCCCAAAATTGGGAATTTTTCTCCCTAAAAATTTCTATAGCAAATTTTCCTTCATAAAAATTTCTATAGCAAATTTTTCTCCATAAAAATTTCTATAGGAATTTTTTTTCCATAAATATTTCAATAGGATATTTGTCCACAAACAATTTTTCTCAATACAATTTCTATAGGAAATTTTTCTCCATATAAATTTCTATAGGAAATTTTTCTCCATATAAATTTCAATAGGAAATTTTTCTCCATATAAATTTCTATAGGAAATTTTTCTCCATATAAATTTCTATTGGAAATTTTTCTCCATAAAAATTGTTATAGGAAATTTTTCTCCATACAAATTTCTATAGGAAATTTTTCTACATAAAAATTTCTATAGGAAATTTGCCGCCATAAAAATTTCTATATATAAGAAATTTTTCCCCCTAAAAATATCTATAAGAAATTTTTCCCCCTAAAAATTTCTATAGGAAACTTTCCACCCCAAAATTGGGAATTTTTCTCCCTAAAAATTTCTATAGCAAATTTTCTATCATAAAAATTTCTATAGCAAATTTTTCTCCATAAAAATTTCTGTAGGAATTTTTTTTCCATAAATATTTCAATAGGATATTTGTCCACAAACAATTTTTCTCAATAAAAATTTTTATTGGAAATTTTTCTCCATAAAAATTTCGATAGGAATTTTTTTCCATACAAATTTCGAAATTTTTCTCCAAATATTCCATAAAAATGTCTACAGGAAATTTTTCTCCATAAAAATTTCGATACAAATTTTTTTTTAAATATTTCTTTACTATTTTCTCCCCCGAACATGCTTTTGCTTTCCCTATTAGTAGACTTTAATTTCGAGAATTTATAAATTCGAGAAAAATACTGTTTTTGTATAGACATTGCAGTAATTCGTCCAAATCTCCTTAGAATTTAAACCAAATGTTGCATTAATTTTGTTAAATATTTTGCCTTGCCACAGACAATGTGGCAATTCGTCTAAATCTCCCGTGAATTTAATCCAAATCTAGTTTTCTCATCCGCCCAAAAACATAGTTTACTTTCCCCTACAAATATGCCGCCTAATAGTAGACTTTAATTTTGAGAATCTATAAATTTGAGAACAACACTACAGGTACTGTTGTTTTTCCTAATTCCTTCGTGAATAGGAAGAATTCAACAAATTAAGTTGCCCAGCAGTTGGTTTTTTTTTGTTTTCTTAGGCATGCTTTTAAAATTTCCCCCTAAAAATAGGCTAAATCCTTTTCGCCAGCCTTAGCTTTTCTCTTAACATAATGCTTTGAGGGGGCAACAGAAAATTCTTCACATTTTTTAAACCTTTTCACAGACTTACACCCACACACGAATGATAATGTGGAGCCTTCGTCAAAATTGTGTTGCTCAACTTGGTGTGTTTTATTTTTAATTACATGCTTTTAGGCCATACGGCATATTTCCGGTGCGTAGCCAACATTCAGCGAGAGGACTGAGAGAGGAAGGAAATTGAAAGCAGTAGCTAACCATTGCCTGCCATTTATTCCACTGCCCCTTTTGCTGAAAGGAATGTTGAACAAACCTTCTACACCTGGCGTTTATACAACAGATTTCACTTTTCCTATAGTCAGTCATTCAGTCTCCGCCCAAATGTATGCTATGCACAAAACAAAACCTAAAAGTATGTTGTTACATAATGAAAACTCTGCAGCAGCAGCTGCCGGTTGCAGGAAGTTATCAGCAATAGAGTGTGTGGGGTTTAACATTTATACTTGCATACCTATTTTGCATAACTACAAACCCCAAAACTAGTACACTCAATGCAGTTTGGGGAAATGTTACACAAAATGTTGGCATTTCCCTTGAACACGCACCAAAGTTAGTTAGAGGTACCCTAGGAAATCAAGAATCCACCTATATTTCAGGAGGGGGAACTGGCAACTGAATGAATGAATCTCAATATGAGTACTATTTTCGGCAGAATGGTAGTTTTTCTATGACAATTGCCAACATGAATAACTGATATGGGAATACCAATGCTACATAATTTACTATTCGAAAACAGGCAAAACTATGATTGCCTACTTCTAGGCTGGTCAGATGGTTAAAATACAGAAGGAGTGATAGAATGAAAGGAAATTTTTCATAAATTTCCTTTGGGAGGAAAGGAAAATTTTCTTTAGGAAATTTTTCATAAATTTCCTTTAGGAAATTTTCCATAAATTTCCTTTAGTAAATTTTCCATAAATTTCCTTTAGGAAATTTTCCATAAATTTCCTTTAGGAAATTTTCCATAAATTTCCTTTAGGAAATTTTTCATAAATTTCCCTAAGGAAATTTTTCATAAATTTCCCTAAGGAAATTTTTCATAATTTTCCCTAAGGAAATTTTTCATAAATTTCCCTAAGGAAATTTTTCATAAATTTCCCTAAGGAAATTTTTCATAAATTTCCCTAAGGAAATTTTTCATAAATTTCCCTAAGGAAATTTTTCATAAATTTCCCTAAGGAAATTTTTCATAAACTTCCCTAAGGAAATTTTTCATAAATTTCCCTAAGGAAATTTTTCATAAATTTCCCTAAGGAAATTTTTCATAAATTTCCCTAAGGAAATTTTTCATAAGTTTCCCTAAGGAAATTTTTCATAAATTTCCCTAAGGAAATTTTTCATAAATTTCCCTAAGGAAATTTTTCATAAATTTCCCTAAGGAAATTTTTTATAAATTTCCTTTAGGAAAATTTTCCATAAATTTCCTTTAGGAAAATTTTCCATAAATTTCCTTTAGGAAAAATTTCCATAAATTTCCTTTAGGAAATTTTTCATAAGTTTCGTTTAGGAATTTTTTATAAATTTCCTTTAGGAAATTTTTCATAATTTTCCTTTAGGAAATTTTTCATAAATTTCCTTTAGGAAACTTTTCCTTTAGATTATTGTCGTTTTAATGCAATTTCCTTTTGGAAATTTTTCACAAATTTCCTTTTGGAAATTTTTCACAAATTTCCTTTTGGAAATTTTTCACAAATTTCCTTCTGGAAATTTTTCACAAATTTCCTTTTGGAAATTTTTCTCAAATTTCCTTTTGGAAATTTTTCACAAATTTCCTTTTGTAAATTTTTCACAAATTTCCTTTTGTAAATTTTTCACAAATTTCCTTTTGTAAATTTTTCACAAATTTCCTTTTGGAAATTTTTCACAAATTTCCTTTAGGAAATTTTTCACAAATTTCCTTTTGGAAATTTTTCACAAATTTCCTTTTGGAAATTTTTCACAAATTTCCTTTTGGAAATTTTTCACAAATTTCCTTTTGGAAATTTATCACAATTTTCCTTTTGGAAATTTTTCACAAATTTCCTTTTGGAAATTTTTCACAAATTTCCTTTTGGAAATTTTTCACAAATTTCCTTTTGGAAATTTTCCACAAATTTCCTTTTGGAAAATTTTCACAAATTTCCTTTCGAATATTGTCTTTTTAATGTAATTTTCTAATTCATCCCACTGTCAAATGTGGTTTTAAAGCCTACTCTTAGGAGTACTTGGTAAATATTTCATTTTCTCTATTTGCTAAATGTAAAGTTTACAGGCATGGAACTATTCAATCATAGAGATTCGGCTTAAGTATGAAAATGAAGTCTACTTTTAGGGAGTACGTACATTCAGAATGCAGTATTGAGTTGTATGTACCAAATGACAGAACTATTTGAGACCATCTGAATACCTTACCACTCCATAAAAGATTAAACCCATATATAAAGAGGGAAATTGCATTTGGGTATTAACAAAAAAGTGAAGCATACATTTAGGGAGCCAAATGTGAACCTAACAAAAAACAAATTCAAGCATGCTTAAATAAATTGAATTTCTGAATAGTACAGATGCTTAAAATAAGCTCTCCTCTAAGAGATTTTAATGGAGGGGAAAATGTTGGGTATAGAATCCTAAAGCCATTTTAGCAGTTAGATATAAATGGGGGAAATTGTAATGACCTTGAAAACTGGTATTTGAAATATAAAACAAAAATTTGAAGCTTCATAAGAAAAAAGTTGTATACAATTGTGAATTACCAGAATATTTGAGGATTTTCAAGGATTAATAGGATTTACTTAATTTCAAAGCATACTTCAGGGGGAGAAATTTATGCACGCAGCCTTGGAAGCAGTATTCTCAAGGCATAGTTGTGTATGATCTCTATTAGAAGTATTAAACCATAACCCTAAGATACTGCTTTGATTATTAACAAAAAGTATGGCATACATTTGGGGATAGCAAATTTGAATGCATACTTTTAAAAAGAATAGGTTCAGATTAAATGAAAAACGTAATTAAATTCAATTCTGCTTTAAACAAAAGGATTTTGTGGTTACATATTTTGAACAAGTATTGCTTCCTTTCCTATTAGGTACTATTGTGCATCATAAAATATTTTGTATATTTGGTTGCATGCATTCCGGCGCTTTACGTTTTATATTTTAGCCAAATCCAGCGCAAACAAAGGAAAATATTCTTCTGTACCACATTTCATCGCAATTCTCGAATGAACCTATTGCAATTTCATGCGAATTAATAGGAAAACAATACACACACCATATTGTGAAACATATTTCTAGGAACGAAATATTTTTCATCAAACTCACAATAGACAACGAATTTAATAAAAATTTTATTTGTTTATTATAAATTCTAGTATATGTGTAGCTTCTAGAGTAGAGTATTTTCAGGAAATTTATTATTTTTTACCTATGCAACATGATTTTTTTTACAACTTACAAAATTTCGGCGAAAAAATATTTTCTGCGCTGCTTTTAAAAAAAATTATGTGACTGACAACAAATGCCGTACTTGAAATATAAAAGTGAAAACTATTTCAAGGAATTTAATAAAAAAAACATATTTGATTGTATTACAAATATTTTGCACAACTAAAGCATACTTTCGGAGAAATGCTTATAGGCATGCTACTGCATGAAACATGCTGACGACGAGAAACCTTATATGGTTCCGATGCAAAGCTAATCAAATATTTGCATTAATTTTTACACAAATTCATTGGAATATAAATGGATACAAAAACAGACATACTTTTTAAAGGGGAATACATTTTTTTCAATTTACGCAAAACAAACAAATCAGTTCCGTAACAAAAATTATATAAAAATATACAGTAAACACGACAGTTCAAAACGTAATTAATTTTTCATTTGAGAAATTTATAAAAAAAACTTCTAACTATACATATAACCTATTTTCAATATTAAGCAAATTATTTTTTTTTTAAATTGCAATTAAAAACTATCCAGGAATTTCCTTTATATGTAACAGGTGGCGCAATAGTAACCTTTCGATGTTATGTTAGACGCGATTGGTGGTCAGCAGCTAACAGCTGATGCACCGTCTGGACTTTGTACGGAAACATCTTCAAATCTTGTACCAAAATTCGCTGTAGAGACCGTCGACAGATACCCATTTGCGTGGCACGTCGTCTGGTCGATGTCGACGGCGCTTCCATGACATCCTCGGCTACAGCAGCAATATTCTCTGCAGAACGGCTACTCCTGGGGCTCCACGCCTGGCAGCATCTCGTGTTGTGCCAGTCTCTTCGAGGCGAGCGGCTAAACGTCGCAGTGTTTCACCAGTAGGCGTTGGACGGCCAGGAAATCTGTGCCAAAGTCACCGACCGATTATTCGTCAAATAAATAGTCAGCAATATTTCGCGTTCTGGAGCAGTGTAGCGTAACATTGTTTATTAACGTGTATTTCGCATGTGTTTACTACACAAATGTCAAAACAGAACTGACATTAGGGGCCAATCGCAAAATTTATAGCATTTTCTGATAGGAGGATTACGTTTGCGCCACCTTGTATTAGTGAAATAAAAGAATACCCACCATCCACCATTCGTATAATTACAATTACAATTTGATTATCGGCGGGAAAAAATAACATAAATAACATTGCCTAATGTTCGGCGCTACTAAAATTGTGTATTATTATATCTAATGAAATACATACAGATAATAAATAAATTCTGCCAAGAATTTCCAAACCGGTTTCACTTAATTGTCCTTTAAAAGTTTTCTCAATAAAATTAATTGCTTCATCAAACTATGAAAGTTATCCTGACGACATCGCTATAAACAACATAATTACATAGCATACTTTTTGGCTTTAACTGTTACGAGCAGAAACAGGGCATATCTTACGGCTTGAATCTTATTCAATCTTTTATTAATTTAATTAGGCGAAGGATCATTTACTATGGCGAATCATGAAGAACAGTAATAATTTGCCAAATGTGTGGTATACTTAAAGGAAGTTGGTAATAAATTAATTGAATAATAATATATTACCAACTAAGTAATAAATAATATCAAAAAGTTTGAGGGACTAATAGATATACTTTTTTATTACATAAAACAAAAGGGATTTACTGATTTTTCCAGCCTTTCATTGCAAATTAGATTTTTCGAAGAGGGGAAGTTTTTTGACCTCTTTGTGTTTTAGATTTGTCAAAAATAAGCTAAAAGTTTAATTTCTGAAAGGAAACAAAAATTTCAATATAGGAATTTTTGGGGAAATTTAACTTTGACCTAATTTTTTTGTGTTTTATAGCCTTTGCAATTATTTTGGAAATTCTACATCATTTTGAACAAACATTTCCATTTTCTATTAGAAAATTTTTCTATTAGAAAATTTTCTATTAGAAAGATTTCAGCTCAACTTAATTTTTTTGGAGGGGAAAATTTTAATTTTTTTTTCTTATTGCTGTTTGTGTTTTTAAATTTGCTAAAAATATGATAAAAGTGGTATTTTTGACATAAAATAAAAAAAATCCCTTAAGGGAAATTTAGAATTTTTATTCCTATTGCTATGTTTCAGTTCCAGATTTGCTAAAAATATGCTTAAAGTGTTATCTTTGTAAAAAACAAAAATTTCCCTCAAGGCAAATTTTGTAGAAAATTTTCTATGACCACAATTTTTAGGCTTTTTCGCATTTGATAAAAATTTTAGTAATTTGCATGAAAATGTATGGGAATTTCGCTATTTTCAATAAAAAAACGATACTCTTTCTAAAAATTTATAAAAATGTGATAACAGTAGTCTCTTTTAAAGAAAACAAAAATTTCGCGTAAGGGAAACTTTTTGGGAAATTTGTCTATGACCGCAATTTTATATGTTTAATCGCTTTTGCAGTTGCCAAATATATGGTAAAAGTTATTTTTTTTAAAGAAACTAAAATTTCCCTCATGGGAAATTTTTTTGGGAAATTCTCCTATGACAGCATTTTTTTCGCATTTGCTATAAATTTTAGTAATTTGCATGAAAATGTATGGTAATTTCGCTATTTTCAATAAAAAATTTCGATATCCTTGATAAATCCGAGATTTTAAATGGGATATTAGTGATTTTTGTAAGACTTCATCAACTTATTTCGTTATTTCGAAACGGGGAAATTTAGATTTTCTCTTCTTATTGGTCTGTTTCTGTTCTGGATTTGCTAAAAATATGATAAAAGTAAAATATTTTAAAGAAAACAAAAATTTCCCACAAGGGAAATTTTTTTATGACCGTAATTTTATATGCGATTAACGCTTTTGCAGTTAATTTCAATTATTTGGAGGAAATTTTATCATAGTTTCATATCTTTTTTATATCATTATTTAAAAATGTCTCTAAAATGCTGATATTTTGCCTTTTTGGAATGTTCCACTACAAATTTGCAAAATATAGTTGGTGAAAAAAATTCTCCGAAAGAAAAGTGTCGACATTCTTTTTTTTTTCTTTATTTTCGCAAAGGTATTTGGCCTTTTTGGAATGTTTCTATTTCAGAGTTACAGTAAAATTTTCTAAAATTTAATTTTTAAATGAATATATAAAAATCCGTATAGGGACATGTGTCTCTGGTCGCTCCTTTATATATTTCATTGCTTGGCATCTTAATTGTGATTAAATTTCGTCATTTCAAATTTTGTCCGCCCTCATCCCAACTTCATTTTTTTTGGAGCGAAAATTTTTTCCTATTGCTGTTTGTGTTTTAAATTTACTAAAAAATTAAAATAATGTTATTTTGAAAGAAATTAAAAAATTCCCCTTAAGGGAAATTTAGAATTTTTATTCGTATTGCTATGTTTCAGTTTCCGATTTTCTAAAAATATGCTTAAAGTGTAATCTTTGTAAAAAAACAAAAATTTCCCTCAAGGGAAATTTTTCTATGACCGCAATTTTTTACGATATTTTGCATTTGCTATAAAATTTGGTAATTTGGATAAAATTTATGATAATGTCGCTATTTTCAATACAAAATTTTCTATATTTTTGATAAATCCCAGTTTTTAAAAGGGATATTAGTGGTTTTTGTAAGATTTCACTAACATTATTTTTTTGGGATCGGGGAGAATTAGATTTTTTGTTCTTATCTGTTCTGTTTCTGTTCAGAATTTTCTAAAAATATGATAAAAGTAGTATTTCTTAAAGAAAACAAAAATTACCCTTAAGGAAATTTTTTGGGAAATTTTTTATGACCGCAATTTTATATGTTTAATCGCTTTTGCAGTTAATTTCAGTTATTTGGAGGAAATTTTATCAAAGTTTCGTATTTTTTAACAAGACCATTCGAGATTCTGATTTTTTTAATTATTATTTAAAAATATCTCTAAAATGCTGATACTTGGCCTTTTTGAAATGTTCCACTACAAATTTGCCAAAAATATTTGGAATATGTTATATGGAAGTGGGAAAAAAATTGTCCGAAAAGAAAGTGTCGACATTCCTATTTTTCTCTATATTCGCAAAGGTATTTGGTCTTTTTGGAACGTTTCCATTTTAGAATTGCAGTAAAATTTTCCAAAATTTTATTTTTAAATGAATGTATAAAAATCCGTATAGGGACATGTGTCTGTGGTCGCTCCTTTATATATTTTATTGCTTTGCAACTTAAGTGTGACTAAATGTCATCATAACTCCAAATTTGTAAAAACGGAAGGGAAAATTTTGATTTTTTTTTGTTCTTATTGCTGTTTGTGTTTTAAATTTGCTAAAAATATGACAATAATGCTATTTTGAAAGAAAATAAAAAATTTCCCCTAAGGGAAATTTTGAATTTTTATTCGTATGGCTATGTTTCAGTTTCAGATTTGCTAAAAATATGCTAAAAGTTGTATCTTTGTAAAAAACAAAAATTTCCCTCAAGTGAAATTTTTTTGGGAAATTTTTCTATGACCGCAATTTTATAGGCTTTTTCGCTTTTGCTATAAATTTTAGTAATTTCTATGAAAATTTCGCGATTTTCAATAAAAAAAAATTCGATATTGTTGATAAATCCGAGATTTTAAATGGGATATTACTAATTTTTGTAAGATTTCGTCAACTTTGTTATTTCGAAACGGGGAAATTTAGATTTTTTGTTCTTATTGATCAGTTTCTGTTCTGAATTTTCTAAAAATATGATAACAGTAGTATTTTTTTAAAGAAAACAAAAATTTCCCTTAAGGGAAATTTTTTGGGAAATTTTTCTATGTCCGCAATTTTATATGTTTAACTGCTTTTGGAGTTGCTAAAAATATGCTAAAAGTGATATTTTTTTGGGACCGCCATTTTTTACGCAATTGCTATAATTTTTAGTAATTTACATGAAAAATTATGATAATTTCGCTATTTTCAATAAAAAAAAATTTCGATATTCTTGATAAATCAGAGATTTTAAATGGGATATTAGTGGTTTATTTAAGATTTTATCAACTTTGTTATTTTGAAACTGGGAAATTTTGATTTTTTGCTCTTATTGGTCTATTTCTGTTCTGGATTTTCTAAAAATATGATTGGGAAATTTTTCTACGACCGCTTTTGGAGTTAATTTCAGTTAGTTGCAGGAAATTTTATCATAGTTTCATATTTTTTATTAAGAATATTTGATATTTTGAAATTTTAATTATTATTTAAAATTTTATTGAAAATGTTGCTTTTTGAGAAATGTTATATTGAAATAGAAAATAAAAATTTCCCAGTGGACAAAGGGTCAATATTATTATTTTTCTGTGTCATTGCAAAGGGAAAAGGAAAAGGGGGAAAGGGATATTTGGTCTTTTTGGGAAGTTTCTAGTTCAGATTTATAGAAAATAATTCCAAAATGTTATTTTTAAGTAGAAATATAAACTTTCCTAAAGGGAAATTTTCGGCTACTAAATTTCTATGTTCGCTCTTTTAAATGTTTTATAGCATTGCAGCTTCATTTGAGTACTTTTGAATAGGTTCCATCATTACCCCCAATTTTCATTTTTTCAGCGTTCATCCAAAATTATATTATGTTATATTTCTGTTTTAGATCAACAATTTGTAGAATTACCTAAAGAATTACCTAAAGGGAAATTTTCGTTTATATTGTCAATGCTATTGACTTCGACTCAATGTTTATCATAGTTATGGATTTCAATGGAAGGAATTTTGTTTTCTTATGAGGTTCTATTTTAGTTTCTCCCGGAATGGGATATTTTTGGTTCTTTTTGGTCAGTTCCTGTTTCCGATTTGTGAAAAATATGCTAAAAAATAATAATTATAAATAAGAAGCAAACAATTTGTCTTGAGGGAGTTTTTTTAATACTTTGTTGCATTTGTTGTTATTTTTAGTAATAAGTAGCAAAAAATTTTATCTTTCGGACTTAAATTTTCCTTGTAATTTTGAATTTTTCAAGGGGAATATCCTTTTTTTTAATCATTGAGGATTTTTTTATTTCAGGTTAGCTAAAAATATTGCGAAAGTGTTATTTTTACAAAGAAACAAAAATTTCCTTTAGGTGACATTTTTTGGGAAATTTTTCTATGGTCGAAATTTAATGCTTTTTATCACTTTTACTTATAATTTTACTAATTTCGACAGCCTTTTTCATTATAATTTAGTATTTTTAAAGAGGGAAATTTTTTAGTTTTTGTATTTTACCCAGAGTTTTATTCAGATTTTATTGTTTTATTTTATTTTTTTAAAACTTATTTATTTCCCTATTTGTATTCAGTATAACCTATCTTCAGCAATTTAATGCTTTTTAACACGTTTGCTTATAATTTTACTAATTTCGACAGCCTTTTTCATTATAATTTAGTATTTTTAAAGAGGGAATTTTTTTAGTTTTTGTATTTTTTAGTTTTAGTTTTTGTATTTACACAGAATTTTATTTTATTGTTTAATTTTACCTTTTTTTTAACTTATTTATTTCCCATTTTGTATTTAAGAATACCTGCGTAGCTGTTTTTAAGTATAGCCTATTTTCAGGCATTCACTTGTATACAGCTGTTTTTAAGTATAGCCTATTTTCAGGCTTTTATTTCCTCAAATTCATTTAATGTCACTTTTAGGCTTTTGAAAGGACTTTTTTTCTTTTTCCTCTTTTACTAATCCAATTAGTTTGCAATTTATCGAAGCGCAAATAATTGAAAAATTTCTTTTTATTTCTTACAAATTAACTAAAACTTCTACTCAAGCATTACCATTGCCCAGCCCCCGCCATTGATTTTGGCAGTCTTTTGAAATCCTCCACTCACACACACACACACAAAAGGCGAGAAATTACCTTCATCCAATTATAAGCAATAAAACTAATTGCTTTCTTTTTTTCAGCTCTCGTCCTTGTGACACTTCTTTCATTCTAGCATCCCGTCTGTGGCTACTAATAGCGAGAAAGTGAGAGAGAGAGAGAGGGGAAGTAGAAACAAACTGTCACGGCTGGACTTTGGAAGCACTAATGGAGAAATGGACACTAGAGTTTAATCACTTACCATAAGTGAATACGAAGAGAAGATTGGGAGAGAAAAAATTGGCAATTTTTGTTTTCGTACAGAAATAAAGAAATACAAAACATAAAACCCAAAGGAACTCTACAGATGATGACACAGCTCTACAAATGTCCTTATCTGCAATAGTATTGCCAACATGAATATGGATCCTTCACAGCAGCATCAGCAGTTCTCTATGGTTTCCGGTTTGCCTGGCCCTCCACAGCAGGTCTCCTCCTCTGTGTCGGCCACGATATGCACCACAAATATGTCAGCTTCCTTGAACTCCAGCGGGGAGTATGTGAATGTACCCTCATCATATGTGACAATAGGTATGATGCCACCACCATCGGCAGGCCCCACGGCAGTGCCATCCAACATATCAACACCCAACTCGTCGACATCGACATTTAAAACACCTCTGCTGCCCATGCCAACCTTGGAGGACATTGAGGGAGGCCTGGGAGGGCCTGCGGGGCAAACGTTAAACTCTGCCATGCCGCCGGGCATATTGAAATATCCCACATCCACTGCAAACACGGTCATCATGCCTCCACCTCCACAGGGCATAGGCCCTGGGCCACCACCACCACCATCATCGATGACCATGTCTCCTCCTCTGCCCTCAATGCATGCCTCCCATCCGCCAGTCGCTCATATGTCAGTACCACCGCCGCCAAGCAATTTATCCTTGGGCCCCTCGGCTCCACCGCCCTCCTCTCTGATGGTGGATGCCTCCACATGTGGTACTCTCAAAAGTTCTGCCAAATTACAAACTCCCGCCAATCTAACCGCAGCAGCAGCAACAGCATCAATGCCCAACGCCAATGCCTCGTCAGTGTCATCTGCCAACGCTGCCATTGCGGTTCCCAGCAATTGCAATAACATCAATACTTCGAGCAGCAGTACAGTGCCTTTAAATCTTCACAGCACCACTGCCAACTCCAGCAAGACAAGCAGTAGAAGTAATTTACATCAACGACCCGCCTCGCCGAAATGTTGCTCCTGCTTTGGCAGTAGCTCCTCTTCCGCGCAGAATAATCGAGGGCGTAACTCCAACAAATCCTCGTCGATATCCATGAAATCGAGCAACAACTATACGCATAAAAAGGGACGCAAAGGACACAATCGTCACAATGTGCAGACGTTTTGGTCTGCGGTTCTAACCAATTTGGGTATATGTGCTCTTTTGCTGGCTTATACGCTCCTAGGTAAGTAGAAACCAAGAAACAAACAGGGAAATATTGTCCTTAGAACGAAAAACTCATAAAATGTTGATGCTCATATCCTCAGCATAGACATGAACCTTGTATGCATGAAGATGATGAATGAACGCCTTAAGTTATGTGAATAATTTCACATTTACTTTCATTTTCAGTTAAGGGCAAAAAAATAAACAAAAAAATTATAAAACAATATTGTGAACCACAATAAATGAAGGCCATTTGTATATAAACTTCCCCTGCAAACAATAGAGCACAAATTTATCCCCTCCCCCACCTCAAAAAAATAAATCCTATTTCATCCCCCCAAAAAAAAAACAAAAATTTAATTAACAACAAAAAACTCTCTCTCGCTACACGTTTTATTGAAATTCGTGCTTGGCATTTATTTGAAGTATACTTTTAGGCTTCTCTACAGAAACCCTTAATAAAAATTGAAAAAGGTTTAAACCCCCTTCAAATAGCTCAACAATGTTTATGGCAAACAATCACAAAAATAAACAATAACAATTTGCCCTAAGTCATAGAAGAAATTTCCCATCAAGAATAAATCTAAAACAAAATTGTGCCTGGGGTAATTTAAAGCAAACTTATGGGCTTACAACCTAAGAGATAAATCTGTTTGCAAGACTTTTTTGTAAATTGTTTTTAATTAAAAAATTCTAGAATAATAAAAGAAAATTTAAAATTATAAAACCTTTCCAACATCCAATAGTACTTCGGAATTTTTGCATACTTTTAGTAAAATGCATTTTAAGATTTCCTGCTAATTTAAATTTTTCCAGAAGGGGAAATTTTGAATTATTGTTCTTTTTGACTTGTTTCAATTTTAGTTTTGCCAGAAATCTGTTAAAAGTCGTATTTTTAAAAGAAAACAAAAATTTCCCTTTAGGGAAATTTTGTGGGAAATTTTGCAAATATCACGAATTTTTATTTTTGGTGATTCTGCAATTAATTTTAGTAATTTAAATTTATTTTTTGTTATATTTTAGTATTCTAAAAGAGTGAACTTTATATTTTTCAGAGTTCAGAGCATTTTTAACATTTTAATAAAAGAAAATTTAAAATTAAAAAACCATTCCAACATCAAATTGTACTTCTTGATTTTTGCATACTTTTAGTAAAATGTATTTTAAGATTTCTTGCTAATTTAAATTTTTTCAGAAGGGAAAATTTTTATTTGTTGTTCTTTTTGGCCCGTTTCAATTTTAGATTTGCCAGAAATGTGTTAAGAGTCGTATTTTTAAAATAAAACAAAAATTTCCCCTGAGGGAAATTTTTTGGGAAATTTTGCAAATATCACGAATTTTTATTTTTGATGATTCTGCAGTTAATTTTAGTAAATTAGATTTATTTTTTGTTTTAATTTAGTATTTTTAAAGACTGAAATTTATATTTTTCAATTTCAGAGCATTTTCAACATTTTAATAAAAGACAATTTTAAATTAAAAAACCCTTCCAACTCTAAATTGTTCTTCGGAATTTTTGCATACTTTTAGTAAAATGCATTTTAAGATTTATTGCCAATTTAAATTTTTCCAGAAGGGGAAATTTTGAATTGTTGTTCTTTTTGACTTGTTTCAATTTTAGTTTTACCAGAAATCTGTTAAAAGTCGTATTTTTAAAAGAAAACAAAAATTTCCCTTTAGGGAAATTTTTTGGGAAATTTTGTAAATATCACGAATTTCTATTTTTGGTGATTCTGAAGTTAATTTTAGCAATTTAGACTTATTTTTTGTTATATTTTAGTATTCTTAAAGAGTGAACTTTATATTTTTCAGAGTTCAGAGCATTTTTAACATTTTAATAAAAGAAAATTTAAAATTAAATTTTTGTTGTTGTTCTTTTTGGCCTGTTTCAATTTTAGATTTGCCAGAAATGTGTTAAAAACCGTATTTAAAAAAAAAATTCCCTAAGGGAAATTTTTTGCAAATATCACGAATTTTTATTTTTGTTGATTCTGAAGTTAATTTTAGTAATTTAGACTTATTTTTTGTTATATTTTAGTACTCTTAAAGAGTGAACTTTATATTTTTCAGAGTTCAGAGCATTTCTCACATTTTCGACAACACTTTCGTTACAATTTAGTATTTTAAAAAGGGGAAAATTTATTATTCTTTTAGTGCTGTCTACTTTAAAGAAAACTTTATAAAAAAAAACTTGACATTAATTTTATGCTATCGTCTTTTTAGCTAATTTGAGTAATTTCGATGTTAAGAAAATTTCGATTCTTGTAACATTTCGCCTTAATTTAGATTTTTCGAAAGGAGAAATTTTTATTTTTGATTTTTTTGGTCCCTTTTTATTCCAGATTTGCCAAAAATATGTTGAAAGTCGTATTATTAAAAGAAAACTAAAAATTCCCTTAAGGGAAATTTTCTATAAGAAAAGTCATCAATGATGACCTTTTCTATAAGAAAAGTCATCAATGATGAACTTTTCTATACGAAAAGTCATCGATGATGAACTTTTCTATACGAAAAGTCATCGATGATGAACTTTTCTATACGAAAAGTCATCGATGATGAACTTTTCTATACGAAAAGTCATCGATGATGAACTTTTCTATACGAAAAGTCATCGATGATGAACTTTTCTATACGAAAAGTCATCGATGATGAACTTTTCTATACGAAAAGTCATCGATGATGAACTTTTCTATACGAAAAGTCATCGATGATGAACTTTTCTATACGAAAAGTCATCAATGATGAACTTTTCTATAGAAAAAGTCATCAATGATGAACTTTTCTATACGAAAAGCCATCAATGATGAACATTTCTATACGAACTTTTCTATATGAAAATTCATCAATGATGAACTTTTCTATACGAAAAGTCATCAATGATGAACTTTTCTATACGAAAAGTCATCAATGATGAACTTTTCTATACGAAAAGTCATCAATGATGAACTTTTCTATACGAAAAGTCATCAATGATGAACTTTTCTATACGAAAAGTCATCAATGATGAACTTTTCTGTACGAAAAGTCATCAATGATGAACTTTTCTATACGAAAAGTCATCAACGATGAACTTTTCTATACGAAAAGTCATCATTGATGAACTTTTCTATAAGAAAAGTCATCAATTATGAACTTTTCTATAAGAAAGGTCTTCAATGATTAACTTTTCTATAAGACAGCCATCAACGATGAACTTTTCTACACGAAAAGTCATCAACGATGAACTTTTCTGTACGAAAAGTCATCAATGATGAACCTTTTTTTGATATAAGTAGCAAAACTCATATTACTTTCACATCTTTAAATTTTAGTTGAGAATTTCATATTAAATATCCATCACAAATCTGACGATGTAGCAGCTTTGCTTTCAAGCAAAGAAGTACTTAATTCTTGGGATATTAGTTTAGCAACACTAATTACATTATGCTTCTACGTAACCAAAAAATAGATAATAGGGAAGACTCATAGAATGAAATTCAATAAATTCATTTAAATATGAATAATTCTTAAATTTATTTTTTTTAATTTTAATCAAAAAAGGAAATTCTTAAAAAGTTTCACAAAATATTAAAATAATTCAGTGTTTTTGATTCAAAAATAATTTTTTTCTTAGAACACTTTTTTATTCATTCAAATGTTAAGATTAATTAGCAGCCATTTATGCCCAAAGACACCCGAGGGACGGACATATTTTGATATCTTCAAAATAAAATATTGTGGCAAATATAAAAGAAAATTTTTAATCTTTTTCCCGAATTATTTTTCTAATATATCTCCACCCTAATATCTATACATATGCATGAGCTTAAGCAATGAGGGTTTGAGCTATCTAAGACTGGTTCTTGTCCACGATAATGTGTTAGTTATGAAGATGATGATGTTTAAATTACATTCTCATTTTTGAGCTTGGCAATTATGGTAAATATTTTATCATTAACATTTCAAACACAAACTCACAGAAGGCTACTTATATTTACATACACATGCACACAACTACACACACACACTTTTACAAAGAAATTACAATGCTTATGTATATGCATGTATGCATAATATTTATGTGTACTTGGCACTTTTCCTTTCGATAGTTTTGTGTAATCCTTTTGTTTTTGCCATCCTTTGCAATTAGAAAACTTCTTGTCTGTATGTGTGAAAAACTAATATTAGGAAATTGTTCACAGTGTGAGAAAGAAAAGAGAAAAAGGCAAAAGGAAGGAGAAAAGAACATGTGATAATACATGAACATGAGTTCTGAGTTAAATATGAGACATTCAATAACAAATCGACTAAAAAAATAAAATAATTTGTTCGAGAAAAAATAATCGTTGATGAACTTTCTTATAAAAAACTTCATTATTGATGACCTTTCTTATAGAAAACTTCATCATTGATGACTTTTCGTATAGAAAAGTTCAACGTTGATGACTTTTCGTATAGAAAAGTTCATCGTTGATGACTTTTCCTATAGAAAAGTTCATCGTTGATGACTTTTCCTATAGAAAAGTTCATCGTTGATGACTTTTCCTATAGAAAAGTTCATCGTTGATGACTTTTCCTATAGAAAAGTTCATCGTTGATGACTTTTCCTATAGAAAAGTTCATCGTTGATGACTTTTCCTATAGAAAAGTTCATCGTTGATGACTTTTCCTATAGAAAAGTTCATCGTTGATGACTTTTCCTATAGAAAAGTTCATCGTTTATGACTTTTCCTATAGAAAAGTTCATCGTTGATGACTTTTCCTATAGAAAAGTTCATCGTTGATGACTTTTCCTATAGAAAAGTTCATCGTTGATGACTTTTCCTATAGAAAAGTTCATCGTTGATGACTTTTCCTATAGAAAAGTTCATCGTTGATGACTTTTCCTATAGAAAAGTTCATCGTTGATGACTTTTCGTATAGAAAAGTTCATCGTTGATGACTTTTCGTATAGAAAAGTTCATCGTTGATGACTTTTCGTATAGAAAAGTTCATCGTTGATGACTTTTCGTACAGAAAAGTTCATCGTTGATGACTTTTCGTATAGAAAAGTTCATCGTTGATGACTTTTCCTATAGAAAAGTTCATCGTTGATGACTTTTCGTATAGAAAAGTTCATCGCTGATGATTTTCCTATAAAAAACTTCATCGTTGATGACTTTTCTTATAGAAAAGTTCATCGTTGATGACTTTTCGTATAGAAAAGTTCATCGTTGATGACTTTTCCTATAGAAAAGTTCATCGTTGATGACTTTTCCTATAGAAAAGTTCATCGTTGATGACTTTTCCTATAGAAAAGTTCATCGTTGATGACTTTTTTCATCGTTGATGACTTTTCCTATAGAAAAGTTCATCGTTGATGACTTTTCCTATAGAAAAGTTCATCGTTGATGACTTTTCCTATAGAAAAGTTCATCGTTGATGACTTTTCCTATAGAAAAGTTCATCGTTGATGACTTTTCCTATAGAAAAGTTCATCGTTGATAACTTTTCGTATAGAAAAGTTCATCGTTGATGACTTTTCGTATAGAAAAGTTCATCGTTGATGACTTTTCTTATAGAAGAGTTCATCGCTGATGACTTTTCTTATAGAAGAGTTCATCGCTGATGACTATTCTTACAGAAGAGTTCATCGCTGATGACTTTTCTTATAGAAAAGTTCTTCGTTGATGAATTTTCTTATAGGAAATCATATGTATTGTCCCATATCTGATTACTCTGCTGAAAGATGTATGTCGAGGCTCTTAGAAGGTGGAGCGGGAGGTATGATGACAGGGACTGCTTAAGTATTTATTTGACACGATGTTGCAGCATCACACCAGCTGTTGGTCCAACAATTTTTGTTTATGTTTCTTATCTAGATGATTTTGACACTCTTAAACATGAAAATACATACATATATGTATATGTATATTTATACTTATATCAGTATGTGTGTGTGTATATGTAGGAGTACTCGTATGAACATTCATTCATTTATACAAAATAGTGAGTTTTACCCTTTTTTGGGTAGTATCTGTCTAATACAAAATATATCCTTAAGATATGAATTCATACAGACGAGTACACACACACAAATCCAAAAATGTTCCCTCTAAAAATATGAGTGTTTTCCAGCCTTAGGGTCCAGATTGTTGGTATGTGTGTTTTTACATGCTTTCGCCTAGTCAACGTATGATATATGCTTTGATGTAAGTGTAAATAGAGATTCTATAAATGTTTGACTTTCAATGTGAAAGTGAATGCTTAACTGGGGGCGGTGTTTACTTATATATATGTTTGCTGCCCTATGAACATTAGGGTGTAGCTTGAGGAGAAGAATATTTAATAGAAAATATATATTTTTATACAGATCAAACAAATTTATATTTCAGACATTTTGTAGGATTTTCAGAATAATTAATTAAATGTTTAAGTCAGAAACTAAATCGACATTGTTTAGGTATTTTCTAGGAATTCCAGAATATATTCGTATTTTTATATTTCTTTAATATTTTAAGGAATTTTTAGTTTTTAGTATATTTAATATTTGTCTTTCTTTTCGGTGCATCCTATATTATATGTTAAAAGTCGTATATGTAAATATAAATAAATATATACAAATTTGTTAACCATGTTTTGGACACACCAGAGCTTTTTTGCCTGGGGATGTTTTTCTACTTTGTTTTGTTGTATCTTTTTTGCTCTAAACTAGAACAAGATGTCAGAACACATGTTCCCACTCGACTTGGAAGAAAACATTTTTGTGAAACATAAAAATGCAAAAAATTGAGGGGTTTTATTAATTTTATCTTCTGAAAAAACATTATAGTTATATCATTTAAAATTTAAAAATATTGACTTAGTAATCATTTTTAGGTTTTAAGTGTTCAAAAAATAATAAGAATGTAAATTCATATGCATATTTTTATAAATGAAATTTAATACTGTTGTGAACATTTAAAAAAAAATTAACACTTTTAAAGACATTTTTTTTTAATTTCAAGATCTTACAAAAATTTTAAATACATTTTTTAACAACTCTCCTACAATCTTTTATAATTAGTTGGTTTATGTGAAAATAAAATATAATTTTACCTGCAAAGCCACTAATCAACCCTCTTACTAAGGAATTGTGGAATTTCCATTAAAATCTAAATATTGAGATTTCAACGTTTTCACTTAGTACGGAGCTTTGGAAAACCATAGGGTTGGTCTGCTGCTATAGAATATGAAAGAAACGAACTGTTATGGCAGAACTTAGGGAAGAAAATCTTCCACTAGAGTTAGTTGTAAAGCTTGAAGAGAGTCTGGTTTTTTTTCGAAAGACCAATGAGTTCAAGTAACCCCACAAGAAATAGTCTAATGGTGTTAAATCACAACTTCTTGGAGGCCATGCAATATCACAATTTCTTCAAATAAACGAATCTCCAAACTTTTCTCGCAACAAATCAATTGTTTCATTTGCTGTGTGGCAGGTAGCCACAATCGGTCAATGGCAAAAAGATAGGTCACAAAGAGAGCTAAAATATTGTTCATGGGTGTCAAGGTCGTATGTCGACTGGAAAGTGTTTTTTATTTAAAAAAAAATGTACTTATCATCATTTTCAAATGTGAACGGAAAGTTTATTTTTTTTCTAGCTACTTAACGGTACATCCGATCGGGAATCGGTCAATGGCAAAAAGATAGCTCTAAATGAGAGCTAAAATATTGCTTTTGGGTATCAAGGTCGTAGTTCGACTGGAAAGTGTTTTTTTTATTTAAAAAATCGACTTAGCACTCGAAAAGTTGCAATTGGAGAACGATTATTTTGATAATAAAACTGAATAATTTTTAAACGTTGTTCTTGCGTATATCTCTCCATGATGAAATTTTAAACACTACTGAATACAATGGAAAACAAATTACAGATCAAGACATATTACAAATGGCCTAAACGTCGCTTCAAAATCATATCATACCTATTGGAAAACCGTTATTTGTTTCTATGTCAGACTGAGTTCGAAGATGGGCCATATTGGTCCACTCTTTCTAGTAGTTCCCCCACAAAGAGTTAACATTTCGTGAAATATTACTTCGATAATAGCTTATATACTACCAAACAATTACAAACATACCAATAGTTCAGCATTATTTTATATTCTTTTACAAAAAAACCGTTATCGATAGAAATTCTAACCTCAATCTCTTATATTTCTGCATTATGTCACGTGTCCGGTGTCGCGAAAATCAATGCTTAAAATTGGGTTTGGTGTGGATTAGATTATTTTCAACGTTCACGTAATAATTACTTTATAAAATAATCTTTTTTGCAAAAAAACAATTTTAAAATTCTGACTTTTGCTGTTTTCGAAATAACATACACAAGTCTAGTTAGTTGTTATACCAAAATAAAAATCCGACAAATTTCATTATAATCAATTGTCATTTTATATGACAAGTGCTAAAGCAGACTTAAGCCCTTAAATTTGATGTCAATGTATGTAATTTGTGCTGTGAGATTTGTAATAGTATCCAATTTCCCAACTACACACATACACTCACACACGTACATAAATACTCACAATAAACCGCCAACATACATAAATACTAAAGATTGATCTAAACAACAAGAACGGCAGGAACAACAACCCAACTACACATCAACATTGAAGCTAATTAATTGCACCCAAGCAAACAATAGAGAGCAACAACCATAACAAGGACAACAACAACAGCAGCAATAAACCGATATAACCAAGAGCCACGCTAACGGCCTCACAAACTATTCACACACATATAAGTATGTATATACGAGCACAGTCGTCTATTTCGCCCCCAGAACTACACATGTTGACATGTATGTACAAGTGAATGCACGAGTATGTACTCATATGTTCGTATCTACTCTCCGAAAAGCAATGGCAACAGCATTCACCACGAAGGAGGAACAACAACCTAGTGGTACACCCCTAAATTAAAAACACCAACACTATTAGAGTAGCGTCAATAATGCGAGAGTCGATTTGTGAGTGAGGGCAGCATCAGATGGAAAGAGTGTGTGAGTAGTAGCAGTAGAGGATGATGAATATAGATGTGTAACGGTGTGTTTATCTCAAATGCTGGCATTACTGGTACTCTCAGGAGAAGAGTACCATGTATTTGCATGATTGTGTTTATCAACGTTAACGCTAACATAGTGGATAAACTGGCAGCAGCAACAGCAGAGATGGATGGAGGGGTTAGGGGACACAGAGTAAAATCATGGATTTTGTGGCAAATGTATTACAACAATTTATTAAACTTTGCAAAATACCATTATTATACACGTTGAGTTGGCAAGTAGCAGTATTAGCTGCTGCATAACGGATAGCAAAAAAAACACACCAACTCTACATACATACATACCTCCTACACTTAATCATGGCAATGACAGCATCACTGCTAGAGGATCCCCATCCACCAACTCATTTTCATTATTAGCAAGCAAACTTAGATTCCCATCGCCCACGAACCTCCTTCACCATCATTATTAGCTAGCTGCCAAACATTGGCAGCCCCGTCATCCACTTAACAACATTGTATGTGAACATCAATGTTATTAATTTCAACACAATGAAACATTGCATCAAACGCCTCTTATGCATTTAATGCTAATTAAAACCAGGAGAGAGGGATAAGCAAAGAGAGGAGAGCGGTGGCGTAGGAAAAAAGTTAAACTTAAAGAGGATTACTAAAGTATACAAAAAATTTAATTCGTATTTTTTACTTACTCTGCGGAAATGGGAAGAGTTTTGATGGTTGTTTATGCAGGTGATGAATCTGAAAGAGAGAGAGAGGCTTTAATAATGATTTTAAAGTAACAGCTGATTAGCCATAATGTAAATACTTAGAGGCCATTTATATTAATTAACTACGTCCAATCTCCAAGAATAAAGAAGGAATATTATTGTATAATTACTTAAATTTTATTTTAAATTCGAAAAAGTTAATAAAGTAAAACCAATGCGAAAATGTGCATTGCTATAAGAATTTGCCAGTGTTCATACATGTAATAAGAAAACTCTCTCTCTGCCGATCGGATCATACTGATCGGATACAAAACACGCTTTCTGCAGCGCTTAGATGTCAAATTGGGTGAAACATATATATGGGGGCTATATCTAAATCTGAACGGATAGAACGATAGACGATCATCGAACGATACAAAACGGTCAAAAAACGATACGAACGATACAAAATCATCTTGACTGATGAGGCCCATTTCCACCTCTGTGGCTACGTCAAATTGTCGCATCTGGGGCTCGGAAAACCCAAGACTTATTATTGAGAAGCCTCTCCATACTCAACGGGCGACTGTTTGGTGCGGTTTATGGTCCGGCGGGGTCATTGGACCTTACTTTTTCGAAAATGAGGTTGGATCAACAGTTATGGTGAATGGATTGCGCTATCGAGAGATGATTAATGTTTTTTTATGGTCTGGACAACGTTTACTTTCAACAAGACGGCGCTACGTGCCACACAAGCAACGAAACCATTGCTCTGTTACGGGAAAAGTTTCCGGACCGTGTTATCTCTCGAACTTCTTCCCTTGGGGCCACGTGAAAGATAAGGTCTACGCCAACAGCCCAGCGTCGATTCAAGACCTCAGAGATAGAATTCGTAAGGCTATCGAGGACTTAGGGCAGCCACTTTGCGATTTGGTTATGGAAAATTTCATGAAAAGGACATGGTCCTGTTAGCGTGATCGTGGTGGCTATTTGGCTGATGTTGTTATTCATTAATAACGGCATACCTTCCTCTTTATTATGAAACAAACAACCGATCATTTATCTCAAAAAATTTCATTTTTCTTTGAATACCAAAATAACCCTTTATATAAGTATTTAGTATTAATGTTACACTCAATCAATAGATAATAAATACAATACAATAATACAAAAGCGCCACGTATCGTTCGTTAAATCGTTAAGTTAACTTTGAGTTACAGATGATCAAACAGCTGTTAGTAATGCAGGGATGCTATACCACTACAGGGCCGTTAAGTTACAGTGTCTGGCCAATGAATAAGTACAGTACGTTAACATATATCGATACCTCCAGTCTAAACTATGCTAAGTTCAAAAAGGTAGTTTTTCAGGGGAGGCGATCAAAGTTTGAAGAATTTTTTAAATTTGTGTGGAATTCCTTTACAATGGAAATCGGATGACTTGTATTGTTTTGTGAATAACTTTTGATTGGGTTGACGGATAAACACCAAATTTTGACTGAATATAATTTGGAATATTTAGAAGTTAAGAATGCAATCTCCATAAAAACATGCTAAGTCGACTTAGCATGTTTTAGAATGGAGGTATCGATATTACAATTACAGGTTCCGCGGAAATCATATATTCGATTATCGGCTGAAAGAAGTCTGTAATACTGCGCCTCCAAACTGCTACAACAAAGACAGACGACCCCGCTCTCCCCCAGGCCAACAAATTCTCTCTGTATGACAGAGCATTCTCTCTTGATTTCTGTCATTACAAATACATAAGTCCATCACATTGTGGAGTGCGTGGAAGGTCGCTCTGCCCTTCAATAGAGCGTGAACAACATGTCTAATGAACTTCATGTCATCTTGGTTGATTACTCCCAAATACATCTGCACTCTCTCGTTCCTCAAGTGGTGTTTACCGCTGCGAATCTCTGGAATATACGATTTGCATTCCTGCATACGTTCTTTCACTTGCCCTTGAATATAATGGTCCTGCACTTCTCCACATTGAGTGATAGTCTCCACTCAGCAAAATATTTCCTTAGTCTATCTAGGTATGCAGAAAGCTATAGCAATCGCAGACATTTTAGGGTCTAAGATCAGGTGCAGATCTCTTAACAAATTGGTTCACAGGCCCTGGCTAAACTTCAAACGCCCTACTGTTGTTATCTAGACCAGACTTCTCACATATCGTATCTGCCATGACGGATCACTGCCTCATAGAGAAGGTCTTGCGAAATGAGGAATCAATATATAACCTTCTTTATCTTTGAAATGAAATGTGAGTTCCAATGATTCAAAATAAATGATCTAATAAAAAAGGTACATAAGAGCGTATGACTTATATAAATTTACTATAACAATTAATATTAATCATACTAACAAATTCAATTATTAACTGAGCCAACTTGACTAAAGAAGTGATGCAGAAGTTCCTATAAGTATTTTTGGGGCTACTCTCACGTCCAATTCTCAGAATTGAGCTCATTGATTTGGGAACCAATGAGCTGAAAAATACAGTACTGTGTTTTTAAAGGGATATACTTGTAAGCGTTATTCTGCACATCTGTGGGCAGATATCTGTGCATAATATACAATTTAATACCAAATAAGTATATGAAAGTCCCAAAATGGGTACCACAAAATTGTACCTACATATGTATATAATATTTAAGAGAGATTACCATTTTTGCTATTTCAAGTACTTCCCTTAATATGATACAGCACTTCTCTGAAATAGTATCCCAGTATTGGTATATAGTTTATCACATATAGGGTGTATAGAAACTCCTAAAAGTGTACCACAAAATTGGTACAGAGGCACGTATACGTTTTATTAATAAGAATAAAATAATTAATATTAAGTGTGCGTTAATAATATTCACAAAAAGAGTTTCCTAAGAGACTGAGATCAACTAAACCTCTTGTTCTATGTTCTACAGGTCCTTAAAGCTACAACCTATTCGATCAACTAGAGGAAAATAGAGTCTCACATATGATAGCTGATTTTAAAAATATATGTCCTACAAAATATTCGTCATATGTAATAGTTAAAAAACCGAAATTTTAGAGCATAAGCATAAGTGCATAAATATGATTCTGCACTTCTCTGGAAGAGTGGCTTTCCATTGGTATACAGCTTATCACCATTTACGTGAATAAAGAACGCAAAAAGTGTACCACAAAAATGTGTCCCCAACACTTTGTATTAAAAAGAGGATTTTTAATTAAAAGATATTCAAAACAAAGCACTATCAACTCTCTCTCACACACCTTGCTGGTTTTTCAAAAGCATACATCTCTCCCAAAAAAATACAAAAATTCAAAACCCCAACAAAATTTCTTCCGTTCAACTGAATATTCATTAATGTGGAAATTTTTGCAAATTGCTTTTGGGGCAAAATCAAACAAAAAAAAGGAAAACACTAATTGTTTTAAGAACCCCCAGAACAACCAATCAATTTACCAGGTTAAGCCACTTAAAAAGCGTAGGCTAAAGAGAAGGCGGAGGTAATGTGGTTATGTTGTGACAACTAACATTTTCCATCCTTCAATGCTTTGGCAAAAGCAAAAGGATTACACACAATTTTGAGGAAAGATAGACACAAAGGTTGTGCTACCTTTCTACTGTCATTATCTAAAACACAACGAAAAGATAACATGTTTAAGTGGGAAGAGAAGAAGGAGGAAAAGAAGGAACAGAAGAAGCAGAGGCAAAGCTATGAGGACCAAACATTTTAGTATGATGCTTACCTAACTACCTGTGCGTTTTTTTCTTTTGGGAAACTCTAACACATGACATAACCACATCCACAGCCTCTTCTAATCCTGGGCCAACACATACTTATACTTAGACATCATCATCATCAACATCATTATTTTTATTATACACATCGCAAGATGTGCTACTGAAATCTAGGTAAGAACTTCATCATTGTCATTATTATTACTATCTTGATGTGTTGATTTGGGTGGAGGGAGGCGGCGGAGAAGGATAAAGTTGTCAGACTTTTTAAAAGAGCTTCAATTGCCTTAGTTTCATCAGTTTCGGCTTTGTATTTGAGACCCTCAACAACTTTTTAACATTTTTAATCTTATTAAGGAGTAGACTGCTGTTGTTTCATTGAGACTTCTTCGTCCTTTGAGTGTATCCTTTTAGTGAAATGAGAAATGACATTTTGTTTACTAAGCTCAATTTAAGACTAGGCGGGAATTAATTTGTCCTATCGAACTTTACAAATCGAAATATTACAAATTTTATAAAGTAGATAATTTTAAGAATTATTTTTTTAATTACTATAGGGTAATTCCAAAGGAAATCGACCCACTCTGAAAATTTATAAATTTCGATATTGCTGAAATTTTGCATGCG
The DNA here is from genome assembly GCA_963930755.1 of Eudasyphora cyanicolor. Lineage (NCBI taxonomy): Eukaryota > Metazoa > Arthropoda > Insecta > Diptera > Muscidae > Eudasyphora > Eudasyphora cyanicolor. Next base: position 277,834,107 of record OZ005736.1, on the reverse strand, counting down.
CATACTGCAAGATGATACGAAATAATGACAGTTTACCGTGTGTCAAAATTTGTAGCGGTTTCGATTTTATGGGGTGACAAAGTAGGACATCTACATTGTTTTGTAAAAATTAACCTATGTTCAAGTCGCCATAACTTTTGAACGGAAAGTCAGATTTAATTGAAATAAGTACCATCTTAAAGATATTAACGTTATTTCTAAGTATAATACACATAAGGATAAGTATATGTGTATTAAGGATATCAAAAGGCCGAAAATTTCCTTAATCCTTGATTATCCTGAAAAACGTATTTTCAATTTTTTTAATTTTATTTCTGAATATTACCCCCATATTGCTCCATAAAATATAAAATTTTCAGAATGGGTGCTCAATGGGTTCAAAAGATATGACTTATTTAATGTCCGTCTGTCTGTCCGTTTGACTGGTTTATGCCAATGATATCTCTGAAAAGGAGTGACCGAATGACTTACAAATTAGTATGTGGTAATATTTTCCTCAAACCTACTCAATGTTTTGAAGTGGCCCATTTCAGACCCCTCCTTGTGGTACCTCCCTCCCAAACGGTTAACATTTTGTGACATGTTAAAACTGTTATAACTTCTGTACTACTCATGGGAATCCAACGAAATTTCATACATAGTAATTATTTCACCGTATTTATAAGCTGAACAAAAATGGGCGAAAATGTCACGCCCCTTTTGGTACCTCCCACACAAAGGGACCAATTTTTACAATAAGTTCACAGCTTATAACATTAATACCAGTGCATAAAAATACTTGAAATTTTGTGCAGTGTAATATTTTTATAGTACCTACAGGCCAGTACAAAGCGGGCGTTATTGCCCTGCCCCTTCTAGTACCTCCCACACAAATTCTAAAAATTTTATGAAAAGTTAGAGCTTTTTATTTATATGTTAACTTTAATTAGTTTATAATTTTTCAACATTTCACAAAATTGTTAGAATTTGTGTGAGAGGTACTAGAAGGGGCGGGACTATAACGCCCGCTTTGTGCTGGCCTGTAGGTACTATAAAAATATTACACTGCACAAAATTTCAAGTATTTTTATGCACTGGTATTAATGTTATAAGCTGTGAACTTATTGTAAAAATTGGTCCCTTTGTGTGGGAGGTACCAAAAGGGGCATGACATTTTCGCCCATTTTTGTTCAGCTTATAAATACGGTGAAATAATTACTATGTATGAAATTTCGTTGGATTCCCATGAGTAGTACAGAAGGTATAACAGTTTTAACATGTCACAAAATTTTAACCGTTTGGGAGGGAGGTACCACAAGGAGGGGTCTGAAATGGGCCACTTCAAAACATTGAGTAGGTTTGAGGAAAATATTACCACATACTAATTTGTAAGTCATTCGGTCACTCCTTTTCAGAGATATCATTGGCATAAACCAGTCAAACGGACAGACAGACGGACATTAAATAAGTCATATCTTTTGAACCCATTGAGCACCCATTCTGAAAATTTTATATTTTATGGAGCAATATGGGGGTAATATTCAGAAATAAAATTAAAAAAATTGAAAATACATTTTTCAGGATAATCACGGATTAAGGAAATTTTCGGCCTTTTGATATCCTTAATACACATATACTTATCCTTATGTGTATTATACTTAGAAATAATGTTAATATCTTTAAGATGGTACTTATTTCAATTAAATCTGACTTTCCGTTCAAAAGTTATGGCGACTTGAACATAGCTTAATTTTTTACAAAACAATGTAGATGTCCTACTTTGGCACCCTATAAAATCTAAACCGCTACAAATTTTGACATACGGTAAACTATCATTATTTCGTAACATCTTGCAGTATGCGCATGCAAAATTTCAGCAAAATCAAAAATGTAAAATTTTCAAATCGTCATTTTTGGGTCGATTTTCTTTGGAATTACCCTATAGACACAAAATCGATTTTGAAACTCATTTTGGGCAATTATTCTCATTGCTATGAAAAATAATTGATATTAAATAAAACGGGTAAAGTGGTACGTATAAGTGATATTAATAGGAACACAATGAATAATATTAAGTTCCCGTATATGGCTATAATATAAAATAGAACAAAAAATGGTACAGAGACTCGTATACGTAATGTTATTAGGAATACCATACATAATATTAAGTATACGGTTGGCCTAGCCATGAATTAATTTGTCAGTAAGGATTGAGGTGAAAAACTCGAAATATACCATAATTTTCTGTTAAAAAATTTTAAAATTTTTGAAATGTAATTTCTAAAACTTTATATTAAAATATTAAAATCAATTCAGAAGAGGATTTCAATAACAATAACTTCAATATTGTCAAACAAAACTGATAAAGGGTGACGTATACGTCATACTAATAGGAAAGGGATTACAATAAATACTATTAAGTATACGGTAGAACTATTAATGAAAGACTGGGGTAAAGCACTATAGATATGAATTTATTTTCTTTCAAAAATATTGAAATTTTATCAAACATATTTTTTTAATAATTGCATTTTATCTTGAGAACTGTTCAGAAAATATTTTTAATAACTTTAGCCTCAAATAAAACTGATGGGAGAGTAGCGTATACGTAATATTAATAGGAATTCAATAAATAATATTACGTATACGTTAGGACTATTAATAAAGTACAGAGGTAAACCACTCGAAATATTATTTTTTTTCTCTCGGAAAATTTTGACATTTTCTAGTAAAAAAATATTATTTTTTATAATTACATTTTATCTTGAGAATTAATTAAAATTTTATTACATTAAATCACAAAAAATAAATTAAAATAAATAATATTACGTATATGTAAAATATTTATTTATTATCTTTCAAAAATATTGAAAAATTATGAAATATAATTTTTAATAATTTAATTTTCTCTTGAAAAAAAGTCTATTCAGAAATCATTTTTAATAAATTTATTCCCATTGTTATATGAAACAATTTAAATCAATCAAAATTGGTACAGAGGAACGTATACGTCATATTAATAGGAATAAAATAATGTATATTAAGTATACGCTAAGACTATTCATGAAATATTTTTTGCTTCAGAGACTTAGGTAAACTAAATGTCTTACTTAAGTCCGTCCTAACGGCCCTTAAAGCTACAACCTATTTGTTTATCTAGCGGAAAAAATACACCTGAACCCAGTGGCACATATGACACTAAACATTTTTTCCGCCCTGTTTACTCAGTCACTCGCTTTCCCATGACATCGATTCTATATTTACCCTGGGAAAACAAGCGTAGGAAAATAAAAAATTAAATTACATTATCCAGACATACACCAAAGGCATTATGAATTGGAGTGTTTGCAAAGTTATGCTAAAGAAAAAGAAAGCGTAAAGAGAATCCCCACATACTTTTAGGCGCTTTCACAAAACAAAATTCTTTACCCCGCACCGCAGAAACAGAAATCTTTCACTGCTTCCATGACCTTCATTCAGAAAGGCTGTAACTGACAATTTTCTGAAAAAAAAACGTTTTTTACGTATTTTGTTAATATTTCAGCGATTTCTATCGGAATATGTACAAACCGTGATAACGAAAACGAAAAAAATGTCAGTTAAGACTTTTCTGAATTGAGGTAAAAATATGTATATTTTTGTATGTTGATGGTAACGATATGTAAATGTGTGAACACAACTAAAAAGGGTTAAACGGATGTTCAAGGAAATGGAGAGATATAAGATATCCATGGTAAAGGCGCCAAGCATTTGAAAGGATTTCAACGCCGCAAAATATTTACTTTCAAATACTTTTTATATATTTACGTTGTCAAATATTTTTTCTTAGCTTAACATTGGTTGTAAGCAAATATTTGACAGGTATTACAACATATTTTGTTCCTTTCTTGATGTTTACAAAATATAAATGCGAAATGTATGTATGTGTACACGTGTTCACAAATATTTATGATAATGCTGAGGATAATTTAATATATTTTTCTAAAAGAATTTCAAAGTGTCACTGATGTCGTGACACCTATGAATTGAATGAGGGACACAGTGATTTATAGAAAGAAGACAATTTTTATTAAAATTAATGGGAAATAACACAATCGTAAGTTTTAATTATTTAGTTAAAGATATACACACATATATATATATATATATATCTTTAGCTAAATAATTATAATATTTTTTTAAATGGTACCCAAGTAAAAGTTCATTGGCAGAAGAAATTAAAGCAGAAGATATATATATATATATATATATATATATATATATATATATATATGTTTATATATATCTTCTGCTTTAATTTATTCGGCCAATGAACTTTTATTTGGATATTATTAAAAAATACGATTAATTATTATATTTTTAAAAAAAAATCTTTGAACCATAACTTAAATTTTCTCTTTATTATTCACTTTCTCTTTCATATTCATTTTCTGTAATAGTTAAAAGCAATTATATTTGATAAGGTACTATTTCTGGAGTTGAAACGAAATATATACAATTTTTCTACATAACGTATGATTAATATTAATTAATCTCCAGCAATTAAAATTAATTATACGACACCAGGTAACCATTCACGATGTATTTCTCAAAGACGGACTCAATCAACTGAAAAGAGGTTTTAATTGAGGGCCAATGAGTAAGGATGAGGGAGAATGTTAAGCTGGGAGAGGTCCTGGGAATTATGACGAAATAAATTATAGCTCAAAAGGGAGTTTTTCTGTTGTTGAAACAAAATATATGAAATTGCATATATACCGTATAATTAAAATTAATTGATATCCATCAATTAATGGTACTTAACCACTTAAATTGCAATATATTTCTTAGAGCCGGACTCAATGGTAGGATTAGGGGAAGGTTAGGGATCAAGAAGTTCTTGAAAAGTTAACGAAATGAATTGTAATTAAAAGAGGATTTTTTTCTGAAGCTGAAATGAAATAAATACAATTTTGTAAATAACGTATGATTAACATTAGTTGATATCCAGCCATTAATATTACGTATACGCCACCAAATCACTCAATCACGACGTATTTCTCACAGATTCTTTAACTACGGGAGGATGAGGAAGAATCGTAGGGAGCAAGAAGTTCTTGAGAAGCTACAGAAATTAATTATAATTGAAAAGGGACTCTGCCTGGAATTATTTCTGGTTGAGACGAAATATAATTAATGTTCCATATCTACGTATGATTAAAATAAATTCATATTAAGCCATTAATATTACTTATACGTCACCAACCAATCAATGGTGACATTTCGTATCATTAATGTTACTTATACACCACAAACCAATCAATCTCGACATATTTCTCAGAGACGAACTTAATCAACTGAAAATAGATTTAATTGAGTAAGTGAGAATGTTAAGGAGCAAGAGAGCGAGAATGTTAAGCTGCAAATGGTCCTTGAGTAGTTACCGAAATGAATTATAATTCAAAAGAGACATTTCATGAAGTTGAAACGAAATATTCAATAGAATGTATAATAAATATTAATTGTATAAAACCATTAATATTACGTATACGCCACTAAATAATCTATTGTGACATATTTCTTAGTGACGGACTCAATCATGGGTGGGTAGAATGAGGGAGAATGTACTGGAGCAAGAGGAACTTGGGAATTTACGGAAGTACAATATAATTCAAAAGGGCTTTTCTGGAATTGCAACTAAATATATGAAATTTTCTAAATAACGTATGACGTACACGCCACCAAACAATCTATTGTGACATATTTCTTAGCGACGGACTCAATCATGGGTGGGTAGAATGAGGGAGAAAGTACTGGAGCAAGAGGACCTTGACAAGTTACGGTAGTAAATTATAATTCAAAATGGATTTTTCTGGAACTGCAACTAAATACATGAAATTTTCTAAATAACGAATGAATAATATTAATTGATATCAGCCATTAATGAACCAAGCAAGAAATCGTGACATATTTCTGAGAGTAGGCATATTTGTTAGAGACTGAATGAATCGACTGACAATAAGTTGTACTTGAGGGAGGATGAGGAAATATATTAAAGAGCTAGAGGTCATTGGCATGTTACAGAAATTATTTTAATTCAAAATGGACTTTCCTAGATCTGAACGATATATATATAAATTTCTTAAATAAAGTATGATTAATATTAATTGATATGCAGCCATTAATATTACTTTTTCGCCACCAAATAATTAATCACGGTATATATCTCAGAGAGGGACTCAAACAACGGTCGGCTTAGAGAGAATGTTAATGAGCGGCAATCCCTTGGAAAGTTACCGCATTTTATATATAACGTATGATTAATATTAATTTATAACCAAACATTAATATTACGTATTCGCCACCATTTAATCAATCACGACATATTTCTCGGAAACGGAATATTTCCCGGAGAGGGACTCTATCCATCGGAAAGAGGTTTAAAATGCAGAGAAGATGAATGAGAATATAAAGGAGCAAGACTTTGAGAAGCTGCAGAAAATAAGTATAACTTCAAAGCAACTTTTTCTAGTACTGAAACGAAATATATGAAAGTTTCTAAATTACGTATCATTAATGTTAATTAATATCTATAAGGAGCAAGATATCGAAGTGAATTAACTTAAAAGGGATATTTTCTCGAGCGGAAATGAAATATATGAAATGTTCTACATAAGTACTCGTATGATTAATATAAATGTATATCCAGCAATTAATATTACTTATACGTCACCCACCAGTCAATCGTGACATATTTCAATTGAGGGAGGGTGAGGGAGAATTTAGAGGAGGAAGATGTCCTTGAGAATTTAACGAAATGAATTATAATTCATAAGGAATTATTCCTGAAGTTGAGACGAAATATGATTCGTATGATTAATATAAATTCATATTAAGCCATTAACGACGTATGATTAATATAAATGTATATCCAGCAATTAATATTACTTATACGTCACCCACCAGTCAATCGTGACATATTTCTCAGAGACGGACTAAATAATGGTCGAGTAATTGATAGGCCTTGAGAATTTACCGAAATGGTTCATAATTCAAAAAGGACTTTTCCTGAAGATGGAAATGTTCTATATAAAGTATGTTTAATATTAAATAATATCCAGCCATTAATGTAAAGTATACGCCACCAAACAATTAGTTGCGACATATTTCTCAGAGAAGAGCCCAATAGGAAGAATGTTAAGCAGCAAGTAGTCCTTGAGAAGTTATCGAATTGAATTATAATTATAAAGTGAGTTAAAAAGAAATACATAAAATTTTCTATAACGTATGATTAATATTAATTCATATATTTATTAATATCCAACCATTAATGTTACTTATACGTCACCCACTAGTCAATAGTGACATATTTCTCAGAGACAGACTAAATCAACGGTCGGATAATTGAGTCCTTGAGAAATTACCGAATTGAATCATAATTTAAAAATGACATTTCCTGAAGATGAAAATGTTCTATATAAATTATGTTTAATATTATTTAATATCCAGCCATTAATGTTACGTATACGCCACCAAACAATTAATCGCGACATATTTCTCAGAAAAGAGCCCAATGAGGGAGAATATTAAGGAGCAAGTAGTCCTTGAGAAGTTATCGAGATGAATTATAATTATAAAGTGAGTTAAAAAGAAATGTATGAAATGTTCTATAACGTATGATTAATATTAATTCATATCGAACCGTTAATGTTACATATTTCGCGTATACAGGCTCTATCAACGGAAAAGGGGTTTTAATTGAGGCAGGATAAGTGATAATGTTAAGGAGCAAGAAGTCCTTGAGAAGTTACCGAAATTAATTATAATTCAAAAGTTACTTTCATGGAAATAAAACTAAATATATATATATTTTAAAACGTATAATTAATAATAATTAATAACCAACCATTACTATTACGTATACGTCGCCAAACAATCAATCGTGACATATTTCCCCGAGACCGACTCTATCAACATAAAAAGGAAAAATTTTAAGGAACAAGAACTACTTGAGAAGTTATCGAAATTAATTATAATTCAGAAGAAATTTTCCTGGATCTTAAACAAAATATATTCAATTCTTTCTATAACGTATGATTAATAATAATTAATATATAACCATTAATATTACGTATACGCCACCAAATAATCAATAGTGACATATTTCTTAAAGAACGACGAAATCAGGGGTCGGATGAGGGGGAGTTTTAGGGAGCGAGAGGTCCTTGGGAAATTGCCGAAATGAATTATAATTCAAAGGGAATTTTTCCTGAAGTCATTGTGAAGTTACCGAAATTAATTATAATTCAAAAGTTACTTTCAGGGAGATAAAACGAAATATATAGTTTTAAAACGTATAATTAATCTCAGAAATCGACTCTATCAACAGAAAAGGGAAGAATGTAATAATAATAATAAAAATAATTCACAAGTACTTTTCCTGGATCTGAAACGAAATATATTAAATTCTTTCTATAACGTATGATTAATATTAATTAATATGCAACCATTAATATTAATTATACGCCACCAAACAATCAATCGCGACATATTTCTCAGATATCGACTCTATCAACAGAAAAGTGAAGAATGTTAGGGATAATTCAGAAGTACTTTTCCTAGATCTGAAATTAAATATATTAAATTCTTTCTATAACGCATGATTAACATTAATTAATATACAGCCATTAATATTACTTATACGCCACCAAACAACAACCAATCGCAACTTATTTCTTAGAGAACGACCCAATCAGGGGTCGGATGAGGGGGAGTGTTAGGGAGAGGTCCTTGGAAAATTGCCGAAATGAATTATAATTCATAAGGAATTTCTTCTGAAGTTGGAATAATCTCAAGCCATTAATGTTACTTATACGCTACCAATCCATCCATTGCGACATATTTCTCAGAAACGTACTCACGCAACTGTTCAAAATGAATTATAATTCAAAATGTACTTTTCCTGGAGTAGAAAAGAAATATACGAAACTTTCTACGTAACGTATGATTACAGAGACGGACTCAAACAACGGTATAATAAGGGGACATGTTAAGAAGTAAGAGGTCCTTGAGAACTTACAGAAGTGAATTATAATTCAAAAGCGACTTTTACTGAAGTTAAAACGAAATATATTAAATTTTGTATAAAACGTATACTTAATATTAGTTGAAATGAAGCCAATAATATTACTTATACGCCATCAACTTCCTAGATATGATAATATGAAGAGTTTCAATGATAATTTCAATGAAAGATAATATGTATTATAATTCTCCATGAAACGTATGATTAATATTAATTAGCAAGATGAACTTAATATCACGTATATGCCTTGTTTCGCTTTAGAACGTTGTTTTTATAATAATATCAATCATACGCCCAAACGGACAGCTGACCTCAAAGAAATCCTACAAATATATTTTAAAACTACAAAACTAATCTATACTACTTTGGACATTTGAAAAAACCTTTTAACATATATATAATCATTTCATATTACATATTTTGTACATATTTACTAGAATTTCCGTATTCATGGATTATTTTGGGATATAAAATTCAAAGAAGGATTAAATTTGCTGCTCAAATTTCCACACAAAAAAAGGTTTGACACAACAAATCCTTTGCATATTTAGTTAACTGCTATCCTAAAATACTAGCTTGGGAATTAAATTATTTTTTTAATGAAATTTTAAACCACAATTTCAATTTTGTATTCTATAAATTTAAGCAGATTTTTCTCAGAAATCATTGGGGCGCGGGGCCTCATCAAACATATGGCGCAACACAACACTTCCAACAAATCCTGGGAAAGCCAAAAACCACTTAACCATAAGAGTCTTTAGCAGAGGCCAGAAATGAATGAGTGAAATAAATCCCTTTACAAAAACTTAATTGTTACTGTGACTATAAAAGGCTGTTTTCCTCTGCTTCGTTCCCTACAGCCCTCGGAAAAGAGTAGAAGATAAAGAGGTTATTTGATTTTTTCAACGCCTTTCGCAAAGCTAACACAAAAAAGGATTTTTTAATTAGTTGTAGCAATAAAAGAAATAGCCAGTTTCTGGCAGAAGGAAAAAATACAACATAGTAAGCAACCAGCAAATAACAAAAGCCAAAGGAAACCAAGAAGCAGCAGAGGCATCAATGCCACTCAGTAATCACAAAGGATTTCTCATTTTAATTGCCAAGAAGACCACAATATCAGAACTCACTCTGCACACTTCGATCCACTACATGAGTATATCGCAGACTTAGGAGAACACAGGACAGGACAAGATAGAATAGGACCAAACATCATAAGCAACAACAACAAAAAAACAAGGCACAAAAGCTCAGTTAAGCCTCAACCGCAAATTATTTTCATTAGATTTGAAATCATATTAAATATATACGAGAAATAGGAAGAGGGAGAGAGAAAAAAAACATAAACAACAAAAGGCTGAAAAAATCCTCTCATATAAGACATACATATAACCAACCATACCTCATGGTGTCATCCCCTTCAAACTATCCCTAGGTTTTTTTACCCGCTGAAATTGAAAAGCAAAATCAACAAAATGGTAATAAAATTAAAAGGAAAGGAATGAAGAGGAAGATAAGAGAAAAGAAGTAGCTAGGAAAACATAAAATATATGCATGATGAGAAGAAAACACTTAATTAAGGGAAAAGGGATTTAATTGAGGTAGGATGAGGGAGAACGTTTCGCAGCAGCAAGAGGTTCTTGAGAAGTCAGAGAAATGAATTATAATTCAAAAGGTGCTTTCCTGGAGTTTCAAGGAAATATATGTAACATTATATATAACGTATGATTAATATTAATTTATATCCAGGCCATTAATATTACTTATACGCCACCAAACAATCAACAGCGACATATTTTTCAGAAACGCGACTTAATCAATGGAAAAGAGGTTTTAATTAAACGAAGAAGAATGAGAATGAGAAGTTACAGAAAGGAATTATAATTCAAAGGGGACTTTTCCTGGAACTGAAGATAAATATATAAAAATGTTCTAAATAACGAATGATTAATGTTAATTGATATCCATCCATTAATATTACATATACGCCACCAAACAATCAATAGCGACATATTTCTCAAAAACGCAACTCAATCAATGGAAAAGAGGTTTTAATTAAATGAAGAAGAATGAGAAGTAACAGAAAGGAATTATAATTCAAAGGGGACTTTTCCTGGAATTTAAACTAAATATATAAAAATGTTATAAATAACGTACGATTAATATTAATTGATATCCAGCCATTAATATTACTTATACGCCACCAAACAATCAATAGCGACATATTTTTCAGAGACACAACTCAATCAATGGAAAAGAGGTTTTAATTTAATTAAGAAGAATTAGAATGAGAAGTTACAGAAAGGATTTATAGTTCAAAGGGGACTTTCCTGGAATGGAAACTAAAAATATTAAAATGTTATAAATAACATACGATTAATATTAATTGATATCCAGCCATTAATATTACTTATACGCCACCAAACAATCAATAGCGACTGGAAAAGAGGTTTTAATTAAATGGAATGAGAATGTGAATTTACAGAAAGAAATTATTATGCAAAGGGGACTTTTCTGGAATTGAAACTAAATATGTATATAAAAATGTTCTAAATAACGTATGATTAATATTAATTGATATCCAGCCATTAATATTACTTATACGCCAACAAAGAATCAACCGCGGTGTATTTTCCAGAGACGAACTCAAGCCACGGAAAGGGGGATTGAGTCCTTAGGACTGGGAATAGGATGTGGGAGGGAGGGATTTTATTGAGCGAGAGGTTCTTGAGAAGTTACAGAAATAAATTATAAATCAAAAGGAGCTTTTCCTGGAGTTGCAAGAAAATACATGAAATTATCTATATAACATATGATTAATATTAATTGATAATCATACATTAAAATTCCGTATACGCATATTCCTCAGTGACGGGCTCAATCCACGAAAACAAAGTTGGAAGGAAATATATTAAATTTTCTATACAACGTATGATTAATATTAATAATATCCAAACATTTATATTACGGATGCACCAAAAACCAATCAATGGCGACATATTTCTCAGAGATGGACTCAATTAACTGAAAAGGTGCTTTAATTGGAATAGGTTGGGTGAGAATGTAAAAGAGCAAAAGACCCAGGAAAAGTTAAATAATTGAATTAAAAGACGTATAATTAATATATATACATAACTGGTCACTAATATTACTTATAGACCACAAACTACTCAATAGCGACATATCTCTCAGAGACTTACTCAATCAACAGAAATGGGCTTTTAATTGAGGGAGAATGGTGAGGAGCAAGAATTAATTGGGAATTCAAAGATACTTTTTTGGAGTTGCAAAGAAATCTATGAAATTTTCCGTATAACGTATGATTAATATTAATGTATATCCAGTCATTTATATTACGTATAAGCCACCAACCAATCATCAGCGACATATTTCTTAGAGACGGACTCAGCCAAAGCAAAGGGGGCACTAAAAGAGCAAGGATGAAAAAGCATATAAAGGAGCAAGAAGTCCTGGAGAAGTTACAAAAGAAAATTTTTATAATTCAGAAGTATTTTTCCTGGATCTGGATATCGTGACATATTTCTTAGCGAACGACCCAATAGGGTTCGGATGAGGGGGAGTTCAAGGGAGTGAGAGGTCCTTTGCTTCAGACAAAAAAGAGATATTCCGTATGGTATACCGAGAAAAAAGTATAGAAAAGGTGCAAAAAATCCACCTTGAGCAAAAAAATCGTATGGCCATTAAATTATTAATTGAACCAACTTCTAAAGGAGCAATTAATTGAACCAACTTGACTAAACAAATGATGCAGAACTTATTATTGTTGCGGCCACTTTCACATGCAATTCTCAGGATTGAGTCCTAAAATCATGTGTTCTACTGTGTAAGGGAATAGAGGTTTTAATTGAGGTCTATAACGGAGGATCTTAAAAAGAAAGAGAGTGGTCCTTGGTAGGAAGGATAAATTAATCATAATTATAAAGGAACTTTCTTGAAGTTTGCCGTATGATTAATATTAATGGATATCCAGTTTATTGTGTATACGCTAATTATGTTGTGTATAAGCTTTCTTTCTAAATGCCGTATGATTAATATTAATGGATATCCAGTTTATTGAGTATACGCTAATAATGTTGTGTATAAGCTAACAACTTTGCAATCGCTATATGTGTCCCAGAGACTGACTCAATCAGTGGAAAAGTGATTTTTATTGAAGGAAGATGAGGTAGAATGTTAAGGAATGAGAGTTTCTTCAGATGTTACAGAAATTATGTATTATGTAAGTGAGACTTTTTCTGTAGTTGAACCAGATATGAAATTTTCTATATAACGTATGATTAATATTAATTGGTAAGCATACAATAATATTATTTATACACCACCAAGCAATCAATCGCGACACATTTCGCAAAGACGGACTTACTCAACTGGAAAGAGGTCTTAAATGATTGAGAATGTTTAGAAGCAAGAGGTCCTGCGGAAACTACAGAAATAAAGTATTATTCAAAGGGAACTTTTCTTGGAGTTTAAATGGAATATACTAAATTGTCTCTATAACATATGATTAATATTAATTGATTATGATATATTTTTATAACATATATGCCACGAAGCAATCGATCACGACATATTTCTTAGAATCTGATGCAATCAATGGAAAATGAGTTTTAATTAAGGTAGAATGAGAGAGAATGTTAAGGAGCGAGATGTCCTTGGAAGTTTAGAGAAAGAAATTATAACTATAAAGGAACTTTTCATAAAGTTGAAAGGAAATATGTTACATTCGCTATATAACGTATGTTTAATAGTAGTAATCAATTGAGACACATTTCTGAGAGACTGACAGGAATAACAATTAAAAAGGAAAATTTCCTCGAGTTCAAGAAATGTATTACATTTTCTATACGTTAAATATTCATATTAATTGATATGCAGTCATTAATATTACTAATACGCCACCAATAAATCAATCGCGATATATTTTCCAATGATGGATTAATACAACGAAAAAGTAGGTTTTTACCTGAGGGAGAGTTGAGAAGTTACAGCAATAAATTATAGTTCAAAGGGGACTTTTCTTGGAATTGAAAAGAAATATATGAAATTTTTTAAATAACGTATGATTAATATTAATTGATACGAGTATCCAGCCATTAATGTTACTTATACGCCACCAAACAATCAATCGCGACATATTTCCCAGAGACGGATGCTACCAACTGTCGGATGAGGGAGAAGGCTAAGGAGCATGAAATCCTTGAAAGCCACAGAAATGAATTAAAATTCAAAAGCGAAGTTGCGACGAAATATCGATACCTCCATTCTGAACAATGCTAAGTACCAAAAGTAGTTTTTCAGGAGAGGCGATCAAAAAGTGTGGAATTCCTTTTGTGAATAACTTTTGATTGGGTTGAAGAATAAACACCAAATTTTGACTGAATATTATTTGGAATATTTAGAAATTAAAATCACGATCTCCCGCATCAAGTTTATCAGCTTTGCAATTATCTGGTTGATCACTGTGGCCCGGCACCATATAAAAAGAATATTGAACTGTTCAGCCATCTCGTTAAGAGAACAGCGACAGCCATTCTGCGATTTCATTAAATCTCCTCAGAAGAGACACCAAATTACACTTGGTTATTGAGTTTGGTACCATCTGTATAAGAAGTTAACGATTCTCCCATGTCCTGGGATACCACCATTCCATTCTGATCTATCAGGTATAGTAGAATGAGATACGTCTTGCCAAAAAGTGGTTCAGACATAGTGTAATCAACAATGCCCGGAAGATCAGTCATTGTCTCTAGAATGATCATCATATAACGTATGATTAGTATTAATTGATAACCAGACACTAATATGACTTAAGGGCCACCCGAGACGATAATATGAATAGATTTTAATGACAATTCATAATTTCCCGAAGCTTGACTAACTACCACAAAAATGATGTATGATTAATATTAACAGTAATGGGGAGTATATGTCTAATAAACCTGGAGCGAGTGGTGCTTAAAAAGTTACAAATACAGGGTTGCCCATATTCGACGGACCCATGTTTTTTTCGATGACTCGTTGGGCCCATTCCAATCGACGAGGCTTGTCCGCAGGCAACAATCTTTGCGTCAATTGAATTTTGTACGGGAACAAATGCAAATCAACGCGAATAATCCGTTGTAAAGTGGACCGAGCCATGCCCAACTGCTGAGAACGGCGTTTTTGGGATGTTCTTGGGGACCTCTCAACACTGGCTCGTACGGCAGCGATATTCTCGGCCGATCGCCTTGGTCGACTTTTATTTGGCCTCTTCGGATTAGAAAGAGCCTCACCAGTCGAAAATTTTTCGTATAAACGCTTAATGGTGTTCTTAGAAGGCCACATTTTTTAATATTTTAAAAGCACGTTGAGTTTTCACAATTGACTTCTTGTGTTGAATGTAAATTTCAACTATTTCAGGCGCTCGCGTGGCGTGTATTGTTCCATGGTAAAAATCTGCTTGGACTGACGCTTCAAACGCGGTATGTCATTAAGCGATCTGACATCTCTGTCAAAAGTTATGGCGTTGCCAGATGGGTCCGTCGAATATGGGGGACCCTGTATGTATAAGATTTAATTAAAAACTCCTCACAAAGTTGAAAGAAAATATTGAAGACATACATAGTTAAGAACTGTCTAAACTATTTATACAACCTATGATTAATATTAATTGATTAACAAGAATTAATATTACTTATACGTCTTATATACATATGTACTAAGAACACGCCGCGATATACTTATATTATCCGGAGACGGTAATAATAAATAAATCCAAAGAGACAGCTTTGCTATCATTCGCCTATGAGAATTTCGGGAATATTTGAAATATCCATGACACATATGAATAATATTAATTAGCCAAATGGATTTAATATCACGGATAAGCCCTACTTCCGAAAGGTGTTGTAAAAGTTGCCGGAAAAGAATAATATTTTATTTAATTCTCTTCACACAACTTTGAAATAAAAAATTTTAAATTCTCTCTCTCTCTCCCTCACTAAAAGGTATGATTACTATTAATTGATTGTCAGGAATTAATATAACTTATACGTCACATATATTAATACTTACAATAAACCGTAATATATTGCCCTGAAACTTTAATATTAATAGTTTTTAATGCTAAGTCCAAAGAAAGTGGAATATAAATCTTACTCCTCTAAGATAATTTCTTGAACGTCTGAAATCTTCATAAAACGTATGATTAATACTAATTGATTAGCAGCAATTACTATAACTTATACGCCACATACGACTATATAAATAATCAACGGTAATATAAATAGTTTTTCATGATAATTCCCAAGAAAGGGGATTATTTTTTATTCTATTCCTCTAAGATTACTTCTAGAACGTCTGAAATCTGCCTAAATGACGCGTGACTAATATTAATTGAGTAGAAGGAAATCTAATTCAATTTCTTCTTTCATTTAATTAGCATAAAAATATATTTAAGCTTAAAATTTCTTCAGAAAATATAATATTTCCAAAGCTCTTATTTTAAAGCTACAAAGGATTTATTTGAGTACTCCCATTTAATGTTTGTGGGACAGTTTTAATCCTCACAATAACCCTAAATAACTCATCCTATTTCAAATATGTATACATGTATGTAAATGTCTGTTAGACTAATGTCTTGTCTTGATCCCACACAAGCTTCTGGTTTATTTTTTCATTTTTATAGTTAAAGCTACTTCTAAATGAGCTTCATTTCCACTTTCCCTGAAAAAAGAGAAGAAGAAGATAAAAAACAAACAAAAATGTATAACATGCATTTTAATCTCACTTCATGATTTATAAAAACTTCCGTTTCCGGTTAACCCACTGACATTTTGTCGGCCCCCTCTCCTCT
The DNA here is from genome assembly GCA_963930755.1 of Eudasyphora cyanicolor. Lineage (NCBI taxonomy): Eukaryota > Metazoa > Arthropoda > Insecta > Diptera > Muscidae > Eudasyphora > Eudasyphora cyanicolor. The sequence goes on along the minus strand of OZ005736.1, from coordinate 277,817,212 downwards.
CATGCGCCCACATAACTTTCACTTTTTTCACTGAGTTATATTTTTTCTGTCCAGTTTTTTTCACTTGCCCTCTTAACAAGATTGTTCCAAATTATGTTTTCGTTTTTTTCTCCCAGAGGGATTTCATCAAAAAGCAACAAAAAAGAAAACTGACATAAATTCAAACATATGTATTTATGTTTTATACTTATTTTGCTTTATATGAGAACATTCAGTTTTTTGCGCTTATACTCTTCTCTCTCCGGATCTCCGGGTACCATTTCATTCTTTGCGCCTTTTCCCCGGCCATAACTGCTAAGTATGTCCTTAAACACAATGACATTCATTAACCTCCTTTTTTGCCTCGTATTGTATAGAGCTTTTTTCTTTTGGTCGTTGTTGTGGTTTTTTCACGTTTTTTTTATTCGTTGGCACTTTGGTTGATTAGACTAAAAGCTTGTGGTATTTATGGTCATATTTCGAATGATTTCGTTTGGCGTTATTCAGCCACTAAATCCACACGAAGAACTAAGAAACAAAAAAAACAACAAAGATATGGGAGTAATATCTCAGGATGAAGAGGAGAAGGCGCCTCAAGAGAAATGATGATTGTATAAAAAAAGATATATACATAAATATAAAAATGTCAAAATATAAAAATAAAAAAACATAAAAATAAAAAAATATAAAAATATAAAAATTTAAAAATATAAATATATAAAAATATAAAAATGTAAAAATATAAAAATATAAAAATATAAAAATATAAAAATATAAAAATATAAAAATATAAAAATATAAAAATATAAAAATATAAAAATATAAAAATATAAAAATATAAAAATATAAAAATAAAAAAATATAAAAATATCAAAATATATAAATATAAAAATATAAAAATATAAAAATATAAAAATATAAAAATATAAAAATATAAAAATATAAAAATATAAAAATATAAAAATATAAAAATATAAAAATATAAAAATATAAAAATATAAAAATATAAAAATATAAAAATATAAAAATATAAAAATATAAAAATATAGAAATATAAAAATATAGAAACGTAAAAATTTAAAAATATAAAAATATTAAAATATTAAAATATAAATATATAAAAATATAAAAATATAAAGATATAAAAATGTAAAAATATAAAAATATTAAAATATTAAAACATTAAAATATTAATATATTAAAACACTAAAATATTAAAATATAAAAATATAAAATATAAAATATAAAAATAAAAATAAAATATAAAATTACATAAAAATATAAAAATATAAAAATATAAAAATATAAAAATATAAAAATATAAAAATATAAAAATATAAAAATATAAAAATATAAAAATATAAAAATATAAAAATATAAAAATATAAAAATATAAAAATATAAAAATATAAAAATATAAAAATATAAAAATATAAAAATATAAAAATATAAAAATATAAAAATATAAAAATATAAAAATATAAAAATATAAAAATATAAAAATATAAAAATATAAAAATATAAAAATATAAAAATATAAAAATATAAAAATATAAAAATATAAAAATATAAAAATATAAAAATATAAAAATATAAAAATATAAAAATATAAAAATATAAAAATATAAAAATATAAAAATATAAAAATATAAAAATATAAAAATATAAAAATATAAAAATATAAAAATATAAAAATATAAAAATATAAAAATATAAAAATATAAAAATATAAAAATATAAAAATATAAAAATATAAAAATATAAAAATATTAAAATATTAAAATATTAAAATATTAAAATATTAAAATATTAAAATATTAAAATATTAAAATATTAAAATATTAAAATATTAAAATATTAAAATATTAAAATATTAAAATATTAAAATATTAAAATATTAAAATATTAAAATATAAAAATATAAAAATATAAAAATATAAAAATAAAAAAATATATAAATATATAAATATAAAAATATAGATATTTTTTAATAAATGACGAAGCCAGTTTTGGTCACTACGTTGCGACTCAGCCACTTGGCGACTTTCCTTATTGCTTGATAGACACTGCAAGCATCTGTTAGTCTGTGAGCTATATCCTGACTAAGTTATTTACAGTGTAATCCGGGCCAACGTTGTCATCAAGCTACGAACCATCTGCATCGAAGTGGAGATAGTTTATATTTCCTGGTAATCTGCCAAACCATTTGTCTCTGGCAGTGACTTTAGTGACAAAGTTCCTCTCGAAGGTATATCGTTGGTATACGAGTATAGTCCACTTGGTTGGCTTCCATTGCTCTACAGTATGATATCCTTATGTAGCCGTAATGCTTGTTTCTCCACAGCTTATAGAAAGTTTAATCTTAATCCAGCTCTGGCTGCAACATCTCTAAACACAATATCAATCGGCAGTACATAGATGGAGTAGGACTTTTAGATTCTAGGTCGCTGTAGAGCTTAAGGCCCAGTTTTTGCTTGGGCAGGCAGTTCTGTGAACCTTCATTAATTGATTTGTCAAACAAAAGTATTGGACGATTTTACGAGAACCAACGTGAACCCACAGCTTTTCTACAGGAATATAAGGCGATGTTGGCCTTCCTTACCCGTTCCAATACCTTATGTCTGAAGGACAACTTTATGTCTAGGATTGTACCTAAAAATTTTACACTTTCAGAAAAGGCTATCGCAGTTCCATTTAGCCGAGCAAAGTCCACATGTGGAACCTTATACTTCCCAGTAACCAATTCATAATATTTCAGTCATACCTTCAAAAAATTAATATCACTCATACGTTCAAGTTAATATCACTTATACGTTCATCCAAATTAATATTAATCATACGTACTAAAATCACTCATTCGTTCACTGTTTTCTCACAGAAAATATTAATTTTATAGATTTGTGATTACGAGTATTTAATTTTCAAAAAGTTTTATGTTTTAAATTTTCCTTACAAATTATATCTCCCATTGGTTATCTATCCCCGTTGCAGAAAATTTCCCGTCTACAAAAAAAACACCAACTATTATCTCTGGTCTATTATAGTATTCGTTTTTCTGGTAGTTTGTTTCCTTAAGCAATTTGTCTTTGGCTTGCATCTTTGGCTACAATAAGAAGTTAAATATTTAGTATATTTTTTGCTCTTTTTGTGATTCTTGCAACATCATGATGCTGAAGACAAAAAAACATGAAGAACCAAAGAAGAGCTATATTGTTGGCCACCAAAACATTGTTGAAAATGATGCTGAAATTTCTTTCAAATAAAAAAAAGAAAGATAATATGAAACTCTGCTTTGCATTGTGTGTTCCTTCGTTTCTTTTTGCTATTAGACTCAGCTGCCGTAGACATTGGCTTAATCGCTGCTCCACAGACCTACTTACCCCTTGCCCATGAACTGCTACTGACCTCTTAGTTTTCTCGTCCTTTTTCCCTCCCAATTGCCTAGGAGAGCATTACTTTTTGTCCCACAACAAAAGCAGTAACGACGAAAAAGTCTTTGGGGGTGTAGTAAGTGTAGTTTTCCTCCGGTCATAGAAAGTAAAACTGGAACTTGACTTTTTTTTGTTCGCAAACGTTAAAGTGTGCTGTGTGCTTTTTGTGGTCAAAACGACTGGCTTGTCTTTTTTTCTGTCCAAAAGTGCCAGTTTTTGTATTCAATTTCGGTTGCTGCTTTTTTGGCTTTTCATTTATAGTAGACGTGTCCTTTTTTGGGGGGAGGAGGTTGGGGAGTGGGTTGCGGTGTTTCCTAATGTTATTTCGTTTTAACATTTTGCCCTCCCCGAGAGCATAATTACTGTACATTCATTAACTGCCTTTTTTGGCTCGGTTGCCTTCCGTTTGTTGTTATTTAACAATACCTTTGTTTGGGAATAAATGGTTTTGTTGTGTAATATTTTCTCTTTAGTATTCCTTTTTTGTTCTTTTAGGGATTTTTTCCAGTTTTGTTAAAATTAAATGACATAATGCTTGTTACTAATTAAAATGTTTTGTTAAACATGACTTTATATAGCAACAAAATAGAGGCAAATTCAAAAAATTGGGAACAGAGATTGGTGTACCTAATGGAAAGAACATCAAAGAATACTTTCAAATCAATTAAAGGCCAGGACTACAAATTAGGGTTGCCTATTTAACAAATTATCTAATCTTCAAAACAAAATTCAAATACACTTTTAATTGCGTTAACGCCAAAAAGGGTCTTTTAAATACAAATATATATATTTTAAATCGCTTATACGCCGAATGGTTCGTACAGAGGTAATAATAATTACCTTATAGGACAAAATAATAATTTATATTACTCATACGCAAATAATTCGTGATCAAATGGCGTATAATTAATATATATAATACCGTCACTCATACGAAAAGTAATTCATTATTACAGGGTGTATAATTAACAAATGGTTCTTAGAAAGAGGGTATGAGTAATAACAATTGCCTTATAGTGCAAAATTATACTAAATATCATCCATACGGCAAATAATTAATTATTAAAGGGCGTATAATTAGTATAAATAATTTTACGTATACGTCAAATGGTTCATACAGAGTGCGTATGATTAATAATAACAACGATATAGGGAAAAATGAATAATATCACTCATACGACAAGTAATTCTTTATTAAATCGTGTATAAATAAATAATGGTCATATGTAAAGAGCATATGATTAATAATAATTAACTTACAGGGCAAGGTTTAGGTTTAGGTTAGGGTGGCAGCCAGCTTTGCCAGCTCACCTAGACCAATGTAGGTCCCTTGCGATACCGCGGTCTCAGACGCTTTCACAAATCCCTTGTCATTCGTTATCTGCACCAGAATTCATAGTGGGATGTGTGATTAATAGCGCTTATTCGAAGACAAATAAATATAACTCGTACGTAACTATAGAAATGGGCGCTATGTTTACATATTTTTTAAATTTGTGATCCCTCAATTTTGGGTCAACATTTCATAACTTTAAATGGCAATAACTCCTTAATAAAGCATTCATAGAGCGAAATTTTTAGTCTTTCGGTTCCACAAATTCCTTGTCATTAGTTATCTCCACCAGAGTTCATAGTAGGAAAACAAGAGCGTATGATTAATATTGCTTATTAGAAAAAAATATATATAACCCGTACGTGCCTATGGAAATGGACACTATTTGTACATATATTTCAAATGTCGTAGTTAGGACGAAATCCTTGAATTTTAAGTTAATCGGAAAGAGCGATTATTTTTTTTTAATCTACAACTCTTTCTTTTTTAATATGAAAAAATAAAATTGATTAATTAATTTTGAAATAATTAGCAATTTGTTTTTTCACACTCATCCTCGTTGTATTGCGATCACGCAATTTTGGGTTAAAATTTCATAACTTTAAATGGCCATAACTCCTTCAGAAAGCATCCATAGAGCGATATTTTTTTTAGACTCTCGGTTCCACAAATTCCTTGTCATTTCTTATCTCCACCAGAGTTCATAGTAGGGAAACAAGAGCGTATGATTAATATTGCTTATTAGAAAAAATAAATATAACTCATACGTACCTATGGAAATGGACAGTATTTTTACATATTTTTCAAATTTCGTAGTTAGGACGAAATCCTTGAATTTTAAGTTAATTGGAAAGAGCGATTAATATTTGTTTTAATCTACAACTCTTTCTTAAATCTCAATTCGAATGAAATACATATTTAATATGAAATAATAGTAATAAGTAATAAGTTTAAATATCTTTTTTTTTATCAAAATCATGGCATATACAATTTTTAAATCATAGTTTATAGTCGAAAATCTTGAAATTTTTTGATTTTGAAGTTTCCAATTAGTTTCTTCACCTTCACTGCCTATGATATTTTTTAATCTGAAATAATAACACTCATACGCACACAATATAAAAACACATAAAATATAAAAAAACCTGCTTTCTTCGCCTCACAAAAACTAACAATTCTTTTCACTTCCTAGCATTTATGTGAGAGTGTTTTCCAAACAAATCCTTGTCACTCGTTATCATATCTTCACCCGCTGTGCTGAGGACATGAGTAACAACACATTTATTTTATATCACATCATTAATATCAATCATACGTTATGATATAGTGCCACCAAAGTGCTGGGAGACAAATCATCAACGTTAATACTATCATATTTTATATTTAATTTCGGTCTCTTATCATATTTTGCAGGTTCTTTTATATTTTTAACAATTGAAAGTGAAGATGCTACTCTACTGCAACAACAACGAACACTGGCCTCAACCAAAAGGAATATTTCACCCTACAACAAACAACAGCAGCATCCAGCGGGGAGTGGTACGAATGCCAGTCCGGGCCAGGGAACCACAACAAATGGCAACAACAATAATATTAACAACAATAACATATATCACAACCAACAACATGTGGATAATGGTACAACGAATGCAGCCGCTGGTTCTTCTTCGTATACCTCAGCAGGAGGATCAGCATCATCGTCATCCTCCTCCTCATCGTCCGTGCCACAGATGATGGAGGGCGTGATATCATTGAATAACAATGATTTTAGTTATGGTGATGACTTCACACCTCAGTACGCCTTATCACCGGACACTTACGATGTGCGACAAAGGACTATAGAAAATATCTGGGATATTACGGTATCCTTGAATATCTTATACAAGGAGAATTGGACAAAGTGAGTAAGACCATAGAACTGTAGCTCTTCCTCTCACTCTCCCTCTCTTGTATTACCATTAATACCTCGTCTGTTTTATGCTTTTGCAGATTGGCAGCTCTGGAAATTGCTAAATTTCAAGACCAATTAATTAAGAGACTGAATGAAGATGCCATGTTGCAATTATCACACGACACCGACGTTAATGGCCAAACACCGGCTACGGAAGCTGTACTCCTGTTTCATCAGCATGGTTTGTCGCCGCATCATCATCATCACCATCACGAATGGAATTTTGCCAAGGCCTTCCTCTATTCGTTAACAGTGCTCACCACAATTGGTAAGTGTACGAACGGAACAGTACAGAACATAACAGAACGGGAAGGACGGGAGGGTCTCAGTCGTCAAGCGCTTGGAATGTCGCAAATGTCCAAGAAAATTGAATTTGAAACAAGTATAAAATGGATATGAAATAGAGTATTGGAATAGAGAACAGTTTGTCGCTTGGTTAGTTGACCAGTTAGTTGATTGCTTGTTGGGAAAGGTTGTTTGGAAAGAAAAATTCAATTATGTGGCAAAAGAAATTGAAAAAGTGTGAATAAATGGTACTTAAAAGCAGCAGGTAGTAGAAGGAAAATAACAGGTATAAACTTTAAAAACAAAATCTGCTTAACACAAAAGCCAAGAGAAAGTGTGAGTATTTCAATAGAAGTATCTTTTGTTGTTGAAAAATTCGTAGAATTCTAGACAAAACTATACTTTCACGTTTAGTTTATTTCTATTTTAGCATAAATGACAAAGTTCAACCTTTCCAATAAAACCAGAAATTTTAAAAAAATTATCAGTCTTTTTTTAAGCCTATTCAAATTCATAGTTTTTAATGACCCGCCCGTTATTTTGGAATCCATTTTCGGGCCAAAATGTTAAAACGTTAAATGACCATAAATCCTTGAAGAAATAATACAGATCTCACGTCCTAGAGATCTTATTTAAAGATAAGGACCCAAAAAGTTCATTCCTCCTTACCTGAGGTTCCAACAGCAAAAATTTATGTTTTGGAAACAACATTTGTTTGGTCAATTTTAATCTAAACCAGTAAGGAAAGGCAGAAAGTCGGGCGGGGCCGACTATATAATACCCTACACCTCCCTAACAATGCGATAAGGGTTATTGCGATAATAATTTTGAATAATTGGTAAATGGGTAAGAACATATATATGCGGATATATCTAATTCTGAACCGATAATCGCTAAATTAAGCAATATTCGTTCCTAAATTGAGAAACATCTTTCTGGAGAATTTTGTAATGATCGGAAGTAAAGTACAACTTCTATAGCGTTTTGTAACCAAATCAGGAGGAACATGTATATGGAGCTTATATATAAATCTGAATCGATTTTCCCTGAATACTCATTCATGTAAAATAGAAACCTCTTTCTGTCGAATTTCGTACTGATCGGATATACAGCGCTTGAATGTCAAATCGGTGCTAACATATATATGGGGGCTATATCTAAATCTGAACCGATTTTCTCCAAATTTGGCAGTATTCCTTCGTGTAATAAGAAACCTCTTTCTGCCGAATTTCGCTGTGATCGGATATAAAATACAGTTCCTACAGCTATTGAATTTCAAATCGGGGGTAACATATATATGGGGGCTATATCTAAATCTGAACCGATTTTCTCCGAATTTGGCAGTATTCTTTCATGTAATAAGAAACCTCTTTCTGCCGAATTTCGTACTGATTGGATATAAAATACAGTTTCTACAGCGCTTACATGTCAAATCGGGTGGAACATATATATGGGGGCTATATATAAATCAGAACCGATTTCCCCCAAATTTTGTATTGTATCTAAGTGTATCACGAGACTACTCTCTGTCAATTTTTGTACAAATCGGTTACAAAATGTTGCTTATACCGTGCATATATGCCAAATCGGAGGTATATATATATGGGAGCTATATGTAAATCTGAACCGATTTTAACCAAATTCAATAGGGATCGTCCTTGGGCCTAAAAAAATGTATGTGCAAAGTTTCGTTGAGATCGGACCATAATTGCGACCTGTACTTTGATTACAAGAATACGTCTACAGACAGACGGACATAGCTAAATCGACTCAGAAAGTGATTACAAGTCGATCGGTATAATAAACAATGGGTCTATCTCTTATCCTTTTGGGTGTTACAAACAAATGCACAAAGTCATAACACCCTGTACCACAGTGTGGTGTAGGGTATAAAAAGTCCTAGAGCAAACAGGGCAATATTATATAACCCATGTTTGAACAGCATTTTAAAACTATACAGGGCTATAAAACCTTAAATAAGAGTCCTAGAACAAAAGGGAAATATTTTGGGATCCATTTTTGGTGTAACATTTTAAAACTTTAAATAGCTATTAATCCTTAAGGAGAGTCTGCATCTGCATTGGGAGCATCCAAGATATTACGCAGCAATAAATCCACAGCTAAGAGAACTAGAATGGAAAATATTATACGAGTATTTTGCGACTACCCATTTTTCGAGCCAAGATTTGAAAAATGTAAACGAGCATTTGGGACCAGCCATATTATGGCAATATTTTAATGGCTTGCTAAATTTTAAATGACCACAACTCCTTACATCAGAGCCCTTAAGCGAACTTAGTGGATTCCTTTATATGAGATCTGTATCTAACTCTGAACTGACTCTTTGAATTTGTTTGCGACTCTAAAATTGTCACTCTGCAGAATTTCTTAGAAATTGATTAGAAACTGTGATTTGAACAGCGTATGTATGTAAAATCCTGTGATACTAATTTATGGCGGCATTTTTAAATAAATTTTTACCAATATAGTTCATAGCCGCCACAGAATTTTACAGGTCAAATGAATTCCTTAAGGTTCAAAATAGGACCTATATCACTATTTAGTAGGAGTAATCCATATTGCAACAACATTTTAAAACTTTAAATGGCTATAAGTCCTTAGGCACGCTGACTGGCCACTGTAATATTAGATCTTTAAGATCAAGGTGGCATAGTGATTCTGCAGACTCTGTGTGGATGAGGAGGAACTTAACACCTTCTCTCTCAATGTCCTACTCTATCAAGACGAAGGCATCGCTACCTAGGTGATTACACGATACAAAATCTGGAATCTCTATCATTCCACGATATTGATAGAATCATGGGCTTCATAGGTAGCTTGAGATGGATGGTTTGACTTCAACTCATCTAAACCTCTCGTAAAAAGCCATCTCTCCTCTCTCTTATATATACTCATCACCTCCACCATTTTCTTCGACCTCCAGCAATGGTTGTGTGCCGCGCGTCCTTAACCTAACCTAACCTTTCCTAATAATCATTGGAATTAACTTATTTTTCAATCTCAAGAAGTCATGCCGTCAGATTCTTTATATGGAAGGCGATAAGATACGAAGGCCAATGATAGGACCCTAACAAATTCTTTCCATTTAATTTTCTCTAAAGCAAAGCTTTTAATTTCTCGTCAGGTATAGCCTGCTTCTAGTGCTTCTGTATCTACCAGCCGACTCCACGTATTAGCCGGCCCTCCCATGTTTGAACAGCATTTTAAAACTATACATGGCTATAAAACCTTAAATAATAGTCCTAGAACAAAAGATCAATATTTTGGCATCCATTTTTGGTGTAACATTTTAAAACTTTAAATGGCTATAAATCCTTAAGGAGAGTCTGCATCTGCATTGGGAGCATCCAAGGTATTACACAGCCATAAATCCACAGGTAAGAGAACTAGAATGAAAAATATTATATTTTGCGACTACCCCTTTTTCGGGACAGCATTTGCACAATTTAAAAGAGCATTTGGGACCAGCCATATTATGGCAATATTTTAATGTCTTGCTAAATTTTAAATGACCACAACTCCTTACATCAGAGCCCTTAAGCGAACTTAGTGGATTCCTTTATGAGATCTTTATCTAACTCTGAACTGACTCTTTGAATTTGTTTGCGACTCTAAAATTGTCACTCTGCAGAATTTCTTAGAAATTGATTAGAAACTGTGATTTGAACAGCGTATGTATGTAAAATCCTGTGATACTTATTTATGGCGACATTTTTAAATAAATTTTTACCAATATAGTCCATAGCCGCCACAGAATTTTACAGGTCAAATGAATTCCTTAAGGTTCAAAATAGGACCTATATCACTATTTCGTAGGAGTAATCCATATTGCAACAACATTTTAAAACTTTAAATGGCTATAAATCCTTAGGCACGCTGACTGGCCACTGTAATATTAGATCTTTAAGATCAAGGTGGTAGAGTGATTCTGCCGACTCTGTGAGGATGAGGAGGAACTTAACACCTTCTCTGTCATTGTCCTACTCTATCAAGACGAAGACATCGCTGCCTAGGTGATTACACGATACAAAATCTGGAATCTCTATCATTCCACGATATTGATAGAATCATGGGCTTCATAGGTAGCTTGAGATGGATGGTTTGACTTCAACTCATCTAAACCTCTCGTAAAAAGCCATCTCTCCTCTCTCTTATCTATACTCATCACCTCCACCATTTTCTTCGACCTCCTGCAATGGTTGTGTGCCGCGCGTCCTTAACCTATCCTAACCTTTCCTAATAATCATTGGAATTTAACTTATTTTTCAATCTCAAGAAGTCATGCCGCCAGATTCTTTATATGGAAGGCGATAAGATACGAAGGCCAATGATAGGACCCTAACAAATTCTTTCCATTTAATTTTCTCTAAAGCAAAGCTTTTAATTTCTCGTCAGGTATAGTGTTTCTGTATCTACCAGCCGTCTCCACGTATTAGCTGGTCCTCCTCCTCTGCGACTACCCCGTAGATTCCAATCGAGAGCTGAGCGTACAATATCGTATTGGGGTTTTCTTAGGGTATGACAAATCTACATCTACTTGAGCCGTCAGATTTCTGAGGCTATGGATTTTTAATTCGTGGCAGACCAAAGAGCTACGTTAGTGACGGTCTTCGGCTAGAAAATTCGCATGATTTTTCTTAAGCTGCGATTGAAAAAGGTTTGTAGAGCCTTCAATTCTTGCCTTGCTGCGTTCCAATCTCGCAGCCATAGAGTACAGCAGATTTTTTATAGTGATATATGTGAACCTCCATATCTTCTCAAGAGAGCTGAATGCTGCATCTCATGTCTTCAGCTGTTCCACCTTTGGCAGTAATGAGGCTACCAAATAAGAAACTGAGTCCACAATATATTGGCTTGTCACCTATGGAAATTACTTGGGCGTTATTTGTATATACTCGTATGCGTATTGCTTAAGTTTTGGGTATGCTTATTTACAATCCTGCAAGCGCAGCATACTGTTTCACATCGGCAAGCAAATTAGTTATATCTGAGTTCTTGTGATATGATATATGCTAGATCTCCAAGATTGCCTTGTAGTCCCCATCTGATTCCTCCGTTTTTTTCAGATACGCGAGTCATTATTTCATCGTAATGATTCATAGTGTCGAACGCTTTCTCGAAGTCTATGAAGCACAGATAAAGAGGGGTGCGCCATTAGACGGATTGTTCAACTATTATGCGCAATGTGTGGACACGGTCGACGCAGGATCGATGCGCTTTAAACCCAGGCCGCTCGTCTCTCAGACTAAGTGATACATGATCGTATTGATGATGTGCGCGACTATTTTATTTATCATGCTTAATAAGGTGATTCCACTCCAATTTTTGAAGTCAGAGAGGTTACCTTTCTTCGGCAGCAGAGCTATGATTCCTTCAGTGAGTTCAGCCGACAATGTTTCGCTATCCCAGAAGTCCGATGTAGCAGTTGCAGAAGTTCAGCGCTTAACATACAGTCTGCTTTCCATGGATTATGTGAATTTTTCTCCAAAAGGTTTTGAAGCGCAATTAAATACAATCACCTTAATTCCATGATAATCGGAGGAAATTTGCTTTGCTACAATATTTACCCCCGATTTCACAACCTCCGGTTAGACCTAACTCACGGTTAAAAAACAAAAATTTCGTACAATTTGACAGCTATAACTGTAAGTAGCTCTAACTGTAGGAGATTGTGGAATTGGCCGTTAGAAGTCAAGGCTGTAGGTCCTTCGTATGGGAGGTTATAGGAAAACTTAGAACTAAGATTTCCATGAATAAGGTGAATTTTTCTTAAAAACACATGTAAACGCAATTAAAGGCAAACATCTAAATTGCATCATAATAGCTGGAAATTAGCTTCTTCTGCAACCTCAGGAAGACACGTCTGTAGGACCTTCCATGGGAGACTATAAGACACGTAGATCAATGATTAACATGGATAATGTGAATTTTTCTCGAAAAGGTATTGAAGCGCAACTAAAGACAAACAGCTAAATTTCAACACAAAACAGTTATATTTACGGCCTGTTTCTGTATTGCTAACGAAAGTCTCTGCGAACGAAAACCTATCACTCACTTTCGTCAGGAATTTGGTTTGTCTAAGGTTCGTTCGCCTGGCCTTACATCAATGACGTTAGCAATTTACCAATTGGAAAATAATGTTACGAGTATTGCCAGATCAGTAATTTCACAAATTCCGGTTTAAAAAAGCAAACATTTTTGTATGGTCGACCTTAGCAAATACACCTCTGTACTCTTTACACTAGCGGTGGCTAAAAAATCAACCCTGTGTGGGTCAGCTGACGTTTCCGTTTACGTTTCGTTTCTGTTGGCTAATTATTTACACTGATTTCCATATGTCAGATAGAATCAGCTGATTCGTTATGCTACGGGGGCGTTACGGTTACGTTTGCATAACCAAGCCTTTACACTGAAATGCTTACGTTTTCGTACGAGTTCATTATCGTGCGACTTGTCGTTGTGGTGGTAGTTAGTGAAACGCAAATCAGCTGTTTGTCGTCTGACAGGTGAACGAAAGCAAATATTTAAGTTATAGAAACAGGCTGTTAATATAAACATTTTATCTGCAATGTGGTTTCTGTGTATACGTTATTTTAAGTGACAGATAGGAAATAATATCAATCATACGCACGTTCGATAAATATTTTCGGCATCCAAAAATAAATATAAAAAGTATGACGTACATGTTTATGTCAACTTTTTTAAGTTTTTTTCTTCTTATATTCAATATATACCCATACAACATCTGTCTTTATGCCTGTTTCTCTCCTTAGTTTTTATTTGCAAGACAAAAAAATCCAATTTGTGGTTATTATTAGCTAGAAATGTTATATTTTCTTATAACAATAAGCCAATATACGAATGTTTGTGTGAAAATATCATTTGCAATCATTGTCAAACTTATTGTTATTTTCTACTAATGTCAGACTGTCATTTCCATTCAATTTCCTGAGTCAGCAGCAGGAATAGCCTTGATCTCTTCGACAATATAACCAAAGGGAAATATTTATATACTTGTATTTATTTATGTACGAGTATATACTCTTATATGTACCTACAATTTCTATACATCCGTAAATAAATTGAATGAATGCCTTCCTTTACTTTTGTGCATTGTTTTTAGGTTTTTTATTTACTCATTTCATTTGAATAAAAAGAAAAAAAGAAATTGCGTCAATTTTATTTATTTTATTAACATAAAATCGACTATTTTGCCATCGACGACGTCGTCATCGTCATTGTCCTTTACAAGTGCGAACGAAAGCGAAATATGAACCCAATAAAATTCTACATAAAAACCAAATAACGTAGAAAAAGCGCGTAAATATAGCAACAAATAAAAAAACAAACAAAAACTTCAACAAAGTTATGACAATAACCATATTGATGATGTGCCTCAACGGAATTTATTCATATTAAATGTCACATTCAAATGAAATGAAAAACCGCCAATACTCCAGAGGAGGACTAGGGAGTTTCAGGCGAGGAAAGGCTAGGGAAAACCAAAAAAAGGTGTGGGATGGGAAGAAAATTCATACATAGTTACATACAGTATAGCGATGAAGTATACATACACTTCACTGCTTTCTATTTAAACTTAATAAGTTAGCTTTTAGCCTTTAGACCTACATTATTTAAATCAAACAAAAGTGGTACAGAGAAACGTATACGTAATATTAATGAGAATAGGTTATATTAATATATATACGTTACATTAATGGAAATTAGGTATGTTGATCGGGACTGAGTTTCGCAAATCTCGGGATTCAGGATTGAGAAAATTATGATCCCGGCATCCTGGATTTTTTCGGGATCCCGGGATTTTTGAGATTTCGGGATTTTTTACACACTTATTATTTCTTTAAATTTTATTTTTTCTTCGCAATAAAACGTCGAAACAAAATGTATTTATTATCATTATCCTAGTCCGATCTTACATTTGGTTTCTAATTTAAAAGATTCTTTTACGAAGAGACATATTTATTCCATCAGTTAATATGGATTTAAGAGCAGATATCTCCTTCAACATAAATGACAGCGCAGCATCTGCTTTGAACAGATTCATATCACAAAGACATAACCCTTCCACAGTCACCAATACAAAATGGGATTTCCCGGGATTGATCTTAAAAAATCACGGGATTCGGTATTTTTCGGAATCGGGAAATCCCGGGATTTACGGGATAGGGATTTCCGGATCGACATCCCTAATGGAAATGCAACAAATAATATTAAGTATACATTAGGTCTTTTACGCATATATTTTAAAGAAAAATATTCCTAAGTCTCCAAGTCTCCGCAGACTTTTGCTCTAGACTTTGTTTGCTGAGTGCTTGGCGCTACGACTAAGCTTTTAAAGTCATTTGACACAGACACACATTTTTGTATTTGAAATCCTAACAGCCATTGACAAAAGTGCTATGTATAGTACGCACAAAGCAACACTGATGATGATGATGATGACGATGGTGATGGCGTTGAGAATGACAATGACAAGGACTACTACGACTTCGACATCTACGTTGTCAATGTCGTTTGCCGCTGATGAAGACGATAATGATTAGCATTCAAGTCAATCGAAATGTTGCCACTCCACTTTACATTTTGGGGAGGAGTTCGAGTGGTGGATGGATGGATCAGTAGTAATAGTAGTAGGAAGAAGAGAAAAAAGTATATGTTTGCCTTACAATTGATTTGTCAGCAAATTTTCAAGAAGCCATTATCCCAAGCATCAATATCGTCATCAATGAAAGCATCCATTGCCAAAGCTAGGAAATGAAAAGCGAGCGACCCCTATTTCTACACTTTGTTTGCTAACATGCTGACCCCTAGCGTAAAAGTAGAAGCTATTCCCTATTCACCACTGCCATCATCATCAGCATCAAAATCAGCAACATGACTTCCTGCTTAGTCGGTGGTTTTGTTTAGGGATATACGGGCCTTTTCTTGGGTTTTCCCATTTCTATTTGTTCTTTAGATTATGAACAATAGACACTTAAACTCAGCTGCCGCTGCTGCTGCAGCTGTACAACCCGTGATACCACAATCTGGAGGCTGTGTTTCTTGTTTACTTTGTCCTTGAACAAATCTGCATATTTTTTATAGAGAGAGAGTGAGTGAATATTGAGAAATGAAATAAAAAGTGGATACTATTTTTCTAAAATTGTTTAAAGAAAAATTGTTTCAAAAGGCAAATGTTGCAAAATTTTTAATTTAAGGAGAATATATGGTCAGCAGAGATAAGAATTCCTTAATATGTCAATAAAAACCAAAACCCCCCAGAAAACAATTCATATATCTAAACTGGAAAAGATTAATATATTCACAATTTATAGAGTTATTAAAAAAACACTACTATAATCATAAAAATTCAGAACCTTACTTAAAAAAGTCATAATAAAAAGGAGAATATATGGTTAGCAGAGATAATACTGCTAGAATTCCTTTAAATGTCAATAAAAACCAAAACCCCAGAATAATCCATATATCTGAACTGGAAAAGATTAATGTATTCACAATTTATAGAGTTATTAAAAAAAAACTACTGGAATCATAAAGATTCAGATCAGAACCTTACTCATAAAAAACATTAACATTAGAAACCATTTCTATAAACCGTCGAAAACTTGACCATCAGAATATTAAAATTCCCATTATACTTGTTTCGAAATGTCTAGATATCGGGTCAAAATATTTACCAATCCTCTTTAGTGATATGTACGGGTTTTCCAACAAGACGTGTTATTTGAATCACCCGGTATTTCGGTAGCTGTCACTTTTGAAGCATTTATTCTTTGACATTTGACAAGTAGAAGCCATTACTAAAAATTTTACGATACACGATCATCGAACGATACAAAACGATCAAAAAACGATCGAACAAAAAACGATACGAACGATACAAAATCATCTTGACTGATGAGGCCCATTTCCACCTCGGTGGCTACGTCAACAAGCAAAATTGTCGCATCTGGGGCTCGGAAAACCCAAGAGTTGTTGTTGAGAAGCCTCTCCATCCTCAACGTGTGACTGTTTGGTGCGGTTTATGTTCCGGCGGGGTCATTGGACCTTACTTTTTCGAAAATGAGGTTGGATCAACAGTTACGGTAAATGGATTGCGCTATCGAGAGATGATTAATGATTTTTTATGGTCGGACAACGTTTACTTTCAACATGACGGCGCTACGTGCCACACAAGCAACGAAACCATTGCTCTGTTACGGGAAGAGTTTCCGGACCGTGTTATCTCTCAAAGAGGTCATCACAATTGGCCACCGAGATCTTGTGATTTAACACCTAGCGACTTCTTCCTTTGGGGCCACGTGAAAGATAAGGTCTACGCCAACAGCCCAGCGTCGATTCAAGACCTCAAAGACAGAATTCGTGAGGCTATCGAGGACATAGGGCAGCCTCTTTGCGATTTGGTTATGGAAAATTTCATGAAAAGCATATGGTCCTGTAAGCGTGGTCGTGGTGGCGATTTGGCTGATGTTGTTTTTCATTATTAACGGTATACCTTCCTCTTTATTATGAAATAAACATCCGATCATTTATCTCCAAAAATGGCATTTTTCTTTGAATACCAAAATAACACCTCTTGTTGGAAAACCCTTTATTATACAGGTGTCACGTTGTCATCCTCATATTTCTGTGGACGGCAGGTTTTAGGTACTTTTTTCAGTCTTTTCTGAAAGAGCAAAATTTTAAGGAATAACTTTAGATAGGAAACTGCCGTACAGACTTAACGAACTAGGACGTGTAAAGAAGGCCTACGTCGCCCTATATTCCTGCAGGATGGCTGTAGGGTCGCGGTGGGACCTCTCTCTTAAAATATTACATTGGTTATATATAGCAGTAGTTCGTCCAATACTGTTATATGGCATTGTGGTATGGTGGACGGGAACTGACAAACTAACCTTCACAAACCTACTATAAAAGGTTCACAAAGGAGTACACTGTGAAGAACTTAGTTTGGATATAGCTCACAGACTACCAGATACCTGCAGTGTCTATCAAGCCGAAATAATGGCAATATGGGAAGTCGCCAAATGGCTGAGTCGCAACATAGTAACCAACACTGGCGTTGTCATTTACTCGGACAGCCAGGCTGCCAGCAATTCCCTGGAGGCAATTCCCAAGATGGCTTAGCAGTTTAATATACACCTCATATGGGTGCCTGGGCATAGAGATATCCCGGGGAACTGGAAAGCCGATGAACTTGCTAGTAAAGGGACGACTTTACAAATTCTCAAAGAATTTGCATATATTGGTGCGCCACTATCCACGTGCAAGCTTTGGCTTAGGCAAGAGGTAGGCAGTCCAACGAAATATGGACACAAATCGGCACCTGTAGGGTAGCTAGACAAATCTGGCCAAGGTATGACCTGAGAATGTCAAAATATCTCCTCGCACTAGAAAGGAAAAGATTGTCTACGTTAGTATCAGTTCTGACGGGACACTGCCTGATCGGCGAACACGCCAGAAGCTGTGGAGATGAGGAAGAAGTGGAGAGCATTGAGCACTTGATTGCGACTGTCCCGCTTTGAGTAAACGACGACTGGACGTCTACCAATATTCGCACTATCGATAAATTTGTATATCAAACAGGTTGGTTTCGATGGGAAGCATTTTAGCCCGTGGTACCACTAGGGACCTAAACTGGTCTATATGAGCTGAAGGAAAAAAACGGCTGCCACCCTAACCTAAACCTAAACCTAGGCATTTTTTAAGCGAGTTTTTACTCTTTATATTGGTTATCTGGAGCCGAACAATACTAGCAGACATTCAACGAACTAATATGGCATGGGAAGAAGTCAAAACTATATCCCATAATAAAATAAGATGGAATAATCTTGTAGAAACCCTATATTTGTCGGAAATCGAGTTCTTCCGTCTGACTTTATTTTCAAAAGTCGGTTCGCTGCCGTTGTTACAAATAAATAGCTATGTTAATAGTGTAATGTCAAGAATTGACTCAACCCTAATGTTTGTATCCGTGTTAACCCAAAAAGGATGTGAGCGTTAACATCTGCCCCAATTATGAGCTCACGATTATCTAAGGTTGCTTCTTTTACTACTCTGCTGAAGACCGGTGTCAGAACCACTTCTTTATAATACAAATAACTGGAGACTGACAACTGTCAGTCCTTAACAATAGAATTCCATTCTTGTTTATCCGTTGCCACGATCTTCAACTCGTTCCAAATCGTGTTAACTCTGGCTGATTCGGTATCTAGTTGTGGACGCAATGTTTAGTCTTTACCGCTAAAAAAAGGTACAACAAAATGTTAAGATCTTTCAGGTTCTTAAAGTATCTTCAGAGATGGCCAGAAGCAACTTGAAGTTGGGTGCCCTGATACCACACACCTTTACTCCTACTATGTATCAGGACGTTGACAATTTCAACTTTGGTCAGACTCAGTAATAGAGCCGCTGAGGCTATATTTGCCTGATGGAGGTTAATCTGTAGAATGTATATCAATGTTAGCCGACAGAGCATGCCCGCATCAGATGCGTCGAAGGATGCGGAAACTCCCTTCAGCACCTTAGTGACCGAAGTCATGCATTCTTCGTCGGAAAAATGATACCGCTTTTGTGTTAAAGTACGAGTCCCAATAAATTATTGGCGTGAATAGCTCTGCACTTCCAGGCGGCTGGGTGGTAACATCGTTTAATACCTAACCTTCTGTATTGGGACTTATATCCTGCTTCTATACCTTCAGAACTATGTACAGTCCCGAAACCACATCGCAGAGTTATATTTGCCTGTTCTAGGTGAAGGATGGATTCAGTATTATGGATCAAGTTGATCTGCCGCTTTCACACTGTCTTCCTTACCAATATCCATGAAGTCTGATTTATTTTAATTAGCGTTTTATAAATATTATTGCTCATACGCTCTTTAGACACTGATACAAAAAGTGGTGAATTATTTGTAGAAATATTGTTATTTAGTAATATTCGATCCTAAAGGATTATTGTTGTTGATTGGTATTCCTGAAAATATTTGAAAGCTAATTTCTGATATTTACCCAACTATTTTCTAAACAGTAAATTCGTGACCTTTAAGGAAAGATTAATATTAAAATGATTAGAATTTACTATTATCTTGTCTTCGTATCTGGAGGATTATTTTAATTTAGATCTTATATGGTTTATACATGTCGTAACTATAGTGCTCTATATTATATTAATATTAATCATACGCTCCATGTGCCTTATAAAGAAACCGATTGAAATAACTAGAATCCTTTTGAATGGAAAATCTTTAATTTTTTTGCTCCTTTGGCACTTGGGACGTACCCAATTCGTTTGGGATACAATTTTACGCTGACAATAATAACAAATCAGTTCCATGATAATAGCGATCAATAACGGCAGAAAGCAATATACGAAAGGCAATCAAAAAATAGCTCACCAAGATTTGGTTTAACCTAAATAACTGGCTAGGCAACCGACAACACACAACAATGGCAACCACAGCGAAATCACTCCAAATCCTTGGCAGAATACGAGTAACACATTCAAATTTCAGAAAAAAAAATAAAACCAGAAAAAGAAACCCCAAATGAAATTGTTCACAATGGGACATTTTTAATAAGACTTCACAGCTCAGCTTCGTTTATTGACACACCAACATTAACAAGGACACACAACATTCTGGGGCAAAAAAAAGGACCCTTTCATTGCACACACGACTATACAAAGCCTACTTAACCACCCACTTAGACAAACATCCACACACGAGCAATAAAAATTTGTCAATACTTACAAGAAGCAAACATACACTTACACATACGTATTCGTACATTTGCTGACAAGTACCACCGCCTAATCAATAGATATCAACTTCCGTTTCCTTCACATGAATTGAAATCTGACGTTGGTCACAAACACTCAATAGGCCCAAATATACACAATGCTACTCCTTGCACAACACATGCAAACCTTGTCCTGCTGGCGGAGTGTGTGGTTGGGTGGGTGGTTCGAGTATGTATTTTCCTTTCGGTTTGTCCTATAAAAATTTGAAATACTTTCCCCAGCACCAAAGGAAATCTCGGATTTTTTCAATTGCTTTTTTTTCTTTGCTTTCAATTCGAGATATCATTGAAAATGAAAATGTTTTGTAGTCTGTTAAGGGAGTGTATTTGTATTTCCTCCTATTCTTGGGAGTGTGTGATTTTCTTTTCCAAAGCTTCATTGTGTTTTTTTGTTTGCCATCCTACCCTTAACTTATTGTTAAAATCTTTGAAATACACATTTCATTTTTTGTCAAGATCAGCAATTTAAAAGAAGGGAGCCTTAGTAGAAAATTTACATTTTTAGGGCTTTGGTAATGGGAAGGAAGGACAAGGAGGTAAGCAATTTAAACAGCCTCAACATCGGAGAACATGTCGCATGTTTGCACAAAGTTTCAATAGCAAATAACAACTTGAATAAGCAACAACAATAAAGTCATGATAGCAATAATGATAGGATGTCCCCTTTTTTCTGTCTGTTAGGGATATATAGAGAGTTTTATTGTCGGCTCTGGAAAATGACACAATGGCAAAGCAATTCAAGCAAACGAAATAGGAACTCCGTGAAATTACTTATCATGCAGAGCAGAACTTGGTTCGAGAACAAACATAATCGTTTCATGAATTTTAATTTTAGGCATATGAGTAATATTAATTTTATTAATAGAAAATAGTGTTACTCGGATTTGAGATTTTTTTGGTCATATGAGTAATATAAATACACTTCTATATTCGTAATACGTATAATCTTCCGTTGAATGATTAGCCCAAGGTAAGGAGAATGAAGATTACAACTGAACAAAAAATAGCGAGCAGTCACTACAGATACGAGTACTACTCGACACACATTTCCCGGGTAACTCCCTGGCATAACTCGAGGGAAAGCAGGATCAACAAGAAAGCGAAAGGCTATAAAAATCGGACGGCTTCAAAAAGCGAACGGCTACAAACGTCGCTAAATTGTTGACAGATCAATCCAGACTAAGCTGAACGATTCACAGGTTTGAGTCGTTGAAATCACCTCTCGTATATCCCCAATATATGACGGATAAGGAAACATTAGGCCAACTGACTTTAGGCCACATAGTCTATCCCCGTTCCCTTATGAAATTCTTTCATTAGAGAAAACCTGAATAAAACACTCTTGTCGGGAAACCAACATGCAAACAACCAGGGGAAGTCTACAGAATCTGCGCCAAACCACAAGAGGGTGGTTGGGATGGCTGGGACGGTAACAACCAAGCAGATACTGCTTCGACAGAAAAACATTGTGTCGTCGCGCGGTTATGATCTTCGTCTCCTCATGTAGGTGGTCCACAGAAGACATGAGGAGGCACCCTGTCGCAGTTCTCAGACATTTTGGCAGGTCTGTATATTCTTCCACTGTGTCTCGCTCACATTCGGTGACCACACTGGTCCTGCATAGTTTACCACAGACCAACCTATCGCTTTGTAAGAGGTCAACAAGGTTTCTTTATCTGTTCCCCAATCGTTGCCGGCTAGCGACTAGAGAACCTTGTTCCTACTTCTCATTTTATTGCAGATAGCTGTGGCATGCGCGTTAGACGTTGAATAGACTATCAAATGTGACACCAAGAACCTTAGTTGGTAGTAGTTGGGTAGGTTAGTTGGTGGTCGGAATTCTTGCGCCATCGACTATCACATTGAGTTGCTCCTTCACTTGCGCTGTCCATGCTGTAAACAATGTGGCCGATGATATGGTGGCGGATATTCTCAGGTTCCTCGCAGCATGCGCGTTAGACCTGGAGAGGCTATCAAATGTGACACCAAGAACCTTAGTTGGGTAGGGTAGTTGGTGGTTGGAATTCTTGCGCCATCGACTATCACATTGAGTTGCTCCTTAACTTGCGCTGTCCATGCAGTAAAGAATGTGGCCGATGATATGGTGGCGGATATTCTCAGGTTCCTCGCAGCGAAGAAATTGGCAATCTTAGACAGGTAGACATTCAGCCTTCCACATATGTCATAGATCAAAGGTTCAGAATCGTACAGTCATCGGCATATGATATGATTTCAACGCCGTCAGGTGGAGGTGGAATTGCAGAGAGGTAGAGGTTAAACAGTGCCGGGGATATCACCCTTCCTTGGGGAACTCACTGTTTCACTGTACAGGGTTTGGACTTCTTGTTTCTGAATTCCACATATGACTGGCGCCCACTCATGTAATTGACGGTCCATCGTTTCAAACTGTTTGGGAGGGACGTGTTACCGATGTCCTCAAAAAGCGTGGCGTGGCTGACAGTATCGAAGTCACCGGGCTTGTTCTGGTTAAGACCGCGGCTCACGTGTGTGGATATGGCGTGTAAGGCAGCAGTCGTACTATGCTGCTTTCGGTATTCGTGCTGATGATCAGCAATTGGAAAATGGCCAATCAGGCTCGGGAGGATTAACGCCTCAAGCGTCTTTGCTACTGGCGAGAGAAGGGAGCTAGCCCTGTACGATACTCCCTTGCTCGCATCTTTGCCCGGTTTCAGTAGCGGGACCTCTCTGTCCATTTTCCAGGCTTCGGGTATTATCAGAGTGGTCAAGGACAGATTGAGGACCCTAGTCAGATACTCAACTCCCTGTATGTCCAACTGCTTCAGCATCGAAATTCCGTCGGGGCCAAGCGCCTTGGATGACTTAGCGCTACGGATGACATCTGCAACTTCCCCAATTGTAAATTGTGGTGGTACTTCTTCAGCTCAGAGAGCATGGATATGACGCATTACTCTCCTTTTCGCTCTGTCACTCACCGGGTGCTCCATAAATTGTCAGTTAAAATAACGAGCGCACCTCTTGGGGTCAGTCACAGTCGTGGCACCTGCCTTTCCTGCCTGGATTCGAGAGTGACTTAACCGTTGCCCACAATTTACCAAAACCTGAACTTAAGTTTCTCTGCTTCAGTTGATCAGGCAATTTAATCCGCTTATATTCGTCGACTTTCCTATTGATTTCTAGATTCAGTTCCCTGATTCTAGGATCAGCAGGGTGAGAACGAAGAATTTCATCACTCATCTGTTAGTCCCTTAAGGCTTATAGACCAATAAGCCTAACATCGATCTTACTCAAAACCATGAAACGTATAATGGATACCATAATTAAAAGTAAGATACCTGGCGAAATGCTAAAATTCGGACAACATGCCTATGTTAAAGGGCGATCAATGGGCACCTCCCTACACGAGGTAGTACACAATATAGAAGAATCCTTCAATGGAAAAATGTATACACTGACATTGAAGGGACGTTCAATAATGTACGGACCGACACACTCATCCAATCCTTAGACCAGTTTCAGGTGGACCGGGCTCTCCGAAACTGGATAAGCCACATCCTAAGGAATAGATGGATAAACGGGTCCCACGACATAAAAATAAGTGAGAGAGTAGCACAGGGAACACCACAGGGTGGTATATTATCACCACTCCTGTGAGTCACTACTATAAATAGTATCCTAAGGATCCTAACGGATGAAGGACTTAAACCAGTCTGTTACGCATAATACTTCTGAGGGGAAGAATCCTAATCAACTTTGTACAAGGGCCGAAACGGCTCTAAAAATTGCATATGACTGGGCTCGACCGAGAGGTCTAAATGTAAACCCAGAAAAAAGAGATATGTCTGTTCACAAGGAAAACGAAGATTGGTCAATATGATGACCCACTTTTCCTACACAAAACAATTCCAGTATCCAACAGGGATAAATACTTATGTGTAATCCTGGACAGGAAACTAAATTGGAAGTGCCACATAAAAAATGAGCAAACAAAGCTCACATATGCTGGGCACTATGTTGAAGGTCCAAAGGCTAAAAATGGAGCCTTAATCCAATGATGACACACTGGCTCTACAAGAGCGTAATCAGACCTATTCTAACTTACGCATCAGTAGTATGGTGGACATCAATGAATAAGAAGTGCTACATAACAATATTACAAAAGGTCCAACGAATGTGTTATCTCGGCGTAAGCGGGGCAATGAGGACCACATCCAGTAGGGCATTGGAGACAATCTTAAATATCCAGTCAATAGAAATACAGATTAGATATGAAGCAGCCCTCACGGCGACGAGACTCAAAGTGATGGGCGAATGAATCGAAAGCGATCACAAGTCATATCATCAAAAGATAGCTGAGGTAGTGACGGTGGATTTAACTGACATAGCATTAGTATCCGACAGATAGTTGCTGAGTGTGAGACCATGATACCAGACAGACAATGTTGGATTGATGGAGCTATAGTGCAGACAACATCTGGAACTTGCTGTTATACAGATGGATCGAAACTAGGGGAGAGAACGGGGTTGGGACTTTATATCGAGGAACCGGAAACAGAACTCTTATTCCGTCTGCCAGACCATAACACAGTTCTGCAGGTGGAAGTCCGAGCAATTACAGAATGTGGGAGCTGGCTTGGCGCTAACACAAGACCAACAAATGTGAAAATTTTCACAGATAGCCAAATGGCCATCAGGGCAATAACGTCTAGAACGGTGAAGTTGAGGACCGTTTTAGATTGTAAAATGGCGATGAACGCCTACTCCGATCACGGCACTATATGCATCATATGGGTGCCTGGTCATTTCAGAGTAAGGGGTAACGAGAAAGCAAATGCCTTTGCATCTAGAGCCAGGGACTTGCAAACAACAACCCGAGAGAACGCAAAACCCTACGGAGTTACGCGTTCTGAACTAAAAATATGGGCTAAGAACGCCCATATCACGCTATGGAATAGTGAACACGTTGGGAAAACCAACGAAAGTCTTGTGGGGTGACCCAAACGAGGACAATACCAAGATCTTTTCTGCGATTGGGCAAGGTAGAGTCCAGTAAGATCATGGGTGTCCTTACAGGACATACTTTATCTTTTCGTGGACTTATATACTTAAAAATAATTATGTATTATTTTTACAAATTTGTCATCATCTAGTAATATTCGAACCTTAAAGGATAATTTTTTTAAATTCACGTCTCACTTAGATTTTATATTATAACCCGTTCTTTAATCTTTCTTTATTTTACAGGTTATGGCAACATAGCACCTCGCACCACTTTGGGTCGCCTGGTTACCCTGGCTTATGCATTTTTTGGTATACCTTTAACTCTGGTCTATCTCTCCAGTACGGGTGGCATATTAGCCAAAGTGGCACGTGAAGTTTTCTCCAAGGCTTTGTGCTGTTGTCTTTGTTCCAATTGTGGTTATTGCTGCTACGACGAAAAGCGTATGGCTGAGAAGGAAAGACGCATGAAACGCAAGCGTCAGCAGGAAGAATTAAGGAAGCAACAGCAAGCTTTACAAGAACCTTACTACGTAAGATCCGGTTCAATGCCAGACAACTTTCAAACTCCCGAAAAACAATCATTGGGAAATAATAGCATACAAATGCCCGATTTGGACTCATTGAGTGCGAGTGAATCGAGGGGCAGCATGCATGGTTTGGCCATATTGGCTCCCATATTGCTGTGTTTTTGCATGATGATTATTTACATATTATTTGGAGCTGTAGTCCTATATCGCCTGGAGGATTGGCCTTTGCTGGATGGCATTTATTTTTGTTTTATGAGTCTTTCGACCATAGGGTTTGGTGATATGATGCCTGGCTTTCGCAGAGACTCCAATACGACCATTTGGTTTTGTTCTATATACATTATGTCCGGTATGGCTCTGACGGCCATGTGTTTCAATGTTATACATGAAGAGATAGTAAATCGCATAAAATTTGTAGTAGAATTTAAGAAATCAACGAATCTGGATACAACGAATGATGACCCCAATTACTATATGCCGCCCTGACAGCAATACGAGAAGAAACAGAATCTCTATCCACGAAATCCCACCGAAGAGACTTTGGTAACGGGTGAGTTTTTTTGAGATCTTGTGGGAGGGAGAAGATATTTATTTAAAAACTATATTTTATCCCCATTTCAGGCACTCCCACTTCTTTGGTCTTTGGCTCGCATAATGACTCAGATTTAAGTAATATACACAATTTGAAAGATTATGTTAATCATGAGCTAGTGCCTATTTTAACTATGGATCCAAATGCCACGGCTTCAACATCCAGCAATCTTTTGAAAGCTAATGTAAATTTACCTTTAAGTAATATGCCACCTGCAGGGCCGCCAGGTTGCGGCTCGGGCACATCACCGCCCAATTCGTGCACAATGCTCAACAATCTGGGCAGTCCTTTGGTGGACACTTTAACACCCACCACCCAGTCATCATTGGACTCCAGTGGCGGTAATCATGCCCTCAAGGGAGTCTACACTTTGGCCGAGGAACCCGAGCTGGAAGCCCAAGAAACACAAATAGATCGTATTTAGATTTGGTAGTCCTCATCCGTGTTAAGGTTTAATAAGAAAGCAAACAAATTTTGTACATAATCCCTTAAAAAAATATTAGAAAATAATTTTCATACATTTAGGTAGTGTAAAAGGTTAAATACATATAGACTTAACTTTAATTTTAATTATAATAAGTATAAACAAAATTAAAACAAATCTATAGAACAAATATAAGAAAATTAAAACTAAAACAAAATTAATATGACTGATAACTGCAACCTAACATATATTCATTTATAAAATTTCTATGTAAAACTATATAATTAAACAAAAAAAACACAAAAAAAGCATCATCAGAAACTTCAGTGAAAAAAACTCTAAACACAGAATTTTTATTGTAAAAATTAGAAAAAAAACAAAACTTCCACAAAATACAAGACATTTTTTGTAAGAAACTCCCCAAAGAAAAAACTTCACACAACATTTTTGTACTCAGTTTTTTGTTTAGGTTTAAATAAATATTAAGTTGATGTAACCAAAAATAAGGAAAATAACGACATCACACAAATGTAGTTTTTAACATTGATATGATTATTAAAGAGAAATTATTTCTAAAATAATGAAAAAACAAAAAAAAATATTAAATATTAGTTATTAATAGAACAAAGGTAAAGAATGTTAAAAAAATCCATAAAAGAAAAGAAAACAAAAGCGAAAATAATGTATCTAAAATCTAACTAAGAATTTCATAGCTGAAAATGAATTGTGTAAATGTATAATAAAAATGTGGAAACCTATTAAGTAAAAAAACCAAATCAATAAATAACTAACGAAACATTTTCAAAATCAATAAAAAGGAACAAAATAAAAACGAACATTAAAGGTGGTTGTGTTTCATTTATATTTTGTTGGATCAATCGCTGAGAAAATCGCTTGAAAATTATACTTGCAATGTGGCAGAACTACGATTTTGAAATTATTGAAGAAATATACTGTACTAAGCAAAACCGATACTAGTAAGATGATAAGTGTTATAATTGGTTACAAGCACATCTGCTCTACATAGGACAAGCAGATAACGACGAATGCAGGACAAGGAGGGGCACCACACATTTGTGGAGATTCTGACTGGAAGATACTGATCTCAAGTACCGATTTTCTAAAATTCTTGAGAGTTACAAAATGTTGAAAATATGAAGCGCACAACAGTTCAATCCACATGCTTAGCTGTATGTCCATGGACATGCTACGTTTAAATTCTCCTCTATTTTAACCTAATCTAACCTAACCTAACCTAACCTAACCTAACCTACCCTAACCTAACCTTACCTAACCTAACCTAACCTAACCTAACCTAACCTAACCTAACCTAACCTAACCTAACCTAACCTAACCTAACCTAACCCAACCTAACCTAACCTAACCTAAAATAATTATGCATAAATTATTACCATTTAATTTGCATTTAATAACAACATAAAAGTATGTACTGGTATTAAAGTTATAAGCTGTTAACTTTTGGTGTAAAGTGCCACAGTGTGTGGGGGGTACCAAAAGCGTAGTGCCAACAACGGCCACTTTTTTACAGTGTAACGAAATTTCAAGTACGGTACGAAACTTCAAGTATTTGTATGAACTGATATTAAAGCTATAAGCAGTTAACTTTTCAGCAAAAACAATATAATTTAAGGAGACATTCTTTCCCGTAGCGAGTATATGTCAGTTACGGACGAATAGGAATTTGATTCCAACGAGTGAGGGTTTTCGCGGATTTTAAGACCGATTTTCCCGAATTTTTTGTAACTGTTAAAATTAAAAAATTAATATTAATCGATAAGTGCAAAAAAAGTTCAAACAATGTTCAGCTTTCCGTTTTTTCGCGTGTGACAGTTCATTCCTATTCGTTCGTACCTGACAGATTTTGACGTTTCGTCCGAAAGGAACGTCTTCCTATTCTATTTGTCTTTTAATAGCGGATAGTTAGTCTGCATTTACATGATACTTTTTTTTTAAGTATTAAGTATACTTATCGGCGTTTTGTGGGCGAGAGAGGCAGTCGGAAACGGGGGGAAAAAAAGTATGCCGTACTCGTACTTATCGTACTCATCGTTTTGTGTTTTTCGTTCGCACTTGGAAACAACAACAATTCACACAGGAAAAGCCGAAACAAAACAAATGAAAATAAGTATAAGTATTGAAAAAAAGTACGTGTGTGAACGTAAATACTTTTTCAAAAGAGAATAAGTCAATAAGTTACTTAAAAAAAAGTACCATGTAAATGGGGACTTAGCATATTGTTTGAGGTTATATTGTCTTTTTTCTTGTATCATACCAAAGACAGAATAAGAAGACATTCCTTCCGGACGAAACGCCAACATCTGTCAGGTACGAACGAATAGGAATGAACTGTCGCACGCGAAAAAAAACAGTTTTCCGCGAACATTATTTGAACTTTTTTTGCACTTATCGATTAATGTTTATTTCTAATTTTCAATTCCATACAACCTATAGTTGACCAATTAGTGTTATCTACTCTTCAGTAATAGACAGTTGGGCTATCTATTTATTAACATATGACCAGTTGGGTTATCTACTCGTTAGTGGGCGGCCACTTTGTTTATCTTCTCCTCAAGCTGAGTATAGACGATTTTCAGATCGGTCAACGTTATCAACCCTGTTAAAGTGCTGCAAATGTACGGACAACGACAGATTGTTAGCAAAGGTGAATTGACAGTTCAGACGATTTCAAGAAAACCTTACAATTGCATAGTCCCGATTTACACTGGCTGAATGGAAAATTATTTTAATATTAGCAAAAAGAGTGTATACAATTGAACATAGAATATTAAATTATTGTTTTATAAATACATTTCTCGAATTTTTTGTCTGTTTCGCACTGTTCTTTGCTCGCAACTCACGACACCATTGCTACTAGAATTCGCCAATTACTGCTTAGTCCAATTCACACTCGGCAAATATTTCCAAGCAAGTGTCAAAGTTTGTAGGAGAGAGAGGCAGAGAGCTCCTTCCGCCTGCCTCTCTCTGCTACAAACTTTGACACTTGCTTGGAAAAAGTTGCCGAGGGTGAATCTGCACTTAATTGGTGGAAGTCAGTTGTTTTCGTTGCAAAGTGCTAAACTGAAATCACTAGCTTGTAACGAAAACATGTCTAATACATTTTGTAAATATTTATATGCAGGATTGCCAACAAAAATATTTTATAGACAGTGTTGCCAATAAAATGTTTTTCTGACAATGGCGCCGTTATCACATGCATAAACTTCGCACATCTAACAATCTGCAAATTATCTCGCAATGACTTTTCTGCTAACGTTGCAAGACAAAATTGTATGTTCACACGGTTATAAATTCACAGGGTTGCATTTTTCCGCAATTTTTCTGGCAATATTGTCCGATCTGCAAATCGTGTGTACTTACCTTTACCCGGGATTTACACGAGACCGTTTTGCGAAGACAATAGCAATACATTTACACTTTTTTACTAATACACTTACACATATCTCATTGTCTTTGATTTTTTGATGGCAGTAAATTCAGCAATTGTCATGGCGGAAGCAGCCGTTTTGATTGTAAAATTGGGTCTCGGTTGTTCCATACAATCGATTACATGGAGTCACAAGCTGGGGAAAACAACAATTCGAATTATTATTTTTGAATGCAGTGAAGTTTTGTGGCGCTTGTTTTCGCCGATTTATTTCAGTGAACCAACTACACAGCAGTACAAACACATTGCCAATGATTTTCAACGAATATGGGATATGCCGAATTGTGTGGTAATCTGCGATGCTAACTATACTTTCATATCAGTTAATGTTGGAAGTTATGGCAGCCAACACGATGGGGGTATGTCCATTAAACTTCAATTTATTTATAATCTATTTTAATACTAATATTCCAGTACTCTCCGTTTGGCCAATCAGTTATTTTAGGTATAGTACCTGTACCTCCTAGTAAACCATTATCGTCAGAATCCTTTAATCATTTTTTATTGGCGATGCGGCGTTTCCACTGAAGAATATCCTTGGTCTAAGTCAACAACTTTAGACGAGCTCAGAGACAACATCCAACGCGAAATTGCCAACGTTCCGGTCGAAATGTGTGCAAGAGTGGTGGAAAATTGGGTCCGTCGTCCGCATATGCCACGACCTTGCAGCCACAACGTTCTAGATCTAGCAGGATTTCATTCACCGTTAGGTTCCAAATTAGTGGAGACAATACTCCTCCTTGCGGGGTCCCTCTGTTTACATACCTTGTTAGAGTTGTGGACCCTAGACATGCTGTTATGCGTCTTCTGGTGAGCAGACTTTGAATTAGTCTAATCAAACTAGTGTTAACTTTTAGATGTGAGAGTGCCGCAATTACCGCATCTGAGTGAATGTTGTTAAAAGCCCCTTCTATGTCAAGAAATGCCACCATGGTGAATTCCTTGAAATGCAGGGACGATTCGATAGAGCTCACAAGTTCGTGCAGGGCTGATTCTGTAGACTTGCCCTTATTGTAAGCATGTTGGTTCCCCGACAGGAGTTTTGTATCCAGGTTTTCCCTAATGAAATGATCTAAAAGTCTTTCCAGACCTTTCAATAGGAAGGAGGATAGGCTAATTGGTCTGAAGTCTTTTGGCCTAGTGTGTGATATCTTTCCCGCTTTAGGTATGAATACCACTTTGGTATCCCTCCATCGATTCGGGACGTATGAAAGCCTGATGAAACATTTTATGCATTTCTGCTGGAGTGATGCCATCTGGTCCAGGTGACTTGAAGGGCTCAAAGCTGTTAATATCCCAGCTTATTCTGGATATCTCAGTCAAGAAGCTAGCGACGCTCGCAGTCCACTCGCACTCTTGTTGGTCCTGCTGATCCTCGGGTTCTGTTACAGAGTTCCCCGGGAAATGTGTGTCGAGCAGTACATTGAGCGACTGCTCACTGTTTTTGGTCCAGTTATTTGCCTCATCCTGTAAATATCCCACTGTACAGGGTGAAGCAGATAATATCTTCCTCAGCCTAGCGGCGTCGGAGACCTTTTCCACTTCACCACAGAAGGTATACCAAGAGCGCCTTTGCGCCTTTCTAAGCTCCTTCTTATAGATCTTGAGTTGCTCTTTATAGGCATCCCAATCATTAGCGACCCCAGTAGATTTAGCCTTATTGAATAGCTTGTTGCAGGTCTTTTTCATAGCCGTTAGCTCAGAAGTCCACCATTGGGGTTTAGTTTTACCCTTGTACCTTGTTTTTGGACAGGCTTCTTCAAGGGATCTATTGAATGATATGGTGATATGATCGACCAGATTATCCAGACCGGCTTTGTCATTCGGTTCGTACAGAAATTTAGAGTTGAGGACTTTCTTGAAATTCTTCTCATACAGATGCCACTTTGTCTTCCTTACATTTCTGTGGACGGCGGGTTTAGGCGCTTTTTCCGCGAGTTTGAACTCAATATAATGATGATCTGAGAATGAGTGGTCGTCCAGTACATTCCACCCAATAATTTTGTCTGACAGCCGGTCAGTAGCAAACGTTACGTCGAGTACCTCTTGTCTGTCTTTAATTGTGAAGGTCGGTTTATTACCTATGTTACAAATACTAAGATTGGTAGTTAGAATAAAGTCAAGAAGCGAATCACCCCTATTGTTTATATCCGTACTACCCCAGATAGTATGATGAGCGTTCGTGTCTGCGCCAATAATCAGCTCGAGCTCGTCAGACGTTGCTTCTTCTACTACTTCCCTGAATAGAGCAGTCGGTACTACAGATTCATAAGGCAAGTAGCTGGAGACCACCCAATATATGCGATTACCGATCTCCAGGCTAGCAGCTGTTTGGTCTTTACCACTAAAATTAGTCAGGAGAAAGATACTTAGATCTAGGACGTTACAGATCTTCTGTTAGAGTTGGAGTCACCAGAAATAATAGGCGTGAGTACCTCCGCACTTCCAGAAAGTGCCACGGTGGACGACTCACCTTCTGCAGTGGGAGCTATATCCTGCTTGTATATCTTCAAGACTATAGTCTCGAAGCCATATTGTAGGGTTGCACTCGCACTTTGTATATGGGAGGTGG
The DNA here is from genome assembly GCA_963930755.1 of Eudasyphora cyanicolor. Classification (NCBI taxonomy): domain Eukaryota; kingdom Metazoa; phylum Arthropoda; class Insecta; order Diptera; family Muscidae; genus Eudasyphora; species Eudasyphora cyanicolor. The sequence goes on along the minus strand of OZ005736.1, from coordinate 277,783,831 downwards.
ATTCAGCGTTTAGGATAAGATTGACCTGCCGCTTTTTACCATCCGCCTCACCCACCTTGCTGATTCTCCAATTATGGGCCGGCAGACCAGGATTGGAATCTTTTATTATTTCTAAGATGTCAGCCGGGTTGGAGGGCTCTTCTGTTCTAGCGTGACTAGGGATGTTGTTTTTTTCGACAACATCCAACTGGTCACCCGGCCACACCTCACCCGCTCGACTCAGAGCAGCCTTATACAGGTCTACTGATCTGGCATCACCGAAATATAAGAGCTTTACTCTCCCCTGATGCCATCCTGCATCGTTGCAGATTGGTGGTTTGCCCGGCATTTCTCTACGGACATCGAGGTAATGAGCCATAATGGCTGATTGTACATGACTCCATTTGTCCCTGAGGATGGATCCATCCTCACTACTTCTGTCTATAACAGCCATCACTAGACTCTCCTTCGCCACTTCATTGAAGGGCTTGGTGAGTGTCCTGTTGATGGTGACATTAGGGCCTCTTGCCTTTTTCGAAGGCAGGGGTTCATCAGGTGATCTGATTCGTTTTACTTTATTAGCCGTTATCACAGCTGAATTTGTGGCTCTTTCAGCCGACTCATTGGCCTTAGAAGCATCTATGACGCCTTTAGCCCAGGTAAGTGACTCTTTTTGTTTTTCGGTAAGAGCCGAAACCTCAACAGCCTCCAACTTCGTCAAAACTCTGAGCGCTACACGATGCTCATTGTGCTTCCGTTTTGACGGTCGGACATGACGTTTTCCCCTCACCGCACCACCTGTTGTGAGTACTTGGGGGAGATTTTCACCATTTTTGGTGTGGTCGGCTTTGGCCAAGACCAGCGGACGGACAGTCGGACGATTGGGGAACCGCGCTCCATCGGAACACGAAGGCATCCCCGTCAAGAGAATTTATTTTAATTTTGTCTGTATTAGACCGTAATAGGTACTACGATGTAGGCCTTACAGACTTTGTACAGATTTTTGCTATTGCGTAATAGGTACTGGTAACTATCCGCTATGTGATAAACACGTCCGTTCACTGCGAATGATCATCAACGAATCCTAGTCTGCATTTACATGATACTTTTTTTTTTAAGTATGAAGAACTCAATGGAAGTCTTCCTTATTTAGACATGAAACTAATAAGACAAGACAACCAAATATTGATCGACTGGTATCAAAAACCAACTTCCTCAGGAAGATTATTGAACTACCACTCGAATCACCCCAAAAGAATCATATTCAATACGGCCACGAACTTCATCAACCGGGTCCTTAATACGAGTGACAAACAATTCCACAACAAAAATTTAACAAGAATAACTAACATATTACAGGAGAATGGTTTTCCGAAAAGAACAATAACATCACTTATAAATAAAGAACGCGAAGCAAAAATCAAAGAGATTGTACCAACAAGGTTCAAATCGTTGACTTATGTTCCAAAATTATCGGAACGTTTTGACAATGCTAACTGCATAGACAAAAATAATTACAGATTAGCACCAAAGACCAAAAACACACTCAAAAAACTTTTTACAAATATGAAAGAACCAATTGACAAGATGGAAAAATCTAATCTTATATATCAAATTAAGTGCAACGGAACCCCATCGACAGAATGCAATAAAATATATATCGGAACTACCAAAAACAAACTAAAAACAAGATTAGCCGGCCACAAATCAGATATAAAACTACGCAACAGAAATCTAACACAAAAAACTGCGTTGGCGGAACACTGTGCTGCAACCAAACACGAACCGGACTTAGAAGCAGTAAGAGTAATAGAGAGTGAGAGCAATTACAACAAAAGGTTAATGCTAGAGCAGCGATGGGCAAAAGCACTACCCGGGGTTTTTCCTCTCACGTGTACGTGAGCACACACATGGAATGAGAGTTCACTATCATTCAGTCGCGCTTGGACATTCGATCGATGAGGTTGTTTCGTCGCTTGTTGCTTAGCGTGCACATAAAGAAACAATGGATGATACAATTATTACAATACATACTTGAAGTATAGGAATAAAGTTTAGTATGTATTGTATTTTTACCGAAGAATTTATAAACATTTCTAAATACAAGTTTAAATTATTTATTATGTTACTGCAGAAATGTATATATTATTTTCTTTTTGTCAAAATTAAATAAAGTAACGAATTTTTTAAAATAAGTTTAAATGTATATTATTATCTTTTAACGTTTTTTTAATAAAATTTGTATAAACACCTAAATATACTAACCAAAAAAAAAGTTGGACACTCGAAAACGGTTAAAAGAAAAAATAAAGAATATGGCATAATCAATACGAGTATGTAGTACTTTTATTGGAAAATTTCGATTGATTACTTTACATAGCATAATAAATATGTATGGATGTGGCTAATCATAACATATTTAAAGTTCGATTTCTTTATGTACGCGTATAATAACCCCAAATCTAGTTAATGATGTTCGCTGTCCACTTTATTTATTATCTTACCCAACAAATATATGTTAGGAAAATGCAACTATAATTTCTCGCAGTGCATAAAGAGAGTGTTAACACTTCTCAAGGTGTGTACAGACGATTGCCAGATCGGCAAACGTTATCAACCCTGTTAAATTGTTGCAAATGTACGGAAATTGACAGGTTGTTAGGCAAATGTTAATTGACTGTTCAGACGATTGCAAGAAAACCTTCAAATTTCATATATTTTGTTAATATTTATATGCAGGATTGCCAATTAAAATATTTTATAGACAGTGCTGCCAATAAAAAGTTTTTCTGGCAATGGCGCCGTTGTCACATGCATAAACTTCGCACATCAACAAATCTGCAAATTATCTCACAATGACTTTTCTGTCAACGTTGCGAGACAAACATTGTTTGTTCACACGGTTGTACGTTCACAGGGTTGCATTTTTCCGCCATTTTTCGGACAATGTTGTCTGATCAGGCAATCGTCTAAACATACCTTCACAAATGCATAAACATTTTGTAGAAGTATTGTGTGCCCATCGCTGCTTAAAAAAGAAGTACCATGTAAATGGGGACATACTCATATGAAAAACTTGCATTATGAGTCGGAAATTAGCAGCAAATAGCCACAACTTAATTGTGTTGACTTATAACAAAAGGTTCGCATGGATTTCTTCTTTTTTCATTATTTTACTGTTTTTATTTACAGTCCAGCACATTCCATCGTCCGTATTCGTCGGTCCAGATTCACACTTGCAATTTTTTCCTGCAATTCTCTTTTGAAATTGCATTTGCGTTCAGACAATGTATTCTGTTTCGAACATTTTTTATTTTCATCGTTCATTAAAACTCATTAAATTCATTAAATTTTATTAAAATGTATGTCGCACAAATTTACATATGTTGAACCGAGTACAAAACAACGAATATTAAATGAAAGGCAGTGTGGAAATGTCGAAAAACTTTACAGCGAAAGAAAACGCAAAACGCATTGCAAAACCAGTAAGGAAAGGCAGAAAGTCGGGCGGGGCCGACTATATAATACCCTACACCTCCCTAACAATGCGATAAGGGTTATTGCAATAATAATTTTGAATAATTGGTAAATGGGTAAGAACATATATATGCGGATATATCTAATTCTGAACCGATAATCGCTAAATTAAGCAATATTCGTTCCTAAATTGAGAAACATCTTTCTGGAGAATTTTGTAATGATCGGAAGTAAAGTACAACTTCTATAGCGTTTTGTAACCAAATCAGGAGGAACATGTATATGGAGCTTATATATAAATCTGAATCGATTTTCCCTGAATACTCATTCATGTAAAATAGAAACCTCTTTCTGTCGAATTTCGTACTGATCGGATATAAAATACAGTCTCTACAGCGCTTGAATGTCAAATCGGTGCTAACATATATATGGGGGCTATATCTAAATCTGAACCGATTTTCTCCAAATTTGGCAGTATTCCTTCGTGTAATAAGAAACCTCTTTCTGCCGAATTTCGCTGTGATCGGATATAAAATACAGTTTCTACAGCTATTGAATTTCAAATCGGGGGTAACATATATATGGGGGCTATATCTAAATCTGAACCGATTTTCTCCGAATTTGGCAGTATTCTTTCATGTAATAAGAAACCTCTTTCTGCCGAATTTCGTACTGATTGGATATAAAATACAGTTTCTACAGCGCTTACATGTCAAATCGGGTGGAACATATATATGGGGGCTATATATAAATCTGAACCGATTTCCCCCAAATTTTGTATTGTATCTAAGTGTATCACGAGACTACTCTCTGTCAATTTTTGTACAAATCGGTTACAAAATGTTGCTTATACAGTGCGTATATGCCAAATCGGAGGTATATATATATGGGAGCTATATGTAAATCTGAACCGATTTTAACCAAATTCAATAGGGATCGTCCTTGGGCCTAAAAAAAGGTATGTGCAAAGTTTCGTTGAGATCGGACCATAATTGCGACCTGTACTTTGATTACAAGAATACGTCTACAGACAGACGGACAGACAGACAGACAGACGGACAGACAGACGGACATAGCTAAATCGACTCAGAAAGTGATTACAAGTCGATCGGTATAATAAACAATGGGTCTATCTCTTATCCTTTTGGGTGTTACAAACAAATGCACAAAGTCATAATACCCTGTACCACAGTGTGGTGTAGGGTATAAAAATTGCGAGTACGGAAGATTTTTTTTCTCCCCCTTACCGACTGCGTCCCTCTCCCACAAACACTGCAATTCAGCAGAAAAAAAAAGATCAGGGTTACCATACATACGTCCTCCTTTCGGAGGACATGTCCTTCTTTTTAAGCAGTGACCTCCCGTCCTCCCTCCTTTTTCAAAAATGTTGGATTTGTCCTCTTTTTTCACAAACAGTAAACCTCCACATGAGTTATATTCGGAACTACTTTTAGTACAAAGTTAGCGATTTTTATACCTTACTATTTTTATACCCTCGATCATCGGATGGTGGGCTAGATGACTGAATTTTTTGATATAGCCCCATATGAACAACAAATTTCTACTGATCGGGCTGAAAATTGGTTACTGGTTAATTTATACCCGGAAACTTTCACGCCAATAACGGTAGTCATAGGTCCATGTTTTGATATAGCCCCATACAAAGTTCCCTCAAGATTTGATTTCTTTACGCTACAAAAACCACAAATATCAACGAATTGGGCTGAAATTTGTTAATATGAGTTTTTTTGCACACAAAACAATAAATATGAGAAACATGGTTGAGGGTATATAAGATTCGGCATAGCCGAACTTAACGCCCTTTCACTTGATTATTATAAGTTTGCTTCGAGACATATGTTTGTAACACCTAAAAATACAGGAGCTAGAATCACTTTAAAGTACACCGATCGAATCAGTATCGCTTGATGATTCGATTTAACTACTGTCTGTCCATTCAAAGTTGGTAGTTAATTACAGGTCGCATTTTCTCTCCGATATTGCTGAAATTTGACAAAAGACTCTTTCACACCTGGGAAGAAATTTGTCAAAATCGGTTCAGAATTAGATGTAGATCCCATATATCTTTGGTTTTCACACATAACAGCACATCTCAAAAATCAAATTATCATGAGATCTCGCAGTACATTTAATACTAAATTTAATAAGTTGAGTGTTGGAAAATGTCAAAAAATGGACTAACATGGGAGTGTCATATACCGATTGAAAATGATACGCTACATTTCCGACATAGGCTGTTGTTCCATAAAATCACAGAAATATATTCTTTCCGAATTGGTCTTTTAGCGCTACAGAAGCTGTTTTTCCAATCACTTTTAAATTAAACAAAACTAATTTGAATAAAATCTGATCAGGTTTAGATATAGACCTCATATGTATATATGTACCTTCGATTTGGCATCTAAGCGCTATAAAATACAAATTGTTTGACAAATCATTATCACCAGATAAATAGCTTTTTATAAAACTTGACAATATTTCTTCTTATTCCACTCCGATGGGGTATCATACAGTCGGTTCTGCCGGACTTTAGACCTTCCTGCCGGGTTTAAAATTTAATTTCGATCATAGTAAAATGCTCATCCTTTCCAAATACTGTTTTTTAATGTCCTCCGAAAGTTCAAAACTCTCTTTGTAAAAGTCACAAATGTCCTCCTTTTCTGGCACAAAAGTCCTCCTTTCCAAAAAAGTTTATGGTAAGCCTGCGTATGATAGAATGGATCAGCTGATTGGCTACGGGTACCTTACTGTACGCTTTCACTCGTGTTTATGTAGCTGCCTCACAGCTGATAAAGTGTCAATGCCGGCGCGCTATTTTTGTAAACAAATGAATATAAATATTGTAGTTTGACTTATTTTTGAAAAGATAAATAATTATATATATATTAATATAACGCATCAACAATGCAATAATGTCGCGTAGTGTTAAATATGTGTACAGTGACTATTTATTAAGTCAGGCTGACAAAAATCCAGCTGTCAAAGGAAGGGTAGGTTCCATAGATATTAGTATGCCTTTTTAGAAAAATAATTTTGCCTTCACCTGAAGTCCTGGATGAAAAGAAGGAATGCGACGTTCTATTTTGATCGATAATAGTTTAAAATGTTTTTTGTATTTATGTACATAAATATTTTTTTCTATTAGGCTTCCTTGACTCACAATCTTATTCAATCGTATGGCCTCCTAACACATATGGAAAGAATACGTCCTATAGTGGCTAATTCCGCAGATTTAAAGGCTTTCCATAGCCCCGAATATGTCAAGCAGCTGAATAACTATGAAGATTTCAGCAAAACAGAATCTATGGAGGAAGACGAGTGTTACAAAGAAGAAGAGGAGCAGGAAAATTGTGCTTTATCCGATTGCCACGGTCTGTCCTACGACTGTCCGCCATGGGCCGGTGTTAAAAATTATGTTTATGCCATAGCCGGTGGTACAATGACAGCTTGTGAGGCTTTATGCAAGTCACCAGATAAAAAAGATATGATCATAAATTGGTGCGGTGGCTGGCATCATGGTCAGAAAAGTAAGGCTGCCGGTTTCTGCTATGTCAACGATATTGTTTTGGGTATTTTAGTTTTGACCACGAAATTTCGTAGGATATTATATGTGGATTTGGATAATCATCATGGTGGGTTGGTATTAATAATTATATGACTTTTCTTAATTTATTTCATTTTTAAAGGCGATGGGGTTGAATCAGCCTTTGCTTCCACGAAAAGAGTGTTTTGTCTTTCATTGCATCAATGGGAATGTGGCTATTATCCTGGAACGGGCCGTTGTCAGGACAAGGGCAGTGCTAATGGTTTGGGTTATACGGCCAATTTTACATATAAAAGAGGCATTACAGGAGAGAAATATGTAAAATATTTTAAAAGGTAATGTGCAATTTATGTTATTACTACTAATTTGCAAAAATTGCCAATTAAGTTCTTGCCATTTTTAATAGAGAAACTTTGCAAAACTTATGGCGAATTCTTTTCTGCAAAAAAGTGTAACACTTGCATTGCCCTTTTTCCGAAAACTGCACTATTATATCGCTTTTTTGAAATTTTAGTTGTGATAAATTCGAGTAACTTAATTACCAAATTTCAAAAAAGTATCACAAAAGCGCGGTTTCCGGAAAAAGGGCAATGAAAATGTTGCACTTTTTGCAGAAAAGAATTCGCCATTACATAACCTCAAAATAAAACCGTCCATTATTACTTTCCCTCTTAAGATACATTATGGGTTAAGCCAATTCATACAATATCAGTTAGCCCGGACGGGCACATCATTACCGTATGTCAATGCCGACTTCACAATCTGCGAAAATATTTCAAAATGTGTTAGTGTAAGAGTATTGCTACAAACATTCGCGAATTCTGTATATAAAATATAAGGGCCTTATTCATAAGAAGTTAATAAAGGTTTGAGGATCGTTTTAGCAGTGTTAAACGTTCTTCAAACCTTCATTATATTTTTATGAATAAGAGCCTAAGGGCCTAACTTTTTAACTAATATAGTACTACGTTCATTCTTTTTGAAGATCACGGCTATCAACTAATCGCGGAAATTTCTCATATATTTTTGTTATATTAAATAAAATTTCAATTAAAAATGTTTTGTTGCTATATTTTTTGCATATAATGAAGGACAGCGAATATTTTGACATATGCTCATAGAAATGCGAATGGTCTACGATTGTAAGTTTAGTTTCCTTAATTCCGCTAAAAATAGCATTTTATAGCATTTTTTAAAATTTTAATTTAGAACCGACATCATTTTTCAGCCCCATATTTAGATTAAATCACAACGGTTGTTGCACGCTTATATTTTCATCTCTTGTCTACTACCATACTAACTACTAATACCGCCATAACTTAAGAAACTACATTTTAGGTTAAGAACTGTATTATCTCATATATCGAAATCGGCAGCGAAACCCTGTGCCGCAGCAAAAAAATTTGAAAGAAATTTTTGAATTTCTTTATAGTTTTTAAAAATTTTAAGATTAATTAATTAAATTTTCTTTTCCTCCCTATTTTGCTTTTAGAATATTTTCTCTGGTATTTGCCACCTATCAACCGAATGTGTGTGTGATACAGTGTGGAGCTGATGTTATAGTTGGAGATCCTTTGGGTGGCTCTAATCTAATTCCACAAGATATAATTGAATGCATTAAGATTGTAATGCAAAGCGAAATGCCCTGTGTTTTCCTCGGTGGCGGTGGCTATAATATACCCAATGCCAGTCGTTATTGGTGTTTATTAACTGCCGCCATATGCGGTCAAATGTTAGAGGATGATATACCTTCAGAAAATGAAAATTTCCTGAGATATGGGCCGGACTATAGTTTAAATATTAAAAGGCTGAATATATTAAGAGATGAAAATAGCGAGGAATATCTCGAGAAGCAGGCCTGTTATATAGAGGGTAAGTGGAATTTGTAAATAGCGAGTACTCAACTCTAAGTGTAATTCAGAATTAGAAATGGAAATTAAAATTTTCCATTTAAATTCTCGAATTTTTCAATTGAAAACCAGAAATTTCAGAAGTCATCCTTTAGACTCTGTTTCAAATTCGAAATTCGCTACTTTGGAATAAGAATTTCCAATTGAAATTAATTTTTTTTTGAAACTCAGAAATTTCTATTTGAAATTCAGAACTCGCCAATTAAAATTAATTTGATATTCAGGGAAATTTACAATTTTACATTTGAATTACAGAATTCATCATATGAAATACATAACTCATCAATAGAAATTCGGAATTTTTATTTGTAACAATGAAAATATTTATCATATGAGTTCAGAGTTGCAAACGAATATTCTGAATTTCAATTGATGAGTACCAGATTTCATATGGAATTTCTAGTTTTCAGATGAAATTCAAAACTCGTCAATTAAATTTCAAAGATTTCCATTGATACTCAGAGCTTATTAATAGAAATTCTCGATCTTTTATTTGATATTCAAAACTGGACATTTCAAATTCGGAATTCTTTTCAAATTCAGAATGCATCAGTTAAAAATGAATTCTGAATTACAAATGGATATTCTGAATTGCAATTAATGTGGTACAAATTTCAAATGAAAATACTGGGTTGGGGGGTTCCGAATTTTAATTGATGAATTTTGAATTTCAAAAGGAATTTCCGATTTTCAATCAATGAGTTCTGAATTTCATATGAAATTTCGTAATTCCGATATTATTTCTTACAAATTATATTTGCATTAATCAAATTATTTTCTTTTCTTTCTTACAGATGTGTTAAAGCATTACAAAGTTCATGCCGTTTAGTACGCAAAGAAACAACAAAATATGTCCGTCTCTAGGTATGTTTTCTTTTTTTTTTGATTTATTAAAAGATTTTATATTTAATTTTAACATAAAAATGGTTTATTACAAAATCCGACTTTGTAATGCTGTAAGAGGGATTTAAAATTGTTTTCAAAAATAGTAGCAAAAACCAAAAACGAGCAATAAGGTTTTGTTCTCAATAAAACTAGAAGAAAAATGGTGAAAATTAAGAATTATCAGATAATCGATATTACTTCTATACTCTGCAATATTTTATTGTTGGTCTTAATCATAAAATACAATAAATGATAAATGATTCGGGCTTTCTAATATTAAAATACAAAACCTTAATTTTGTATTCGAAAAAAAAGAGAAAAAACTGAGTGTGGGGGGGGGGGGGAGTATGGATCTCTAGAAATTACAATAGATGTTATCTTGTCTGTCTGTCTATCCGTCTATCTTGATATTACTAACGCCCAGTGGCCGCTTTAAAACGTTTGCTTGGCGAAGCTCCACCCAATTCGGGTTTAACGCGTGTGGGAGAGAGTAGACTATTGGGACCTATGCCGGTATTAGCTGCTGAATTTTGTACAGGATCTTGCAGCCACCTCACTTGTGTGGCAGGACCATAGCCTTTTTCATTGCGTGCCGCTATACGAAATATTATGGCCGGTTTGTTGGAACAATCAACATGAGCCGCCGACAAAGAGTTGTGCGAAACTGTGCACTGATTTGCCGCCCCCACATAGACTCGCACAAAGGCCAATTGGGCCGGTGCTCTCTGCCCCGCCTTGGCCTCCTTCTCCTTGCCCGGCTTGACAGCCAAATAAACAGAATATTCTACAATTTCATTGGAGCTAACACAGCTTGGTGGTGGTTCCCAGGTTAGATGCGCTCCCTCCGAAGATTTCGAGATTTTAATAGCCGAAGGTGCTCCCGGAAATCCGGGTAAGCAGGTTTTGAAACTGGAAATCTCACTCCAATCACTGGCTCCCACTGAATTTAAAGCCCTAATGCGAAAACGGTAAGCAGTTCCAGGCTCCAAATTTATACGTTCATGTTGTGACAAGTCGGGAATCTCGTCAGAGTTAAGACTAAGTCCAGCCGAAGTCCAAACCGAATTGTCTATGTAACTGGTCACAGTGGTGGATAGATTTGGGAAAATACCCACTGTATGCCACTTGGCGTCTTCTTCGTCGATTGGTGGAGGCGGTGGGGGAATAGTGGCCACCGTTGTGGGCGTTGTTGTTGATTGCGAAGAGTTGGGCTTTTGTGGCGCTACAGCCGCATCTGTGGGGGGTTGACTGGAGGATGCTGTCGAATCTGAAGATGTTTGAGATGGTGGTAGTGAAGAACTCGATGACACCGCTGGTGCAGCGGCTTCTGCCAAAGTAGCTAAATTATCATGAGCGGTATCCAGCTGATTTGTTGATGCTGATGGCATATGATTAGCACTAGCAGCCTCCGATGTGGGATGATGATTTGTCGCTTCACTAGAGGGGTTTAATTGTTGTTGTGCTTCAGACGGATTTTCAGAGCCCACCATTGGCTGATCAGAATTCTCTGAAACAAAAGGAAAACAAACCCATAAGTACAAAACGTACGTTCCCAAGCCAAAAAAAAACCTTGGAAATCACCAGGCGTTTCACTAGGCGCCGCTTCAGGATTATTCATTGGTTCATCCGTGTCCATTGGGGTTGCTTCCCCTTTCCCAGCCGCTTGATTATCTGCCATTGAGTCCGTCTCCATTACCAATGTTCAGCTGAACAAAATATTAATGCCGCCGTCCGCCGCAAATCACTTCTAAGTTAGCCGCCTAAAAAATTTCTGTGAAATTCTAACTTATGAACTTTTTTTGAAAACTTTTTCCATACTTGTATTGGTATTTTCAATAAAACTCACAGATTCTAATTGAGAGCTAGAAAATTATTGAAATTTTCTTTTAATCCCGAAAAAAATTGTTTACAACCACAATACGATAACTTTGTACGCTACGAAAGGGAAATAGAGAATTAAGTAAACAGGGTGTACACTTGAAATTTAAGATATGGCTTTGAAACACCCTGCAACTTAGAGAGCGCATACGGTACACATTTAATCAACGCTGTGTCTGTAGATATACTCATTAGATTAGTGCAGAAAGTGTCGTTGGGAAAAAGAGGCGTTGTGTACGAATGTAAAGGCAGAGTTATAGAACCCAAACTCTGCGCGCCAAGCGTTTGGAGTGACAGAGCAAGTGAAACGTTGTAACAGGTTTTCCAATAGGGATGATATGATTTGGAAGTGACGTTTCGGCCATTTGTAATATGTCATGATCTGTCATTTGTTTTTCATTGTATTCAGTAGTATTTACAATTTCATCATGGAGAGATATACGCAAGAACAACTTTTCGTTCGCTAAGTCAATTTTTGTTAAATCCAAAAAACACTTTCCAGTCGACCTACAACCTTGACATCCATGAGCAATATTTTAGCTCTCGTTAAGAGCTACGTGCCACACAGCAAATGCAACAATTGTTGCAAGAAAAGTTTGGAGATTCGATTATTTCAAGAAATTGTGATATTGAATGGCCTCCAAGAAGTTGTGATTTAACACCATTAGACTATTTCTTGTGGGGTTATTTGAAGTCAGTGGTCTTTCGAAATAAACCAGACTCTCTTCAAGCTTTACAAGTCAATATTGAACGTGCCATTCATGACATTTGACTTGAATTGGGGGAAAAAGTGCACGAAAATTGGGTTCATCGAATTCATTCTTGCAGAAGAAGGCTATTTGAATGACGTTTATTTTAGAACTTAATTGTATCGATTGTACTTCACATACTTAAATATTTTCATATTCATATATACACTTCTTTTCAAAATTTAATTTTTTCAATATTTTACATTTCATTAATTTCCCTTATTTAATGATATTTTTAATTAGATTGCGAAAATGTCGCTCAAATTACTTCTTTTTTCACTGTGTTACTGATAACCGCACTTTTTTACTCAGCTGTTAGCAAATGCGAGAAAACGTACCGTACAAGTAAAATTTCATTAGGTTCTTCCGTCTGATTACGTTTCGTTGATTAATCGTTAACGCTGATTTTCATGTAAGTTCCGCTTTACACGAGACAATTGTTGCTATCATAGGAGAGATGGAGTGAGGGAGGAATTCCCCTTCCTTTGTCCAGATTCACACTTGCAATTTTTTTATGCAATTCTCTTTTGAAGTTGCATTTGCGTTCAGCCAACGTATTATGTTTCGACAATTTTATTTTCGTCGTTCATTAAAATTTATTAAATTTCATTAAAATGTATGTCGCACAAATTTACATATGTTAAACCGAGCACAAAACTACAAATATTAAATCAAAACGAATGCGGAAATGTAAAAAAAAATCACCACTTCACAGCGTAAGAAAACACAAAACACATTGCAAAAAAAAGTACGGAAGACGTTTTTCTCCTCCCTTACCGACCGCGTCCCTCTCCCACAAGCACTGCAATTCAGCGGGGAAAAATTGCAAGTGTGAATACAGACTTTCAGAATTGATTTAGCAATAATAGCCTCGTGTAAACTGGTGCTAACTGATGGGATCATCGAATTCATTAGTCCTGATTATACGAGGCAATTTTTTCCAAGCAAGTGCCAATGTTTGTAGGAGAGAGAGAGCTCTTTCCCGCCAGCCTCTCCAACAAAGCCCAGCTTCACACGATTTCCACAATTTCTTCCAAGCAAGTGTCAAAGTTTGTATGGGACAGAGGCGGGCGGAAAGAGCTCTCTGCATCTCTCTCTTACAAACTTTGACACTTGCTTGGAAGAAATTGTCTCGTGTGAATCTGAACAAACTTTGACACTTGTTTGGAAAAAATTGCCTCGTGTGAATCAGAACTTACAGTTGCAATTGGATAAGTCAGTAAGTCTGCATTTACATGATACTTTTTTTTAAGTATTAAGCATACTTATCGGCGTTTTGTGGGCAAGAGAGGCAGTCGGAAACGGGGGGAAAAAAAGTATGCCGTACTCGTACTTATCGTACTCATCGTTTTGTGTTTTTCGTTCGCACTTGGAAACAACAACAATTCACACAGGAAAAGCCGAAACAAAACAAATGAAAATAAGTTAAGTATTGAAAAAAAAGTACGCGTGTGAACGTAAATACTTTTTCAAAAAAGAATAAGCCGATAAGTTACTTTAAAAAAAAGTACCATGTAAGTGGGGACTAAAATTGTACGATTTTGTATAATATGTTGTATAATTAATCACTCCGTCGAACTTCTGCCGAAAAGCCGCCGCCGTATCACTTTTTGGTTTGGCCGTTGCCGCCGTTAACAAGTTTACATTGGCATGGTGCGGTGGAGAGAAATTAAAATTGTGAGAGTCGTAACCTTAAATTAAAAATTAAATTGAATTAAAAACAATAAACGAAATAAACAAGTGTTAACCAATTAAACATAAAAACGCGTATTCCCCAGGTCTTTTTTCTATTTATCCAAACAGTACTCAAGAGAAAACATCGATACAATTTAAGGTAATTGTTATGAAGAAAAAAATCCCCTGTAAAATAGTGAGAAACAAAAGAAAAAATAGTGAGAAACAAAAAAAGTGACAAATCATTCTTTCTAAACAAACAAAAAAACAGCAATAAGTTATATGCGGAAACATGTACAAAAATTGTTAATCGCCAATTAACGATACAACGAACATGAAATATATATGCGGCATTGAGAAATTTATTCAGTGTGATTGTGTTAAACAATTAATAATTTTTTTTTTCATTTGTTCTTGTGTCTTGTTTTGTTTTGTATGCATTTTTATTGCAAGACCAGCTCTCTTTAATAAAATTATACCACAACTTTTTGTAAGGAGTGGTGGGGTGGTAGATGTAGTTGGGGCAATGTGTATTTTGAATTGTAGTGAAGAAGTGAGCGAGAGAGAGAGATAGCGCGACCGTGAGAGAACATGTGTGAAAAACACCCCTCCTTAAACACCCGCACCCTCTTTGTTGGGTGGTTTTCAAAATGCAAAAGAATACAAAGAACACGTTTTCTTTCCCATAGACACACAGGGTATATTATACAGGGTGAGGCAACACTGACGGGGTGGTTTTAAAATAATTTTATTGCATTGTTTTTTTTTTACTTGGTAAGCAAAAATTCAATGGATTGTTGTTTAAAAATAAACTAATTTTTGTCCCAAGTTCAGTTTAGGAAAAAGTAGCGAAATTTGGGAACGGAGTACAGAGGAATTAGTATAAGGACGTTCCCTATTGATAATGGAGAATATCGGTCCAGGTGTTGAGATGGTACCCATATAAAGTTCTCCTCCGATTAGACATCTGGACGCATTTTTTAATTGAACTGGCTGAAATTGAAGCATTTATATTTAGCATTGCTGTAAATCATCCCTAGTGAAAATGGGGCACATCTCAATGTTTTGATATAGCTCCCATATAATGGTCGCATCAGATTAGACATCTTGATGCTCTGGGGGCACACTTTTAAATGGCGTGAGTCAAAATTTAAGCATTTGTTTTTATATTGCATTTTTCGTCCTTAGTAACATAAAGGAATCGGTTCATGTTTCGTTTACAGTATTATGCTGTCGCCGCTAGAATTCAGTCTTTTCGTACTGGTTTTTAAATACATATGAATGACTTTTCTTTGTGAATACTCCTCTTGATGTATAATTTGTAAAGGAGATCTCAGTGGTGGACTCCAGTATAGAGGAAACCCTCAATTGTCGACTCTAATATAGAGGTAGAACTTAGAGGTCGACTCTAGTATAGAGGAGGACCTCAGAGGTCGACTCTAGTATGGAGGAAGACCACAGTGGTCGACTCTAGTATAGAGGAAGACCTCAGAGGTCGACTCTAGTGTAGAGGAAGACCTTAGAGGTCGACTCTAGTATAGAGGAAGACCTCAGAGGTCGACTCTAGTATAAAGGAAGACCTCAGAGGTCGACTCTAGTAGAGAGGAAGACCTCTGAGGTCGACTTTAGTATAGAGGATGACCTCAGAGGTCGACTGTAGTATAGAGGAAGACCTCAGAGGTCGACTTTAGTAGAGAGGAAGACCTCAGAGGTCGACTGTAGTATAGAGGAAGACCTCAGAGGTCGACTTTAGTAGAGAGGAAGACCTCAGAGGTCGACTCTAGTAGAGAGGAAGACCTCAGAGGTCGACTCTAGTAGAGAGGAAGACCTCAGAGGTCGACTCTAGTAGAGAGGAAGACCTCAGAGGTCGACTCTAGTAGAGAGGAAGACCTCAGAGGTCGACTCTAGTAGAGAGGAAGACCTCAGAGGTCGACTCTAGTAGAGAGGAAGACCTCAGAGGTCGACTCTAGTTGAGAGGAAGACCTCAGAGGTCGACTCTAGTAGTGAGGAAGACCTCAGAGGTTGACTCTAGTAGAGAGGAAGACCTCAGAGGTCGACTCTAATAGAGAGGAAGACCTCAGAGGTCGACTCTAGTAGAGACAAAGACCTCAGAGGTCGATTCTAGTAGAGAGGAAGACCTCAGAGGTCGACTATAGTATGGAGGAAGGCCCCAGAGGTCGACTCTAGTATGGAGAAAGGCCCCCAGAGGTCGACTCTAGTAAGGAGGAAGGCCCCCAGAGGTCGACTCTAGTATAGAGGAAGGCCTCAGAGGTCGACTCTAGTAGAGAGGAAGACCTCAGAGGTCGACTCTAGTAGAGAGGAAGACCTCAGAGGTCGACTCTAGTAGAGAGGAAGACCTCAGAGGTCGACTCTAGTAGAGAGGAAGACCTCAGAGGTCGACTCTAGTAGAGAGGAAAACCTCAGAGGTCGACTCTAGTAGAGAGGAAGACCTCAGATGTCGACTCTAGTAGAGAGGAAGACCTCAGAGGTCGACTCTAGTATAGAGGATGACCTCAGAGGTCAACTGTAGTATAGAGGAAGACCTCAGAGGTCGACTCTAGTATGGAGGAAGGCCCCAGAGGTCGACTCTAGTATAGAGGAAGGCCTCAGAGGTCGACTCTAGTATAGAGGAAGGCCTCAGAGGTCGACTCTAGTATAGAGGAAGGCCTCAGAGGTCGACTCTAGTATAGAGGAAGACCTCAGAGGTCGACTATAGTATAGAGGAAGACCGCAGATTGAAGACCGATTGAAAAAATTGTGGCTAAATTTTGAAATTTTACGTAAACATTTGCTGTAATTGACAGAGTATATAATTTTTTTAATATGATGAGCTCCACAGCTCCACAAAATGGCTATTATTTACATTTGAAAGTAATGAAAAAATGGTAATTGAACACATGAGATAATAGAAATTCTGAGTATAGTTCCGTAACATCTGTTATTTATCTTTTTCGAATACGATTTCCCTAAATTATTCAACTACTTTGAAACTAGAATTTCCCCCACACTTCATTAACATGTGGCATCTGTTTTCTGCCCGGAGATTTATTGCTATATTTTCATTCTAGATAAATTCGCGTACTCTGTTTTTTTTTTGTTTACCCCGTTTTTCTCTCTGGCTCTCCAAATGAAAACCTCAATAAGAGCCCAGAGAAACAATAACAGCAATCATGAAACGTGTGTGGTTTCTTGTCATTGGTTCGTCTGTATCGCATGTTAATTTTCCCTAGCAATAAGCCCATTCTGTCTGTTTTAGATCCAAATCTAAACTGCATAAAATATTTAACAATATTTATTTCAACTAAACTAATTATAAATTTAAGTGAAAAAGAGAAAGGTAACGCGATTCTCCTCACTTCGTACAGGTAATAAATATAGATGCAATATTATTAGCCGGGGATTTAGTTTTACGCTGCCATACTTATACACCTATTATGTACTATATGTTTTGTATAATAAATTGAAATTTCCCCCCGCATTTGTTTTAAATTAAATGAAATACTCGTAATAGTATACGCACAAAGCTAAACCTTTTTATTAGTTTTGTCTTTTGGATTAGACTTTGTATTATTTGTGTGCACGACAACGACGAAGAGTAGTTGACATTTGGTAATCTTACAATTATTTGACTAAACAAACGAACGAATAAAGCATTTATTTATTCTCTTATCAATTGACGTCGACAGTCTCTCTGCAGTAGAAGTATTTTTATATAGTAGACAACAAAGTAAACACTTTTGTTTTTGTAGAGATTCCTCTTTTTACGTATATTTTTTAATCTATTGTTTAGTTACCTACGTATTCCATCCAATACCGACCGTATGTAGGTCATTAACCGTTTGCCATATCGCTGAGGAATGGTCTTGGTCTTATTGTGAAATTAGTCTAGGGTTTTTTGTTTCTACAGTCACATATAATTTGGTCTAATCCGCATCTGAGGACAGGTGTTTTGGATAAAAGAAAATAAATACAAATATAAATAAAGAGGGTATGTATTGTGGGTATATTGCAAAATGGTATTGTGCAATCTTTAAGAGAAAAATAATGGGTACAAACATTTCTGATATAATATAATAATAATGGAGGTATTTTTTTTAGATCAATAAGCTATGGGCGTCATTCGGGCCCTTTTATTTAAAACAGCTCTAAAGGTCTACATACTATTAAGGGGGAAAGTTAAAAGTATGTAGTTAGTGTTAATTAGATAAGCTACTACTTTTCTGAATGGATCAACATATGTTCCGTATATATTAAAAATGGATGGCCTTATTCGTAATAATTTAAAAATGGTTTATGGAATACTAGCTGACTCCAGCAGGCGTTGTCCTGCCCGTCCTGTTTGGGATGTATTGTTTGTTGTTCATTGATATTTCATTCAAAAATGCATACATCCCGAGTTTCAGGAAAAAATCATCAAAAAATTTACATTGACCATATGTCCACTACAGCGCCATCTACCGATTAAAATCATAACATACAAACTGTTATCAAGACATATCATGTCTTGTGTTATCATACATTTTAAATTTCAGTCAAATCGCTCTGGAAATGCAAATTTTGCAAATAACTTGACCACTCCGCAATTTATCGCGGTGAAAATAATTTTAAAACACAAATAACCCCAAACTGAATATATTGTTCAATTTTCGGCCCATTCGCTTTTATGGTTTCGGAGATCATGCGTTACTAACAAACGTACAAAGGATTTTATATATAAAAAAGATAGTTCAGTCAGTTCTATGCATTTTTCATAACTTTTATGAGTTGGCCCCGTAATCTAGCTAATTACTTTTTCAGATTTGTATTTATTGAATGAAAAAAAAAACATTATAATTTCTTATGAATAGTCTAGAAGTGTACATCGAATACGGGATAGGATATTGGAAAATGTGAATGTAAAATCATCTTGTATGATATTGCGGTGGCAGTTATAATTATAATTTTAAAATTTTGACATTGTTTGAATCGAGGCAAATAAACTCTTCATAAATATGAATCATGACGAATAGACGTCGGATGATTTGCAATCTATTATTAATGGTCAAGGTATGAAGACCATTGTAATATACATAAGACTGGACAATGTTTTGTATGCAGTTATCAGAAAGTGCGGAATTATAAATTCATAATTGTTTTAAATTAATTTGAAACATAGACTATTAAGACCTCAGAGGTTGATTCTGGTATAGAGGAAGACCTCGATGAACGACTGTGGTATAGAAATAAATCTCAGCCAATGACTATAATTTAGAGGACGACATCTGATGTCGACTCTAGTACAGAGGAATACCTCTTATGTCTGCTCTAGTACAAGGAATACCTCAGTGAGCGAGTCTAGTATAGAGGAAGTCCTCAGTGAAGGACTCTTGTATAGAGGAAGACCTCAGTGAACGAATCTAGTATAGCTGAAGACCTCATTGAACGCATATAGCACAGATGAAGACCTCAGTGAACGACTCTGGTATTAAAATATATTTCAGTGAACGACTGTTTAGAGAAAGACTTGTGAACGAAAACGACGTGCAGTTGAAGACGGAGAACGACTCTAGTATAGAGTAGAACCTCAGTGAACGTCTATATGTAGTAGAGAAGAGAGCTGAATGGCTGTAGTGGAGAAAGGCTTCAGTGAACGACTGTAGTAGAGAGTAAGACCTCAGCGAACGACATTAGAAAAGATGAAGACCGCTTGAGGGGCTCTACAATAGTGGAAGACCGCAGGAAGTTTTCAGATAACGACATTAGTATAGAGGAAGTCCTCTAGTATATAAAGATACTTCTGTAGACCTCTGATTTGGACTCTAGTATAGAGGAAGACCTCTGAGGTCGACTCTAGTATAGACTCTAGTATAGAGGAAGACCTCTGAGGTCGACTCTAGTATAGAGGAAGACGTCTGAGGTCGACTCTAGTATAGAGGAAGACGTCTGAGGTCGACTCTAGTATAGAGGAAGACCTCTGAGGTGGAATCTAGTATAGAGGAAGACCTTTGAGGTCGACACTAGTATAGCGAAGAACTCAGTGAACGAATCTAGTATAGAGGAAGACCTCTGAGGTCGACTCTAGTATAGAGGAAGACCTCTGAGGTCGACTCTAGTATAGAGGAAGACCTCTGAGGTCGACTGTAGTATAGAGGAAGACCTCTTAGGTCGGCTCTAGTATAGAGGAAGACCTCTGAGGTCGACTCTAGTATAGAGGAAGACCTCTGAGGTCGACTCTAGTATAGAGGAAGACCTCTGAGGTCGACTCTAGTATAGAGGAAGACCTCTGAGGTCGACTCTAGTATAGAGGAAGACCTCTGAGGTCGACTCTAGTATAGAGGAAGACCTCTGAGGTCGACTCTAGTATAGAGGAATACCTCTGAGGTCGACTCTAGTATAGCGGAAGACCTCTGAGTATAGAACCTCTGAGTAACGACTCTAGTATAGAAGAAGACCTCTGAGGTCGACTCTAGTATAGAGGAAGGCCTCTGAGGTCGACTCTAGTATAGAGGAAGGCCTCTGAGGTCGACTCTAGTATAGAGGAAGACCTCTGAGGTCGACTCTAGTATAGAGGAAGACCTCTGAGGTCGACTCTAGTATAGAGGAAGACCTCTGAGGTCGACTCTAGTATAGAGGAAGACCTCTGAGGTCGACTCTAGTATAGAGGAAGACCTCTGAGGTCGACTCTAGTATAGAGGAAGACCTCTGAGGTCGACTCTAGTATAGAAGAAGACCTCTGAGGTCGACTCTAGTATAGAGGAAGACCTCTGAGGTCGACTCTAGTATAGAGGAAGACCTCTGAGGTCGACTCTAGTATAGAGGAAGACCTCTGAGGTCGACTCTAGTATAGAGGAAGACCTCTGAGGTCGACTCTAGTATAGAGGAAGACCTCTGAGGTCGACTCTAGTATAGAGGAAGACCTCTGAGGTCGACTCTATATTGCTTCTTGAATTATTTTCATTATTTCGTATTAAATCAACTCAACTTACAAAGTATATCCCTTTGTCAATTTTCCCATAGTTCTTCTTCTGTCTTGGAAATATATAGATATGATGCAATGAAATCTTATGTCACGGACATATTACCAAGTCCTGCAGACGCCAATCAAAACGTTTTATGTTGTATCATTACTTTTTTCTTTATAAAATTTAACAAAGGACAAGAATGGAAAGGCGAAAGACTAACGAGAAATGACAAAAACATTGTCATTACTTACCAATTTGCAAAATTTTCTCCCAACCAAAAAAAACAACAAATTTTCATATTTTTTCTTCTTCTTGCTTTACTTAAAATGATGTTCATCATAACTTGATTCTCTTGCCTTGTCTGGTTTCTGGTGTTGTTCTGATGGTCATGGTAGTCAATTTACCATCTTCATCTTTCTTGTTCATGACACGTCTACCCATAGGCAATCACTTCCATTTATCGCAACAACAAAAAATAACAAAATAAAATGTAAACAATATTTTGCCTTCAGCTAAAAAAGGATATTTAATATGTATTTCTTTGCTTTTCGCAGATTTTCTCCTCCATTTAAAGGTCATAACGCAGTAAATGCCTGTTTTATTTTTTTTAATTAAAAAGTATGTTCGGGAAAAGGTCATGTTCGGGAAAAGAAGGTCTACTGAAAAAAAAACAAAAACAAATTCATATTTTTATGATTTTTGCTAAATCTTTTATGTGTTCTCCCTACGTCCGTCTGTTCAAATACGCACAGACAGCTTACTTTGGTTGGATATTTGTGGATTGTTGTTGTTGAATTTCCCACCAAGTCAGAGTTGATGGTTTTTATTTTTAAAGTGACACATAAACTTGCCAGACATTTTTCTCCATATTTTACTTTCACCTCCTGAACATTGCTTAAAATTATTATTGTCATTTAAGCCTGACCCTTTCCAAAGAACTTTGGGGATTGACTGTTGGTACTGCAATGGTTCTGTTTGTTAGGCATAATTAAGTTATAAGAAAATAGGCTTTATTATTAATGTTCTTCCTCTCTAGAAGAAGATTTATAACTTTTATTAGCTTTATTTAAATAATTTAATAAATCCTGTCATTTGAAATTATATAGTAAGTAGCAAATTATATAGTAAGTAGCAATAGTGTATAGCAATTTGTAGCATCCTTAATTAAATAAATTCTATAATATTATTTAAAAAAAAAATTTTGGTTTCAAATTTAATATTAACTTTAAGCTTTTAGTTTTACAACCACTTCAAGAAACTAAAACTAAAACCTTTCCTTCTTTTTCAGGCCCATCATTTTAATATAGACGCGGAATTAAGCCAGGTATCAGCTATAACACGTAGAACAATATAAACCACAAACAACTAAAAGACAACAACTACTAAACATTTCTACGACACCACCAGCACCACCACTAGAAGCAACAACAACAACATCAGCAGTAGTAGCCGTAGTAACATCACCACCTCCATTCTTCATTTTAAGCATATTTCATAAGAATACTTTTTATACGCCAAACGGCAGAAACGACAGAAACAGAAGGCAATTCCTCAGCACCAAACCAACATTATTATTGCATAAAAAGGAAACAATTGATTCGTTTTGCAACAATCACCACAACAACTAAGCACCCAACATAACAATAAAACTTTAGCAATTTTGCTTAAATGTCACAACATACGAAAAAGGACAAAGAGGCAAATAATGCGCGGCAACGAAAAAATGTAGAAAATTCTCATAAACAAAAGACACCAAATAATAACTCGTCCTCCGCCTCCAACTCCACCAACAACTCAGCCTCCTCCTCCTCCTCCGCTGCAACAAATTCCCATAACAAAAAGGAAACAGCAACAAACAACAAGAAATTGGAGAAACAACAACAACATACCAATAAGAAAGTTAACAACGGCAATATACCAATGAATGTGAAACAAATGAAACCCCTCAATAAACAACAAAAGGAGAAGCTTAAAGCCGAACGTGAAGCTTTAGTATTATGGAGGCATCCCATACAAACATTGTCATACTGTAGTTTAGAGATAATTGAACTTGTTAAGACTTTAGGACGAAAGTAAGTCCCCTCAACACTCCACTTCAGAATTTTCCCACAAAAACTAATGATATTTGAATTTTTTTTCCAGATTAATACAAAGAAAAATTTGGATTGGCGTATTTGCTATTTTAGCTAGTTTTATAGCTATTTTCTACCAAATGCCTGGACCCCATCAAGTTTTGGTGGAGTTTCTAAAACAGAACACGTGGTTTGTGGTGTACTGGACGGGTTTGGGCATTCTATCCTCGGTGGGTTTGGGCACTGGCCTGCATACGTTTCTGCTGTATTTAGGTCCACACATAGCCAGTGTGACGTTGGCCGCATATGAGTGTAATTCATTGAATTTCCCAAAGCCACCATATCCAGATGAGTAAGTACAAGAAAAATATTTAAAAGTCTCAAAGTTGCTTAAGGCAACTTTTCTCTATAGAAAATAGGCATAAGGCCACCTTTCTCTATAGAAAAGTTGATTAAAACAAGCTTTCTCTTTTGGAAAGTTGCTTGAGGCAACCGTTCTCTATAGGAAAGTTACTTAAGGCAACCATTCCCTATGGGAAAGTTGCTTAAGGCAGCCTTTCTCTATAGGAAAGTTGGTTGAGGCCACCTTTCTCTATAGAAAAGTTGATTAAAACAAGCTTTCTCTATAGAAAGTTGCTTGAGGCAACCGTTTTCTATTGGAAAGTCGCTTGAGGCAGCCCTTCTGTATAGGAAAGTTGTTTGGGGCAGCCCTTCTGTATAGGAAAGTTGTTTAAGGTAACCTTTTTGCATATAAATGCTGCATAATGCTACCTTTCTCTATAGGAAAGTTGCTTGAGGCAACCTATCTCTATAGGAAAGTTGCTTGAGACAACCTTTCTCTATAGGAAAGTTGCTTGAGGCAACCTTTCTCTATATGAAAGTTGCTTGAGGCAACCTTTCTCTATAGGAAAGTTGCTTGAGCAAACCTTTCTCTATAGGAAAGTTGCTTGAGGCAACCTTTCTCTATAGGAAAGTTGCTTGAGGCAACCTTTCTCTATAGGAAAGTTGCTTGAGGCAACCTTTCTCTATAGGAAAGTTGCTTGAGGCAACCTTTCTCTATAGGAAAGTTGCTTGAGGCAACCTTTCTCTATAGGAAAGTTGCTTGAGGCAACCATTCTCTATAGGAAAGTTGCTTGAGGCAACCTTTCTCTATAGGAAAGTTGCTTGAGGCAACCTTTCTCTATAGGAAAGTACCTTGAGGCAACCTTTCTCTATAGGAAAGTTGCTCTAGGCAACCTTTCTCTATAGGAAAGTTGCTTGAGGCAACCTTTCTCTATAGGATAGTTGCTTGAGACAACCTTTCTCTATAGGATAGTTGCTTGAGACAACCTTTCTCTATAGGAAAGTTGCTTGAAGCAAACCTTTCTCTATAGGACAGATGCTTGAGGCAACCTTTCTGCATATAAAAGCTGCATAATGCTACCTTTCTCTATAGGAAAGTTACTTAAGGCATAATTTCCCTATAGAAAAGCTGATTGCGATAACCTTTCTCCATAGAAAAGTTACGTACGGCAATCTTTCTCTATAGGAAAGTTGAACAAAGCTAAATTTATCGGTAGGAAAGTTCTTTAAAGCATATTTTGTTGATGGGAAAGTTGCTAAAAGCAACCTTTCTCTGTAAAGAAGTTGCTTAAAGTAATCTTTCTTTATATTAACGTTTCCTAAGGTAACTTTTCTCTTTGATCTATATTCCTATAGAGAAAAGTTGAATTTTGCAACTTTGATATAGACACAAGGTAACCTTTCTCTAGCTTGGATCAACCTTTCTATATAGGAATAATGTTTGAAACAACCTTTCTCCATATTAAAGTTACTTAAGGCATCCTCTCTCTATATAGAAGAGCTGATTGCGTTAACCTTTCTCCATAGAAATCTTATTTAAGGCAACTTTCTCCATAGGAAAGTTGAACAAAGCAAAATTTATCTGTAGGAAAGTTCCTTAAAGCATATTTTGTTTATATGAAGAAAGAAGTTGTTTAAAACAATATTTCTTCATAGGAACGTTTCCTAAGACAACTTTTCTCTTTGATCTGTATTTCCATAGAGAAAAGTTGACATCGCAACTTTGATATAGACACAGGGTAACCTTTTCTCTATTGGAAAGTTGTCTAGGTCAACCTTCCTTATTCTCTAAGGCTTCTTTATAAAAAATTTTGCTGCATGCGACTTTTTTCAGTAGGAAATAAACTAAACTGTATGAAAGATGTTTAAGTAAATATTTCTCTATAGGAAAGTCGATTCTCTTTTTCTTCAAGATAGATTTTGAAGGAATTATTTCCTCTTTCAATATTCTATTTAAAAATTTTGTTAATGAATAATTGTTTAAGCCAACTATTTTTATTTTTTCTATAGCAAAATTGCTTAGTAGTCCTTTCTCACTTCATTATGATTTAATTGTTTTTCTTTTCTTTTAGTATCATTTGTCCCGAAGAACCGTATGACAAGAATGTTCCAAATCTATGGACCATTATGTCCAAGGTACGACTTGAAGCTTTCCTCTGGGGTGCTGGCACAGCTCTGGGAGAACTGCCACCATATTTTATGGCCAAGGCGGCGCGATTGTCCGGCTACGATCCCGATGATGCCGAAGAATTGGCTGAATTTGAAGCACTGAAGGCTAAACGGAATCAAAAGGATTTAAGTCTCATGGACAGAGGAAAATTGTTTATGGAACGTGTGGTGGAACGCATTGGATTCTTTGGCATTTTGGCCTGTGCCAGTGTAAGTACATATATCATCATCAGTATTATTATTATATTATAATTTCATGCAATTTTCATTTCATTCAAAATCCACTTCATCATTCTTTCTATCTACATATCTATTCTATTCATGATGTAAAGCAAATTTTATTTATGGTTTGAAAACAAAAAATCCTTGTATTCTTTTTGTAGATACCAAATCCTTTGTTCGATTTGGCTGGCATTACTTGTGGACACTTTTTGGTGCCCTTCTGGACCTTCTTTGGGGCCACCTTAATTGGCAAAGCCATTGTTAAAATGCATATACAGAAAGTCTTCGTTATTATTGCTTTCAATGAAACGCTCATTGAAAGGGCCGTCGACACATTATCCGCCATTCCTGTGATCGGTAAAAAGCTACAAGAGCCTTTCAAGGGTTTCCTTAAAAATCAGAAACAACGCCTGCATCGCCAACGCAATGTCCCAGCCGCGGAGGGTGGCAATTTACTCTCGAAAATCTTTGAAACGTTTGTCATTTGCATGGTCTGCTACTTTGTGGTTTCCATCGTAAATTCATTGGCTCAAAGCTATCATAAACGTTTACACAAACATAAAGGCAACAGCAACACAACCACACCGACCACACAAACTGCTGCTGCTCCTACTGCTCCTGCTCCTGTTACGAAGAAAGCCAAAAAGGCTGCACTGAGGGAATAATTTGGTTGCCTTTGTTGTTTTTCGTTCTTTTTATTTTATCTCCGAGAGAGACTTGTGTTCGTTGTCACCGGTAATTTCTTAAGTGTTTAATGGTACTTTCCGTTTCCCTTTTGTCCATTACGGGAAAACGTTTTAGAGAACGTTCACGCCAAGAGTTTGCTTCATCAGCAGCAACAACACCAGAACAGATTTTTGTAAAATTTATATTTCCTTTAGCAAATTTATTCCTATTTTTTATTTTTATTTTCATGTTAAACGAAATAAGAGAATTGAGTCGTCCGACCGACGAATGGTTGGTTGGGTGTAGTAGATTTATTGCGTTAAAACAAAAAGTAATAATTTATAAATGAAGGCTAGTCTTAATATATCTAAATAAATTACCAAGCAACCAACAAAACAATAATAATACAAAACAGAAGAAAAGAATTAATAATAAATTAAAGTATAAAAAAGACAAGGTTTACACAAAGCGAATAATACTGAAATCATAAAAAATAAATGAAACCAACCCAAACTAAATAATAATTAAAATCAATAATAAAAAAAATATTTAAAAAAAATGTTTCATTATTTATTTGAATTAAATATGCAATTTGGTGCTGGAGCTATTTTTTCTTTAAAAATAGCTAAGAAAAATTTTCTATGTAGAAAAGTTTGTTAAGGCTTTCTTTGTATAAAATTGTGTATAAAAAAATTAAGCCAGAGCGCCCCAGTTGGCAGCGTACTCGCCTATGGGTTTGGGTTCAATTCCCACCAGAGGCTCTGGTCTGTCGCTGCAAACATTTAGCCATATGGTCTTTGTAACCCGGCCTTTCCCTGGACCTTAAAATTAGAATATAAATTTACTTTGTATTGTAACTCATATAAATAAATAAATAATAAAATTAAGCCAACTTTTCTATATAGAAACTTGGCTTAGGTCACTTTTTTCTATAGGAAAGTTAAGGTAACTTTCCTCTATAGAAAAGTTGATTAAGGCAACTTTACTCTACAGTCAATATTGTTAAGGCAACTTTTCTCTGTAGAAAAGTTGGTTAAGAAAGCTTTTTTTTTTCTATAGAAAAGTTGCTTCAGTAACTTTTAACTATAGAAAAGATGATTAAAGCATATTTTCTCTATAGAAAAGTTGGTTAAGCAACTTTTTACTTTAGAAAATTTGGTTAAGGCAACTTTTCACTATAGAAGAGTTTATAGAGGCAATAAAGTTGTATAGTAATAAAGTTGGTTAAGGCAACTTTATTGGCTAATTAACCAACTTTTCACTACTGAAAAGATAATGTCTCCATTGTAAAGTTTACCAACTTTTCTTTGTAGAAAATTTTTCTCTTCTTTTTCTTTATGGACAAGTTGATTACAGCCAATTTTCGTTAGAGAAAAGTTGGTTAAGGCCACTTTTCTTTAGAGAAGAGTTGATCAAGGCCTCCTTTTTTTTCAAAAAAAAGTTGGTGGTGACAACCTTTTTTCAAACCTTTTTTTTTGGTTATAACTACTTTTTTCTATAGAAAATTTGGTTATGGCTACTTTTCTCTGAAGAAATGTGTTTTACTTTTCTGTATAGAAAAGTTTGTTAAGACAACTTTTGTCTATTGCTAAGGGCCACTTTTCTTTAGAAAACGTTGATTGAGGCAACTTTTAATAAACAAATGTCGATTATGGCAACATTTTTCTATAGAAAATTTGATTATGGTAACTTTTCTCCATAGGAATGTTGGTTAAGACCACTTTTCGTTAGAGAAAGATGGTGAAGGCCACTTTTCGTTAGAAAAAAGTTGATTAAGCCATCTTTTCCGTATAGAAAAATTTGTTATGGACATTTTCTCTATAGAAATTTGGTTATGGCAACTTTTCTCTGTAGAAATGTTTTTATGTTACTTTTCTGCACAGAAAAGTTTGTAAGGGAACAGTTATTTAGAGAAAAGTTATTTAGGACCACTTTTAGATTAACTTTTTGAGGTAAACTTTTTCCGTAGAAAATTGGTTTAGGGAACTTTTCTTATAGAAAAGTTAATCAAGGCAATTTTGCTGTAAAGAAAAATTGGCCTTTGTCACTTTTCTTTACAGAAAAAATTCTTAAGGCAAATTGTCTATAGAAAATGGGGTAAGACAACTTTCCTCTATAGAAAAGTTAGTCTATGTAATTTTTGTCTGTAGAAAAATTGTCCAAAGCCGATTTTCTCTATAAAAAAGTCGATCAAGTCAACTTTTATCTAAAGAATAGTAACATTTCTCTATAGAAAAGTTGATTAAGGCAACTTTTATAGAAAAGTTGGTTATGGCAACTTTTCTCTATAAAAAATTTGGTTCTGACAACTTTTCATTGTAGAAAAGTTGGCTTATGTTACTCTTCTTCGTAGAACAGTTGCTTAAGACAACTTTTTTCTATAGAAAATCTGGTTAAGGTAACATTTCTCTATAGAAGAGTTGGTCAATGTAACTTTTCTCTATTTGCAACTCTGTAGAAAAGTTATTTATGGCGACATTTTTGTATAGAAGAGTTGCTTAAGGCCACTTTTTGTTAGAGAAGAGATGATTAAGGCAACTTTTCTATAGAAAAGTTGGTTTGGCAAATTTTCTTTATAGAAAAGTTGGTTTGGCAAATTTTCTTTATAGAAAAGTTGGTTCGGCAAATTACGGCAAGTTAGAAAAGTTAGTGTAGGCAAATTTTTTCTATAGAAAGTGTGGGGAGACAACTTTTCTTCAGCGAGTGATTTTTTTGCGTATTTCAAGGCCGATTTCCGAGATTTTTTTTGTTATTATTGTTGAAATACTTTGCTTATATTCACTTGTACATTTATAGTTTCTAATATTATTTTATTTCAACTTTTGTAAATCAGTTTTCTGTCAGAACAATTTTTTCTAGTATACATTTTTTTCATTGTTTAAATTGATACACATTTTTTCATTCTAACTTTTACATTCTTTCAATAAAGACTCGGTTAAAAACGATTCTCGTGCCTACATCTTTTAATAGGTTATGGGCCTATTGCATTCCGAAAATTAAACATAGCTGAATTTAAAAAGAATTATAATATTTCTTCCTTGTGCCTGGATTTTTTCTCTTGTTTGCGTCTGAAATTGTTCTTGTTGTGATATCCTGAATCGGTATCTTTGGAACTGACTGCAATTGCTGAAATCATGGCTGACTCTAAGCTGTTATTCACGAAGTTGAATCGCGACAATTATGAGTTGTGGAAATATAGAATGCAACTTTTATTAAAGAAAGAAAAAGTGTGGGATGTTGTAAGTGAGGCAATTCCGGAAGATCCAGATAGCAAATGGAAAGAGCGAGACACAGAGGCGACAATTCTGATTGGACTAGCTGTCGAAGAATGTGAAGTATATCGAATTGCAAGCTGTAAAAATGCAAAAGATGCTTGGGAGACTCTTAAGGCATATCACGAAAAATCATCACTGAGCAATAAGGTAAAACTTATGAGGAACATTTGTGAACTTAAGCTACTCCCAGGAGAGGATATGGATTCCCATATTTCAAAAATGAAATTGATGTTTTCGAAATTGCAAGCTTTGGGTGAAAAGTTATCTGAATCATGGGTAATATCAATGTTACTAAGTAGTTTGCCCGCATCGTACGACACCTTGATAACTGCTCTTGAAGTAAGAGACGAGAAAGACCTTACAATGACGCTCGTAGAAAGCAAATTATTAGAAGAACATGACAAATTTAAGAAAAGGCAAGCGTGCGAGGATTCCGCTCTCAAGATAACAAGTAAGAATAAGCCAAATCAAAAGAAGATAATTTGCCACCATTGTCATGGTATTGGACACATTCGAAAGGATTGCTGGAAACTGAAAAACAAAAAACAAAGTGTTCAACAAAAGGCAAAATTAGCAAAAGAAATTGTAAGTGTTGAAAATTCTTGTTTCGTTTTAAATGGTACGCAAGGCGAGTGGGTTGTCGATTCAGGAGCCACGTGCCACATATGTAGCGACTTGAAAGAATTTACCCAACTTGACACATCGTGGAGTGAAAAAGTAACAGTAGCGAATGGTGATGCTGTTTATTCATCCGGAAAAGGTGTTTGCAAGATTACTATGCTAAACAGCGCAGGAAATGAAAAAATTATAACCGTTGGTGGTGTATTGTTTATTCCATCATTCAAAGGAAATCTACTATCCGTCAAGAAACTATCTACCAAAGGTTATACAGTCACATTTTGTAAGACTGGGTGCAAAATACTGGATGCAAAACACACCGAAATTGGTCTTGCTGATTTAATAAACAATTTATATCAATTACGATGTAAACGGCCTGAGGAGGTAAAAGTATCCATTTGTAATATGGATCATTGTCAGCACTACTACCATAAATTATTTGGTCACCGAGACATAAATGCGGTAAAAGCGATGCAGTCGGGTAAGCTAGAGGAAGATTTCTCGATTATGGACTGTGGCGTACGAAAGACCTGTGAGGTATGTAGCAAATGTAAACTAACACGAAAACCGTTCCCAAAAAGATCGATGTCCGAAACTGGGGAAGTCTTGGAACTCATCCATACAGATATATGCGGACCTATGCAGACAATAACTCCCGGAAAGAAGAAATATTTTCTAACTTTCATTGACGACTTTAGCCGTTACACAGTTGTATACTTGTTGTATGAAAAATCCGAAGTATTAGAAAAAATGAAAGCTTTTGTTGAAATGGTGAAAAACAAATTCGGAAAATCACCAAAATGCATCAGATCCGATAATGGCGGAGAGTATAAGTCTGAGAAAATGTCGGAGTTTTTACGTAGCTATGGAATTAAATCTCAATTTACGGTACCCTATTGTCCGCAACAGAATGGCGTAGCGGAGAGAAAAAATAGATATTTGGTCGAAATGGCACGCTGTCTTCTCGAAGAAGCTGAATTACCAAAACATTATTGGGGCGAGGCCATTATGTACGCAAACCATCTGCAGAACAGACTTGTTACTAATTCTGTACCATGTACCCCGTACGAGAGATGGGAAGGTTCTAAACCTAACATTAGTAATTTCGAGATATTCGGATCAAAAGCTTATGTTCTTATCCCTCATGTACAGAGCAAGAAGTTCGATAACAACTCAAAATTGTTAACCTTCATGGGGTATGATGAAGAATGCAGAGGCTTGCGGTTCGTCGATACAAACACAAATAAACTTACCATAAGCAGAGATTTTAAATTTGTAACCTCCAGCGGAGCTATGGACTCATCATTAGATCAACAACCTCATGAATGCAGTCAATTAGAAATTAATATTTCTTCTAAAAAATCATTAGAAGAAGAAGGTGACGCTGATATCGACAATTCTGATGGAGCATCTTTCTGCAGCTTGAGCAGTGATCTTGAATATTTTCCTGACACAGAAGAGATTCCAATAGCAAATGATGTTGATCCCGCTGATCCTGTTTTACGAAGATCTTCAAGAGTTAACAAGGGTGTCCGTCCTGTGCGATATTCAGCTTGTGTGGTTGAATCTGAGGAAATTATTGAACCCAAAACATATAAAGAAGCGCTGAAATCAAAACAAAAACGTAAGTGGTCGGTGGCGATGCAGGAGGAGATGAACTCTATGTTAGAAAATGACACATGGGATTTAGTTGCCAAACCACAAAATGCAAACGTTATTGGTTGCAAGTGGACCTTTAAATTGAAGACTAATAATGATAGCACTATTCAGCGTTATAAAGCTCGACTCGTTGCAAGAGGATTTAATCAGAAGTATGGTTCTGATTATGACGAGGTGTTTGCGCCTGTGGTTCGACAATCAACTTTCCGTGTTCTCCTTTCAATCGCTGGACAGAAGAGGATGCATATCCAACACATGGATGTAAAGTGTGCTTTCCTGAACGGTAGCCTAAAAGAAACCATTTTTATGAAACAACCGCCGGGTTTTGTTCAAGGTGATGACACTCAAGTGTGTAAACTGAAGCGAAGTATTTATGGTTTAAAACAGGCCGCAAACGTTTGGAATAAGGCACTGAACGATGTACTTACTGGTCACGGATTTATAAGAAGCAAAGCCGACCAATGTCTTTATAAGAAGGTCATCAATGGGGAAGAAGTATATATATTAGTATACGTTGATGACTTGTTAGTGGCATCTAAAAACGAAGTAGAAATTGCTAATATTTATAAACTACTGAACAGCCATTACGAGGTCAAGAATCTTGGTCCAATATCACATTTCCTGGGAATCGAGGTCAAAAGGACTGACAATGGAGGATTCAAGATTGGCCAGAAAACATACATTAACAAGATTTTGAACAAGTTTGGTTTAAATGAAGCAAAATGTTCCAAGTACCCATTAGAACCATCGTACGGAAAAATTATATCTGAACCCTTGATAAGAAACTCGGAATACCAAAGTCTTTTAGGATCATTGTTATATATAGCAGTCAACACACGTCCAGACATTGCGGCAAGTATTTCTATACTTTCTAGAAAAATTGGTTTTCCTACTCAGGAAGATTGGAACGAGTTGAAAAGAGTTGCAAAATATCTGAAAGGTACAATGGATATGTACTTAAAACTAACATGCGACAACGAAGAACCTAATATCCTTATCGGGTACGCCGATGCAAACTGGGCAGAGTGCCGAATAGATCGAAAAAGCAATTCAGGATATCTATTCTTACTAAACGGATGCGCAATAAGTTGGGCTTGTAAGAAGCAAACAATAGTCTCTTTATCCACAACTGAAGCCGAATTTATATCATTATCGGAAGCTGCTAAAGAAGCAGCATGGCTTCGAAATATTTTAACTGATTTTGGTTGCAAACAAATTCGCCCAACTATTATATACGAAGATAATACAAGTTGCTTAAACTTAATTAAAGAGGAGAAATTAAGCAGTAGAACCAAGCATATCGACACTAAATATTACTTCGTCAAAGATTATGTTGAGAACAAAATCATTGAATGTATTTATTGTCCTTCCGAAGAAATGCTTGCAGACATGTTAACAAAACCACTGGCAGTATCAAAACTGGAGAAATTCAGAACATATGCAAAAGTCATGTACAATTGAGGAGGAGTGTTGAAATACTTTGCTTATATTCACTTGTACATTTATAGTTTCTAATATTATTTTATTTCAACTTTTGTAAATCAGTTTTCTGTCAGAACAATTTTTTCTAGTATACATTTTTTTCATTGTTTAAATTGATACACATTTTTTCATTCTAACTTTTACATTCTTTCAATAAAGACTCGGTTAAAAACGATTCTCGTGCCTACATCTTTTAATAATTATCACATTTACAAAATTAATATCGATCGTTATGTACCAAAAAAGTTCAAAAAAATGTCTATTCGTTCGTAACTCAGGCAAATGTAAACAAAGTCACGACGGAACATCTGTGTAATAGAGAGTCTGTGCATATAACCATAAAAAACATTTCCCTCTCTCAATGTAAACTACCCAGCGGTAAATGAAACGAAGTACCTACATTATAATCAATGACAGCAGTGTGACATTCTAAGCGAGCGATTTAAGTACTTCGAATGTTATACGTGTGTAATGTAATAAATATCGTCCAGTAATTATAACTCCGATTACAATGTAAACAGAGAGTTAAATAGTGTGTATATGCAAAAAAAATTGAAAGAAATAAAATAATGTCATTATAGTGGCTTTGGAAAAAAAGAAGAAATACGTATCGCTATTATTGATGTTAGTTCAAAGTTGATCGTGCAACAAAACGGTTGTTGAAATTTGTGAAAAGTTGTTAAATAAAATAATCATTATAAGTTAATAATAAGTTTAATTTCGGTAAGATTAGTTTACACATTTTATATTTGTATTTATACCGATAAAATTTTTTTGCTTGTTTGCAGATTCTGCCTGTGCCTTTTGTTTTTGATGCAAATTGTGAATTGATTTAATTATTTTTATTTAAGTAGTTTCTTCAATGTTCGAATATGTATTAATCGTATTTTTTATAATATAAACTAATGATACATTTAAATACATTATTATTTCAATTACAAAAACATCAGGATTAGTGGTATCACATCATAACATTGCCATACTGTAATCGACGTGCATTACATTCTACAGGGTTGCTGATATGTATTGCAACCAACTTCAGGTTGCTATCATTTCTAAACCGCTAGTCTGATAGCTGACAGATTTATTTCAGTGACAGTTTATTGTTTACAAGCTTACAAAAGCATTTTGATCTATTGCATTCAGAAAAAAGTTATTCGTGATGGAATTCAAGCGTGATAGTGTGATTGCTTTATATTTGGGTGGAAAAACACAAGTGGCTATCGTTAGAGCCTCAGCATTTAAATGTGAATAAATCTTTTGTTTCTCGTACCATTGCTCGTTACCGTGATACTGGCAGTGTTGCATCGCGTCCAAAAAGTGGACGAAAAAAACGGTAACAACACCAGAAATGATCCGAAAAGTGAAGGCCAGATTTGATCGAAATCCACGCCGCAGTGGTAGAAAAATTGCTCGTAAGCTGAACATATCGCGAGAACGGATACAACACATATTAAAAAATGAGCTTGGACTAAAGCCATTGAAGTTCCAAAAAGTGCAAGAGCTCACCGATGCACAAAAAAAAGTTAGACTGGAAAGAGCCAAGGAGTTGCTTCGCATGCACGAAAGTGGCCAGTTACCGAATTTGGTTTTCTCCGAAGAGAAGCCATTCCAAATTGAGCAGTTTGTGAACAAACAAAATGATCGGGTTTACTTGCCAAAGAGGTCAGCTGAAAATTTACACCTTCGATTGGCCACCAGAACTCAAGCGCCGCCGATGGTAATGGTGTGGGCCGCCGTAACGGCCGATGTATTCATTGACCATGGGGTCAAAATAAATGCCGAATATTATCGGGAAAATGTCCTAAAGACAGTATTGAAGCCCTGGACAGACAAACATTTCGGCCGCAGACCATGGACATTCCAACAGGACTCAGCACCATCACACTCAGCACGCGTCAACCAAGAATGGATTAAAAAGGAGGTTCCTCGCTTCATTTCTACCGCACAATGGCCACCAAGATCTCCGGATCTCAATCCGTTGGACTTTTGCGCCTGGGGCATTTTAGAGAGTAAGGTTCGCACTAAAAAATACCAAAGTATCGATCATCTCAAGACGGCGCTTCGCCGGGAATGGGCCAAAATACCGCAGAGCCACTTTCGTGCAGCGTGTGATGGCTTTGTCGGCTGTTTGAAGGCCATAATTCGTGCCAAAGGTGGCCAATTCGAACAAATTTAAACTGTTTCTAAAATTGTATGTTATTTCCGACATTTTTTGCTTTTGAACAATAAAATTTAAAAAAAATTAAAAAAATATAGCGCTTAACTTTGTTGCATTACATATCAGCCACCCTGCAATTTGCCTGCATTTATTGACGTGCCATCAGGATCGCTTACAAATCCACTTAAAACGTAAGTGCAATTGAAATGAAACTTACTGATATCTCTCCTAACTTTTTCAGCGAGAGCGCACCGATTAAGCGGCCTATGACACTCGTGTGTAAATGTAAGCAGAAGTATAAGCGATAGCATCATCACTGATTGCTACTAAATATTGCTTACATCAGCGATTAAATAATGGGTATTTTTACCTAATTTTGAACTAAACTATTACGAACTGATCATGAAAAACTCCAGATAGAACCTTGATTGATCTTAAAATATATAGCCATTTAATTGAATTTTAGATTCGTCTGTCGTACTAGTGTAACTTCCAATAATTTGAAATGATAATGCATGACAACTATGTATACAGTAGGCCGGGTCGATTTGTGGGGAGGCAAAAAAATTCGCCATTGCTCAGTGATCAAGGGATCAAAATAAGAAACTTTGCCGAAGGAACCATACCTCTAAAACGAATTCTGATGTCCCGGAATTTGGGTCGAACTTTTGGGTAGGAGCACATTTTGAAAAATCCCACTTTGACCCATTTAGAGTGCTCCAATCGAGTCCAAATGTATGACTGACCCCCACTAACTTTGGAGGCCCGACCCAACCATGCCAGTGGCACACCCACTGGAACCCCCTGGGGGTTCCATACATTTGGACTAGATTGGAGCACTCTAAATGGGTCAAAGTGGGATTTTTTCCGGGACATCAGAATTCGTTTTAGAGGTATGGTGCATTCGGCAAAGTTTCTTATTTTGATCCCTAGAATACGATTTTCACTGAGCACTTCACTGAGTGGGGGTCGGTCATACATTTGGACTCGATTGGAGCACTCTAAATGGGTCAAAGTGGGATTTTTTCCGGGACATCAGAATTCGTTTTAGAGGTATGGTTCCTTCGGCAAAGTTTCTCATTTTGATCCCTAGAATACGATTTTCACTGAGCAATGGGCGATTTTTAAATCGACCGGCCCTAGTATACAGCAATTTAGTAATAATTATAGTCATTTAAAAGTTTATATACTTCAGCATCACCAACAATACCTCAAGTCTCATATATGTTGTAAAGGTTTTGAAATATATATTTTTTTCAGCTATTCATTTGATGACTATTTATACTTAATGGTGCAAATGCTCGGACCATATTTTAACATGATCACAATCTAAACTTAGTAAGAGCCTGAAAATACTCGTTAAATATGGTTCAAGAAATTATATTTTCAAGAAACTGTTTTGGGTATTAAGGACTTTAAATAGCCAAAAGATTTAAACATAATCAAATCTATACATTACAAATGCGTTTTCTCGTATATTCAGTCTTTCGTATTCAGTCTTTTTTTATTACAAACTTAATGTTAACGAAAATCTTTCTATTGCATAAAAAACCCCCAGAAACCCCAATAAAATGTGCAAAATCCCCTATGAAACACCCCATCCCCAAATTATTTTTTTTAATCCCAATTACCACTGACTAAACCCCAGTATTGGGTTCAAAACCCCAGTTCTGGCAACCCTGGCTGTGGGGAAAAATCCGTATTGCCCTTTTTATCCTCTCACCTTAGAGAGATGGTATACATATATCATTTGCTACGAGCCAAAAGTGTAACACATCGAAAGAGTGACCACAAGTATGTTTCGCGGAAATTCGATTTGCGTCATTAAGCCATTTGGGCAATGTCCGTCCGCCTGTGTGTCTGTATTACTGTATGCCTGTCTGCTGGCTGGTGCGCACGATAACTCTCGAAAGGATTAACCGATTGACTTCAAATTTCGTATGCGGTAATATTTTGCACCAAACTCCAAGGCGAGCACACTACCCACCTAAAATAAATAAATTTACGAATATTTTTTGGACTCAAGGTGAAGGAAGGGATTCGTAAGTCGGCTTACCCGACTGAACTTTATTACTTGTTATTCTTTGATGTTTTTCATTGCCTTTCTTATTTAAAGCTATGAAGAAATCTTAATTATTTTGATTTTTTTTGTAAATATTTTTATTTATTATTGTTTTCATTTTGTCTTTGCTGGAAGTTTATATTTAAATAGTTTCATATGATTAGTTCCTTTTTTTAATGGTTTTCTGGTTTAAACTAAAGCCTTTTAAGGACACTTAAAAAAGTTTGTATCAAGAAATAAATATGTACGTTTTTTGTAAGTAAAAAGGAAAACATTCTCATTCTTGTTGAAAAAATTGCTAAATGCGTTTTTTTTTCAAAATAAAATTGGCTTTTGTTTTGCATCTTATGTTCACTCCCAAACTTCTAATGCAAAGGATTGTCGGCGGCCAAGCAATGCCATTTCTCATGATAATGATCGGGTAGACGTATACAAGATAACCACTGCTGCAGTCTTTCAC
This sequence comes from Eudasyphora cyanicolor, assembly GCA_963930755.1. Lineage (NCBI taxonomy): Eukaryota > Metazoa > Arthropoda > Insecta > Diptera > Muscidae > Eudasyphora > Eudasyphora cyanicolor. The sequence continues at coordinate 277,745,585 of OZ005736.1, read as the reverse complement.
CTTTACTATTGTGACCGATTACCAGACTGCCCAGGAAATCATTACTCTTGCCCAAATCTTTGTCCCAAACCGTTAAAACCAAAGACTGTTTGTTGAGATCATGGGGTCCCGCCTCGAAATGGAACTCTTCATTATAGATGGGATTAAGGGTTCTCCATTTGACACTGGTTTTGTATTTTTTATTACGATGTGAATCGGGTTTCATTTGTCTAGAGGAGGAGGAGGAGGGAAACAATACATTTAGGGGTTCATAATGAATTTAAAATTTCCTTGAGAAATACGTACATTTTAACAAAAGGATCTGAGGATCCATTATTGTCCATTGGTATTAGTTCAATGCATTGTTTAACATTCACTGTCAAAGCCCGTTTCTTGGTATTGTAGCATAGGGATATCAGCATTTTGCCATGAGGCCATTCCTGGGACATTTCCGCCGCATTGCTGTACTGATCTTCGGGACCCAAGGGCACCGAAATCCTATATAAATTGGTATTGTGGACCTGCAAAAGATAGCCAATGACTTTATTCTCTATCTACACTAGTACCTTCCAACTCCCGCCACCGCTTACCGTGGACAAACAAATCTTTGCTGCTCCCAGAAAATCATGTCCATATTTATCTTCATCAAATATGGCCACATACAGCAAAGCATTGCCCAACTCCTCCGGTTCGACACCCGCAAATTGTAGAGTATCATTAAATTCCGGGTTTCGGGTCTTGTGTACACATTTGGTTTTTTGCCAACGCAAAAACTTGGCCGTTCCTTCAGCGGTTATAATATTTAACTTGCAATAGGGGTCTGTTAGACCCGCCGGATCCATTGGTGGTAAATCTCGCGCCCTCACCACACAAGCATCTAAAGCGTGATCATTCTCGCGATAGCAAATGGACACCTCCAACCAGCCCAATAAAGGATCACGGCAGTGGGCATTGATTTGATTGGCCGTGGTCATGGAAGCTGTGGTGGCCGAAGTGCCGGAAGAACTATCGCTAATGGACAATGAGGAAGAAACTGAGCTACGTCTATGATTTGAGCTATAATTCCCACTTTCTCGTCGATTATTTGTATTGGAAGCTGTGGTTAATACTGTGGAAGCAGTCGATATGGTATCGTAGTCTGTTTGGCCATTACCTTCAATTCTGGAATTTGAGCGATTGTTGAAAAAGAAGGCATTCGAAAGTTTTCTCCCTCCACCACCACCTTCTCCTCCACCGCCATCAATGAAACTGCGTATTGAGCCAAAAGTGCGCATGCGGAAACTATCATCTCGCTGCAGTTTGCTGGGGCTGATATCACTGCTGGTAGTGGGGCTGGTACTGTTGGCTTTGCCCGTCTTACTATCAAAACCTATAGCCAACTGGTTCATGCCATTACCCGCTCCATCTACAACATCTCTGGCCTCATCTTCCTCCTCCGAACTACTTGAGTCGCATACTCTTATGGTCAACTTCTTCACACGTACATTACGCGTTGGTGTAGTCTGGCAACTGAGAGCTTTTCTTTGAGCCATCAACGTCTCAGTGGCCATGGTGGTTACTGTATTTCTGGTAGGTGTTGATGTCGTTGAGCTGGGCACCTCATATTTGGGAAGACCTTTAAAAAACCATGCACCCGACTTCTTCCACATTTCCCGGGTCTCTGAGCAAATGCGACATAGCCAAATTTCTTTGGACTTTTCCACAGTATGATAACGTATACTGATATCCAAACTGCATTTCGGACACACTGATTTCTTACAATCCTCACAGATTATGCGCTGAGCTCTTAGAATGCCAAAGGCATCGCCACATAGGCGACAACAATTGGGACCTTTTTCAACGGCACGCGACTTGATCTTCTCCACCCGATCCACAAGTCGGCCTACGCGTTGACGTTCTGCTGTTTCGATTTCTTCATTACGTTGTATTACCGAAATGATGGCGGCCTGCTCTTCGGGTCGTAAAGGTTCATGGACTTGAGAACTATTCCAACCAGCTCGTAATCTGAAATGGAACCAAAAATAGGGAAGGGTTAAAATCATATTTAAATGCCATAAAATCCAAACGAATCAGCTTCAAATAAAAACTGAACAATAATGTATGTACATATGTTCAATAATAAGGTTCGCCCTTAAAGTTTCCCTCTACGATGTAGTATAATTTTTGATCTAGGAAAATAGGGTAAAGCATATTTTCTGTTCAGAAAAGTTTGGGTAAGGAAAATTTTCTACATAGGACGGTTGTTCAAGTAAAGTTGCTGTTTAAGATATCTCTCTACTAGGAAAGGAAACTTTTGTATTTAGGAAATTTGGGTAAGGCAGATTTTCTGTATGTGAAAGTAGTTCCCTGTACTTGGCAGGGAAACTTTCCTAATTGGAAAAGTTAATTAGGGCAAATTTCCTCGTTAGGAATGTTTATTATTATTATTAGTTCCTTTTCGATCCATCGAGGATCATAGGGTTATAACAAATTCTTTCCATTTACATCTATCAGTTGCTAATGAGTTCAGTCATGATATGTTCTGCAGCTTCCTTCTCTATTTGTCTTCTCCAAGTATGAGCTGGTCTTCTTCCACTTCTTCGGCTTCCCTGTGAGTTCCACTCAATGGTTGTTTTTGTGATGTCGCTCTCCGGTTTCCGTAGGGTATGTCCAATCCATCTCCATTTCCTTTGGACAATTTTCGTTTTGATTAGGGTCTGTTTTGTTTTCTGCCATAGGGATTGGTTGGAGATTGTGGCTGGACAGAATATTTTCAGGATGCGTCGCAGACAGTGATTGCTGAATTCCAGAACTCGCATCCGTACAGAAGCGTAGAGTTTACGCGCGTGTTGAATATTTTTAATTTGGTGTTGAAAGATATGTGCGGAGATCGCCAAGTGAGATTTAGACGGCCAAAGGATTGGTTGCTGGCATTAATTCTGTTTAGGATGTCAGCACTGAATTCGCCGGATGTAGTCAGTATGCTCCCGAGGTAACAGGTTATGATTCCTTATTTGTAGACAAGCGGTATTTGTGGTGTTGATTCCCATAATTTTCGTTTTGTCGATGTTTATTTTAAGACCTGCTTTAGTTGTCTCTTTCTGTACAGAATCTAGCTTGCCTTGCATGTAATCATGTCTGGGTGTTACACGGGGAAAATCGCCTTTTTTGATATGTTTGAATCGAAAGAAAATATATTTGGAACACAAATTTTTAAATATTATATATTTCTTGGCAAATAAATTTTATATGAAAATCAATAAAATATATTTGGAACGCATATATTAATATATTACAACAAATTATATTTGCAAACTAAATTTCTCAAATAAAATATGTGTTTAAATACAAATAAAATTATTATTTAGGAATTTTTCCAAATATATTTTTTTATTAAAAAATATTTCCAAAACTTTTGCTGAGTTTTTCATATTTCAGTTTAAATTTTTCTTGGATTTCGAATTGTGCCTCCCAGTTATGATACCATATGCAGCATTACCTTCTGTTTTAAATCAATCATTTCAAATTTCTGAGTATTCTAAGCCATCATTAGTTGTCAATCCTCTAAGTACTTTATATTGATCCAAGATTATATGATTTCAATTATTATTTTTTACGAACATTAAAAATTTCTAAAAATTTAACTTTGAATTACTGAAAAATTTGACACAATTTGTGTATTTTATGAATACTTAAATGCAAATAAGTATTTGTTTCGGAAATAATGGTCCCAAATAAAAACATATTGGAATGTAAACAAATATTTGTTTAGAACAACATCTTCCCAAATACACAATTTTTGTGTGTACCAAATATTACATGCTTAGAGTCTACCCCAAACATATATATGTTTCAAGCCGATTATGTTTGGGACAATATACTACAGAAGCGATTTTTTTCAGCGTGTAAGAGACAGATGTCGTCAGCGTGTTGAGGTCTTCCAGTTTTCTGTTGAATCCCCAGGTTATACCTTTTGGTGTGGATAGTGCTCGTTGTAACACACAGTCAAGAACGATGTTGAATAGTTATGGGGAGAGAACACATCCTTGTCTTACCCCTGTTTTATACTGATTGGTCGGCATGCGCTTCCATCGTGCAGGATTAAAAAACACGCTTACCAGGCAGGTCTGGCCGACATGCACTCTGATGCAGTCGCTGAAGCCGTGAATAATTACAGAGTCAATGTCGCGCTAAGAGACCACCCTCCATCAGTGGCCTCAGAGGAAGGGGAAGAGGAATTACCACGACTTTTGATGGCACCACGTCGAACACTTTTCACGCTTGTAACCAGGGACCACACGACACACTACACCTCTCTTTGGACCCAACCAGTGGAAGCAGCCATCTTCCTCGGTCTGGAAACAAATACAGCAGAACCCACTATACATGGCGAATAAAAACAACAACTGATGGACAATAAATACATATACTGCTACAACAACAACATCGTGCAGGATTCAGCATGTCGCGTTTGTGTAAAGGGACTTTATTATGTCGATGATTTAGGTGGGAGTTTCTCTGCAAGACAGTGCGTTCCAAATTGCGGAGTGTGTCAGAGTGTCAAAAGTCTTTTCGAAGTCTATGTGGCGAGCGCCACTCTACTGACTGTTCAATGGGATTCGTAGGCTGTTTATGGGGTCCGTACACATTCTGTGTGTGCGGAACCCGCCTTGTTCACTGCGTAATACCGGATTTAAAGCATCATATAGACGCTTATTGATGATTTGAGCGATAACTTTGTGGGTAATATTAATAAGCGTTATTCCGCGCTAGTTTTTGCACAGCGTTAGATTTCCTTTTTTCGGTACGTTTATGATCACTCCTTATTTTACTGCACCACATATCTCGTTTGATTGCCAGAACGTCTGAATGGTGTTGGTTAGGAGCCTGGCGCTAGTTTCCGGTGCAGCCTTTAGCAGTCCGGGATGAATATTATCTAATCCCGGAGCTTTTTTGTTCTTGAGACAGTTGATGGCCTCGATTATTTCTGGAATATCGGGCGGGTCCGTTGGTATACCGATACCGCGTGGGTAGCGCAGTCGTCTCGCTTGATAAGAGGGAAGAATAGTGTTCTACCCAAGTCTCCATCTGGTCTGTCTTGGAGGTGACAAATTCAACATTATTTTTCCGCAATGGTTTGCAACTTGTGGAGCTTCTTCAGATGGTAAGTTGTTTGGTGATGCGGTAGAGATTTTTCATGTTGTTAAGGGAAGCAGCCCCATTCGAATGTTGTCGTCTCTGGCGCTTTTCTCGACTTGCTTGTCGTAATCTCGTAGTCTTGCCTTGGCTGTTCTGGTTTTGGCCATATTTAAATGTTGTTTTAGAGCCTTTCTACTGTTTATTTTGATCCATGTTTGGTCGGAGATCCACTGTTTTCTGTTTCTAGGTTTGTGACCAAGGTCAGCTGCTTTAATGAAACAATATTTTACCATATCCCAGGTTTGCGGAGCAGAACTATTTCCCTTTAGTTGCAGTGAGGCTTCTAAGGCGCCAGTATACGCATTCCTGGTCGAAGTATCTTGAAGTTTTTCCACAAAGAATCTTCTCTGGATAGGCGTTTCTTTCTTTATGTCTGCGATTGCACAGTTAGCTCCACTCTTGTTTCGGACGTCCAGGAGAAAACCTCCCCATTTTGAGCTGATGGCGATGTGGTCGATTTGGATCTCCGTAATGCTATCGGGGGATATCCACGTTACTTTATGTATATTGCTATGGGAGAATATAGTTCCTCCGACCACCAGGTTATTATTGAGGCAGGTTTCGATGATCATTTGGCCGTTTTGCGTCATTCGGCCGATACCAAGTCGGCCCATTGCCCTTTCTCGCTGGAGGTTGTCTGAGACCAGATGTGCGTTGAAATCGCCCATCAGCAAGAGTATGTCTCCACAGTTCACCGATGCTATAACAGTGACCAAGTGTCTGAAAAAATCTTCCTTTATGGAGATTTTTGCGGTTTCTGTTGGGGCGTTGCATTGAATGACAGTCAAGTTCCTGGCCCGTGTTCTGAAGCGGGCTGTGATTATTCTGTCTGAACTTGGCTTCCACTCCATGATTGCGTTTTTCGCAGCTCTGGATAGCAATATTCCCACGCCACTCATCCTTTGTTGTCCAGCGGGTTTAGAATGCGTTTTTCGCGGCTCTGGATAGCAATATTCCCACGTCACTCATCCTTTGTTGTCCAGCGGGTCTTCCAGAGTATAATAGAGTATTATAGCCACTTGTAGGTATTTCGCCATCTCCGATGTTTCACGGAGACCCATGAAGAGTAGGTTGTATCTCATGAACTCTTTGCATACCTGTGCTAATCTCGATGTATCGATCAATGTACGTACATTTCATGTTCAGAATCGTGTCCATTTCTTGAAGCTAAGAGGGTCGTCATCGGATTGGTAGTCGTTTGGTTTAAATTTGATCTGGTTTCGTTAATCGTGGGTGTTTAGGATTTGTAGCTGATTGGGTAGCAGCATCCGATCCTGGAGCGGGGCAACTTTTCTCTTTTGATAAGTAGGATAAGGCAAATTGTCTTTATAGGACAGTTGTTTAACACATATCTGTACCTGGTAGGACAACTTCGCTCTAAGATTGCTGGTTAAGGCAACTTTCCTGTTTAGGAAAGTTGGGTAGGGCAAATTTTCTCTATAAGAAAGTTGTTGTTTAAGGTATCACTCCATTAGGTAGAGCAACTTTCCTCGAGGAAGTTGTCATGTACAAGATGTTCTTTTATAGGGAAACCCTACAACTAGATTTTGTTAAGGAAACGTTTCTCTTTCCATTGTCTACCGTTTTTTTATTTTTAGAAATCTTAAGCTTAAACTTTCTCCACTCTCAAATCTTGCCAAGCAAAGTAGCTTCACAGCCCATTAAAAGGCAATTGCTCCTCCCTTGGAAGAAACATAAAATTAGGTACTAAATCACACAAGTTTTCCCAAGTAAAATATTACCCAAAAACCAGAAGAATCCTCCCACACCGGTGGCGCATACAAAAACAACAGAAAACAACCAACGAAAATGGTACCACATTAGATTGTGCCCCAAGGAGAGACTACTTGTGTTGTAGGACAATGCAGATGTTGCAGAGAAGAAGAATGAGATAGAAAATGAGAGTGAACGAAAGCAGTGTAGTAATGGTAGTAGAAGAGGAAGAAATAAATAAATAAAGTGAATAACTAAAGTGTTTTCTTTTCATTGTCTTATGGCAACACAGGGTACAATTAACTGGTTTCTTTAGTCGCTGAGTCAGGATGTGGTTGATTTACCATATCCACCATAGCTCATGGCGACATTAGTGCCTTCCCTACTCATTTAGGTTATTTAAATTGTGTTTTGCTTGAGAGCTTTGCTTTTAAGGCTTTCAGGAAGGACGGGCGGACGGACTTTTTTGGGAGTGAATAACTTGGATAAGACGAAACAAGTTGCAAAAACCTTGTGTGATATGTTTATTAGTTTTGTGTGCGAAACGAAACTGTTTTCAAGTTCACATTTAATTAATTCATTCCGGGGTTGTTAAGTTCACTTACTTTTCCATTTCAAATTGATGATAAGCAAATAAAGGTTGAGAAAATAACAGTGAAAAAACAAAAACAGAAGCAACAGTTTTAGTCTTGATGTTTGTACTGGTAAACAATGCCAACACCACCATTTCCATTACCCTCACAGGGACAAACTCAAGCAACCAAGCAGCGCTATCAACGACCGACCTTAAACCCAGCCCCAGCCCACCAGGCAATCTGAGCCTTGCCGAGCTATGCTGTGTAACATCAGACAACAACTTTTCACCTTTAAACATAAAGCTTCATGGCAAGTCTACCTTGCCTAAGCTCCTCGATATCATACCATGTTTCATATGCTGATGAACATAAACTTCAACACTTCAGGAGTCCTTCAACAAATGGCAAAACGTGGGCCATTATTTGTTGAGTAGTCTCCAGGCCTCTCACCACCTAGCCACCCATCCATCCATCCATCCAATGCCGCTCTGTTTTGAATCAACAAACGCACATAAAAAACCTACAACTCATCCGCCTGACTGACTATGCATATGTCTGAGTATTTATACAGATATCAAGCAAAGCAACAGCAACAACAACTACGAGTAGAGCAACAAAAAACGGAAAACAATCACCACCTGTAAGCGAAAAACTGGCGGTATGACGTACATAGATACATTCATACATGCCTATGTATGTCATTACAAAAACCTCCAAAGCCGGATCTCAACCCAGGGTCTACAGGTAGAGGAAACAGCTCTTTTTTGCCGAAGAACAAAAATTATTCTGCTTGAGTTCCTCGCCCCATAGAAAGGTGTCATAAATGGATTTTTTCTTGTTTTGTTTGACTGGTGCCGCCATTTCAAAATTGTCATTTCAGCCCTCCTCGGCCTTAGTAATGAGAAATCCTTCGGAAAAAATACTACTAGTAAATATTTCGAAAAATTCTAATAATAAAGCTAGAACGGGCAGGAAGTTAACACTTCCAAGAATTCCAATGATGACGTATGATTGTTATTGATGCATAGACAAAAATTAATTACATTTTCCTGAATGGAAAATTAAATGTCTAAAAATAAAACAAGAATGGACAGCAATTTGATACTTCCCGGAATCCCAATTATAACTATACCAGCCTAACGATTCCAATGAGATAATGGACAGAAATCAACAACTGTTGAATACCTAGAGAAATCTGTCCAAGAAACGACTTGAGAAGGTCAAAATATCTCCTCGCTTTCTTACTGTCCTACTGGGGTCGGCCATTCTAAGATGTCTAAAAAATCTTGCCGGGACCTTTACTCGTATTATCCATAACTCAATGTGAGCTGGTAAATCCGCATGTACCAATTTTCTATAGGAAAACAGGTCAACTTTGCTCTAGGAGTGTTGGGAATGGTAATTGTTCTTAATACGAATGTTGGGTATGACAACTTTTATCCTCAGCAGTGCTGAATAAGTAACCTTTCTTCATAGGATTGTTGGGCAAGACAAGCTTGGTAAGCAACCTTCCTTTATGTCAATGCACATATCTCCCGATGTTCTCCACAGGAAGGTTGGTGAGGACAAGTTTGGTAAGGCAACAATCCTCTATAGTAATGTTCCCTAACCAGATCTATCTGCAGAGGAAAATAGTCCTTCTATGAAGAAACATTACCAGCATTCACAAAGTTAAACATTTCTCCTAACCTACAATCGACAAACGGCTATATGACGATGCGCTTCTTTATTTAATGAGTTATAGCCGTTTAAAGTTTTGTCAAATAATTTTAAATTTTTAATTCAAAAAGTGTTCGCAAATTTTCGTGTTGTTGTTGTACTAGAACGCTAATTTAAGAAGTTATGGCCGTTTAAAGTTTTTGAAATGAGTTTCTACTTATAGTAATAATTTTCTGTAACTCGTGACATATAAAAAGATCATAAATAAGGAGCGCACAACAGGCCGAACCACTGTCTTAAGTGTATGTCCATGGTCATGAGACGTTTAAACGTCTCCTCTCTTCAACCTAACCTAACCTTCTACTTATACCGTCATTTTAGTGGAGGAAGTTATGCAAAACACTGTAATAGTTTACCAATCACAATTATCTTGAGAAATTGCCCCAAAAAGAAAATTATCGAAGTTGCCCCACCACTTTTGATCCTTACAAATGTAATCTTGATCGTCGTTAAATTCTAAGTCGATTTAGCCATGTGCGTCCGTCTGTCTGTTGTAATAACGTTACAGTCCGTAACAATAGAGCTGGGATGATCAAATTTGGCAAAAAAATGCTTATAGTTGCAGGTTGTTTGGGATTCAAAATGAGCCGCATCGGTTAATGTTTTGATATACATATGCTGGTCCCTAAAGAGGTCGTTTCTAAATATATTAATTAGAGCTATGAGCTGGAACTGTGTAGTTCATATTATACAGGGTTTTCCAATAAGAGTGATATGATTTCTTTGAAAAAAAACACACTTATTGTTAAGGAAATTCAAAAGTTTTTTATTTAATGTGAGGTACAATCGATACAATTAAGTTCCAAATAAAACGTCATTCAAATGGCCTCCACGACTTCTTCTGCAGGAACGAATTCGATGAACCCAATTTTCAAGCACTTTTTCCACTAAATCAAGTCGTATGTCATGAATGGCACGTTCAATATTGACTTGTAAAGCTTGAGGAGAGTCTGGTTTATTTCGAAAGACCAATGACTTCAACTAACCCCACAAGAAATATTGTAATGGTGTTAAATCACAACTTCTTGGAGGCCATTCAATATCACAATTTCTTGAAATAATCGAATCTCCAAACTTTTCTCGCAACAATTCAATTGTTTTTTATTTGCTGTGTGGCACGTAGCCACAATCGGCCAATGGCAAAAATATAGCTTTAACGAGAGCTAAAATATTGCTCATGGGTGTCAAGGTCATAGGCCGACTGGAAAGAGTTTTTTGGATTTTTGAAAGAAATGGACTTAGCTCACGAAAAGTTGCAATTGGAGAACGACTATTTTGATAATAAAACTGAAGAATTTGTAAACGTTGTTATTGCGTACGAGTATATCTCTCCATGATGAAATTGTAAACACTACTGAATACAATGAAATGGCCGAAACGTCACATCAAAATCATATCCTCCCTATTGGAAATCCCGTTATTTTGATAAGAATTTTTCACAACAAAAATTACCAAAATCGGTATATAGAGGTCGCTCTTTAATATTGGCATTTTGATATAGGCCTCAAAATGTTTAGCCCTATATTAAAAATTCTGGTCCTATATAAGAAACTTTTTGCACAAAACTTACCTTTAATTTGAGTAAAACGAAAAAGATTCCTTTAATTGTGCGGGAATATGAATACCCTTCGCCTCTTTTTCTCTTCAAACTACTTTTGGGTTAAAAAATCCCTACACCAAGAAAATATCCCCTATACTTATTGGCAACACTGCATAATATGGGATTTGATGTCTAAAGTGATTTATGTATATTAAATTTATGAAATATGTGCTGCATATGATCGGATTGGAGATGAAAAAAATTAATTTACAATGTTCATATTGTATTTCTTCTCAGACTTTGATTTACTACTAGTTTGGGTTTGCCACCATAACGTATGATTTTTATTAACAGAATATTTTAGATCCGTCACCATGGCAATGTATTACACATATTTCTTCTTGATTATTTTGGTGATGACCATTTTCACCATCTCTGGTTTGAGCTAATCAACACTAACAGCCAGGCTTGCCAGTTTTTTTAGTGCCGAATCCCCAAATTTTTATTTTTTATCCCCTAAATCCCCAAAAAAAGATTTCTCATCCCCAAAAAATCCCCAGATACTATTTTAACTCATGTGAATGAAGAATTTTAAAATTCAATTTAAAATACATACTATAATTAATTTTGTTTGTAGGAAACGAACGTTTTAAATATTCATTATATCAAATATATCTGATTCAAAGTCTTCCACCTCATCTACATCATCTATTTTTTTGTACATCTTTCTGGTATTAGGTTAGGTTAGGTTGAAGAGAGGAGACGTTTAAACGTCTCATGTCCATGGACATACACTTAAGCCATGACCATGAGACGTTCTGGTATTAAAAGTTTTATAATTTCTGCCAATGGACTAAATAATTGGCAAAAAGGTTAATACTAGCGCTGCCAGTTCTTAAAAATTGAGTTGGACCATCATAATCCTGATACAAGTAAACTTTAATAGAAAATGAGCTTAAATTGTCCGAAGAATACTTTCCATTTTATAAACCACATTTTGTTTCCATTGTGATTTATAAATATCTATAGAAATACGTATTGCAATTAATTCAGGTAGTCTATTTAAGTCGTACTCTAATACACTGCGAGAGCGTTAGCCAGCGTTGTTAACAGAAAATAAAAATTTTAACATAAATGAAGACATGTAATAATAACAAATTACAATCCCAACCAATTCCCAGGATCCCCAAACCAAAAAAATATCCCCATTTACAAAGAAAAATCCCCAAATTGGGGATAAATCCCCTAAACTGGCAGCGCTGCTAACAGCCTGTTTCTCTATTTCGCACGAAAGCATGCGAACGAAGAACAGCTAATTTTAGACCCACCAACTGGCATCAGCCATTATGTTTGCAGCCACTTTGTCGTTTTGATACCTTTTAGTAGGTCTAAAATCAACTGTTCTTCGTTCCCATCGCTTTCGTGCGAAATAGAGAAACAAGCTGTAACTAACTACGTCAACTGTAGGATTCACGGAGACCAATTGTATTATTTCTCGTGAACACATCTTTTAGCATCAGAATTTCAAGAAAATTTGTGTACTCATATTAAGAATATCATAAAAAAATCAGCTCTAAAAGTTTACGCGGTAACTAATTTACATTGTTGCCATTTTTGTGCTAAACGCACTGTTTATGGTGCTTTTCGGACCTTCTAATGTCCGCATTTTTATTATGTACGCGATTTTTAAAAACTGTTGGATTCACGGAGACCAATTGTATTATTTCTCGTGAACACAACTTTTAGCATCAGAATTTCAAGAAAATTGCTCACTATATTTGTGTACTCGTATTAAGAATATCATAAAAAATCCGATCTGAAGTTTAACTAATTTACAATGTTGCCATATTTGTGCTAAACGCACTGTTTATGGTGCTTTTCGATATGTACGCGCATTTTTATTATGTACGCGATTTTCAAAAACGCGTTTTTCACAGCGCTTTTCGCTTTCTTCGCTGGTGATGTTGGCGCTTTATAGCACATTAACTACATTTACTTTTACTCCCTAAAAGGAATATACTTATATTGTAGATGGGTTGCCAAACATATAGGAATGCCTGGGAGAATGATCCCGCATTTAAAACATGGTTTAACTCTGCCAAAGATAGCACTAAATCCTTTTGTATTTGCTGTATAACTGAAGTGTCTGTGGGACATAGAGTTATGGTGCGTCATAGCCAAACAAAAAGGACGAGCAGGATGCAAAAGTTATTTCTAAATTGTCGCCACCATCAAATTGGAACAGAAAGCATTATGTTTATTCCCTGCCGCCCACACATCATTTTCAAGCATTGGCCACTTGGTAGATATATGTACGGCGTCTGTTGCTTTAGGCAATAGTATCTACTTTTATATATTATCTTTATTATTTAATTAAAATGAATTTATTAAAATTTTAACAATTCTTTAATACTAAATGGTTTAATAAATTAAAAAATTTATAAGAAAAATAACGACTTTAGACATTATTATTTTTGAAGTATCGAGAAAATGTGTTTACATTGCTTTGACGCGTTTTACAACCAATAATTGTGATTTTAACCCTTAAAAACATTTCATTTTATAAAATCTGTTATTAACATTATATTAAAAAAATTCAACAAGGACATAAGGAGAAATTGTGATTCAAATGGTGCTTTTGCGCTTTTTGTACCAGATTTTCGCGCTTTTGGACGGCCAAGAAATGGCAACACTGCTAATTTCTAAAACATCAATTGATAGCAGTCAGCTGTTTCGGATTCCATGTATGTCTCTCCATATTCTCTTGATAAATGATAACTTTCTAAACATCCCCTCGTGCGGGCTTGTTTTTCAACAAAACTTAACAAGCTTTTTGATTAAAATAAATGTAAATTTACCACAAAATTAATGGAAAAGCATATTTCATTCAATCACTTTATTGAAAATTTACGATTAATAAGGAAATACTACACCAGACGAACCCAAAAAGATGGCTAGATAATTTAATAAATAATAAAATAAGTCAGAAGAGAATACAAGTGTAACCGAAATATTGCACGAATGAAGGAAGATGATGATGCTGATGATGATCTTAATATTGCCCCAAGTCCCCCTCTAGATTCACCTAACGTCTCTGGTCTCTGTTTATAGGAAAATGAACGCAGAAAATATGTAAATGTTGATTACGTGTTTGTTTGAAAAGGTTTTTGTTGTTTTCATAGTAGGGTTTTTTGTAATCATATCAAAGTTAAATACTACCCCCACAACAGCAACAACAACACGATTTGTAGCACATTTAACCAGCAGCAGTCATATGTTGTACATTTTTGTTCGACAAGCTGAGGCCTCCCCCTCCTCTTGCCAGGCCGAGGTTAATGGCTTTGTGTTGTTTCTCTTCATTTGTCCGCCCTCTCTCATACTTGCCTTTGGCTAAACTCTGTTTATATGCACGCATAGAAGGTGCGAGAGTTAGTGTGGGGGATGGGGGTGTAACTGTATGATTTTATTTGAATATAAAAGGGCGGCTGGGCATGCAAAAAATGAACAGGAGTCAGCCCAGACACACACGCACACACACACCGTTACAAAATATCTTTAGGCTTTTAGTGCAGGCTCGTTATACTTGACATAAAAGTCATACAGAAAAAAAACGGTTTTTATCTTCATCTTCAGTTTCTCTTTTTCTCTTTAGTTTTTGCTCCTACTTGGAGCTAAATTAAGTTAGTTAGACTCTATAAGGCACAGACAGACAGACCTAAGATGAAAAAAACTTAGACATAGATGACAAAAAACACTTCCATTTTCGCACAAGGAAATGAACAAAGTTCTGCCTGCTGCTACTGCAAAGCAAAGTACAAATTACTACACTGCAAATGAAGGCACTTGCGGAAAAGGAATAAGAGAAGTTTCTAAAGGTGTTTAGCGCAAAATGAACAAAAGTTTTACTACTTTTATGCATAATAAAAAGGAGAAGTATGAGAAAGAGAGAAAGAGCAAAAAACTCGAAAGTTTAAATATGAAAAGAAGACGGTTTCATTGTTGAATTTAAATGCATTTGAAGTTAGCTGTGAAAAACGCTGTAGTTAGGTTCTGGGCTGTGATTACCTCATTTAAATTACATTTCAATAGACATGTTTTCGTTACAAGCTAGCACTTTTAGTTTAGCACTTTGCAACGAAAACAACTGACTTCCACTAACTGGCACATAAGCAATAAGTGGCGGATTTTCACTATCTGGTAGCAATGGTGTCATGAGTTGCGAAGAAAGAACAGTGCGAAACAGACAAAAAATTCGTGAAAAGTGTTTATAAATCATATATTTACTATTCTATGTTCAATTGTTTACACTCTTTTTGCAAATATTAAAATAATTTCCCATTTTTGTTCTTCTTCTTCCCGTTAATTCACAATAATTGATAAAATCTCTCCAAAAATGGGATGCCATATTGCTAAATATAGGGTGCACAATCTGGCAACATCATACTCGCTTAAGACATGAACACAAGCACCAAACTTCATCGGGAACTAATAGTGCTTAAAAGTGCTTAGCTCCCCATACAAATTAAGCACTTATGGTGTAACGAAAACACGCCTAATGTTGGCTAAAGCTAAAACCACAACCATTCCCCTAGAAAAAGCTAAGTCACAAACCAGTTACAACAAATTGCACCTCTATTTGACTGGATTTCTTCTAAATTGTATAATAACCATAAATCTATTGGCTTTTCATAAAAAGTGTGAAAGTAAACCTATCACAATTTTTTACGAAGATCATTTTTCAATTTCTATGACTTTTGACATATAAAAATTTTTGAAAGCGAACTTTTGGGACCAAGAATGTTCTACCATTCCATTTTAAGACATAAAATAGGAATTTCCAAAATTTCCGCTTCAAATTCATTGCTCAATTGACAGTGATTTATCATTTTCCTAGCAACCTTTCTAGCGTACTCCATTTCAAAAAATTAAAGCGACAAATAAAAATTCGATTGCAAAAAAAATACAATAAATCTTTGCTGGTAACATCTAAACTACTCGAGCGATTTTAATGAAATTTTCTATGATAAACTCCTATGTAAGACAATGAAATAATGTGCAAAACAACCCAGCAAAAAATAAAAGAAGTACTTCCAAAAGAATAACATTATAAGTACTTCCAAATCATAAGTATGAACTTTTTTTCGACATTTAGTGAAGTTCTTCTAAATAACTAACCAAAATGTAATTTCGGAATATAAATTATTAATAATTATATTTCGGAATATAATTATATTTATATGGCGGCTATATTAGAATTAGTGAATGATTCTGGAAGCTAGTCGACTTCATCAACCAAATTTCGATTCAGTCGACTAGGTCGATTAATCGGAGCTAAAAGTCGGCTTTTTCATAGTCGATTAAAATAACATAAAGTCATTTCAAAGTACTGATTTTCTTCGAAATATGTTAAATTGTGGAATTGTAGTACATTGGATTGCGATAAAAACTGAATTTATTAATAACACTTTATACTTTCCAAAAATTTTGATATATCGTCATCAGAAATGCCCAAGAGCGTAACCCTCAAAAAATGAAAATTCGTTTTACGTCCAAAAATCACGATTTTATTGAAGAAAAAAAGACGTAACATCAAGTGCTCGTTTTTGATAAAGCACAAAAGGCGTAACCCACATTGTATTGAACAAAACGTACTGTATTCATCTATTTAACCTTCGAAGTTGTTCTCTTGTTGCTGTTTTGATTTTTGTCAACCGTGTTTGACAACTATTTTAGATGCAAAATTCTATTCTGTATTAGAGTTGGGCACTTTAGTTCATTTAAGTGATCGCTCTTTTTAGTTCAGTTCAATTGAGTGAACTAGTTCGTTCATTTAGTTCAATAGTTCACTTCAGCTCTTTAGCTCACCAGCTTTTTAGCTCACCGGCTCTTTAGCTTAGCTCACCAGCTCACTTTACTTAAACAGCTCGTTAGTTCAGCAGTTGTTTCGTTCAGATCACCAGTTCAAATCAGCCGCTATTAAAGGAATCTGATTGGAACATGAATGGAATGAATTGAATATACAAACGCATTTGTATAGGAAGAATCCTACATTCATGATGACATAAAAATGAAAAACAATACATAACAGCTGAGAAGAGAGAGCGAAATGAGAAGAGAGAACGAAATGACAGGGTTGAACTACTGAGCTGAAATGAACGAGTTGTGTGAACTAGTTCGTACCGTTCAGTAAAGTGACCCGTTCAATTGAACTAGTTCGTTCACGAACTACACAACTCTATTCTGTATTTAAATTTGGCCTTTATCTGAATGGTATCCACTTTTTTATTAAATTTCGCAGTGTGCATGATTCTATAAACTAATCTTTGCCAAATTTAATAATGATCTGAAGTAAAACATGAAAACACATTTTTCCAACCTTGCTAGTGGATTCTCGGATTAAAAAATTCTTTGTGCAAACTATAGTACATTTGACTAAAATATGACTTCTATTTAGCTTAGATGCCAAATCGGAAGGAACACATCCATGCGACTATGTGGGGCTATATGCAAATTTGAACCGATATTGTTCACACAGATATTAACTGTTAAAATAAGATACTCTTTACCAAATTTCATGAATATCGAAAGGAAATTATATCTTCTATAGAGGGAATAAGCTAAATCGAAGGAACATTCATATATGTTATATGTATGAATATCGAAAGGAAATTATGTCTTCTATAGAGGGAATAAGCTAAATCGAAGGAACATTCATATATTTTAAGATATCTGGTTCTAAACTGATATTGAAATAGTTGAGAGATTTTTGATCGTTCGCCGTAGACGAAAGAAGATAAGTTTCATAAACAGGCCCTATATCTAAATACGGATTGTCTAAAGATATGTGCAAAATTTCTTTGAGATCCGACTATATTTGTGACCAGCACATTGATTACAAGAATGCATGCCCAGACTGACATAGCTAAATCGGTTCAGAAAGTGATTCTAAGTCGATCGGTATAATAAACGATGGTTCTATATATTTCTTCTCATTTTGGGTGTTAGAAACAAATGCATAAAATTATTATAAATTGTACCACAGTGTGATGTAGGTTATAATTAAATAATTTTAAAAGAAATTATGGTAATTAAATATACCCTACCATACTTTCTGTACCACACTGTGGTACTTTACTACTCTCTGAACCGGGGCTACGGAAAATACATAGCGCCGCACAAATGTGCTATGTATTACAGTGTAAAATAAGAATACTTTTTTATTGGTGAGAATGTTGATCATTTGCGAAAATGTTACTAGAAGTTACACTATGGGGTCATTCGGTCACACTTTTCAAGAGCCAGCTACATCATACAGATTACAAACATCTTCAAATGTCCTAAACTTACTTACATATACATATATGATCGTTTATCTCTTTGGCCAATAGTATATTATTTATATGTTCCCTTCCGTATGTCAACATTTGTATTCCTTTTAAATTATGAGATCTCTGGACCCAAAGATGTTAATAAGAACGACATACATTCATCAAATAAATACAACACTAAAAAAGCAAATCTTACAGTGCTTTAAAAGGAGTTGCGCAAAAGTGGTGACAAAGAAGTACTTCCCCGGCGCGACAACCCCTTGTTAAATTCATTGGTGAAAATCCAAATTAGAACAACTTCCGGATCATAAGTTGGGGATTTTTATTGCTTCTTTGGATGCTCTTTTTTTGCTGGGAAGTGTCTACTAGCTCTTACATTTTGAATTAAGGAAGATATTTTGATTTATATGTAAATACAATTTTTTGATTTTTTCCTCTGACTTATTTTGATGTTTCATTTTTAATTTACCTAATAGGTATTCGAACTAACTCCAAATTTTACAGCGCGGAGGAAAACACTACTACTAAGAATACAAAAATATCAAAGTCAAGTTATCGCAAACTGTTCTCAAAGTTGAACATTTTTTTTCATTCGCAAAAAATGTACTTAAATTTGTTGGCAAATTTTTTTGGGGAAACGGGACAAGCCAGAGTCCCGTGTTCTTTGAGAAAAAAATTTTACAATAGTCCTCTTAATTTCTTACTCAGACTTGAAAAGTGTATTTTCATGATTTCCGATTCAAATTTATAGCTGAAGGTGAAAAATTTCCAAGATTTCTACGACTTTTTATTTACGATAAATTTAGTCGAAAATTTTATAGGTGAAATGTGACGAGCTGGAGTGTCGAGTTCTTTTGGAAAAATAATTTTTTTGGGCATGAAAAGTGTATTTCTAAAATTTCCGTTTAAAATTCATCTCTGAAGTCGAAGATGCCATCTACAAATGTCCACGATTTTTCTGACTGTTGATATACTGTTGACTGTTGTTTTTTAGCGGTAACGGGACGAGCTAGAGCATCTTGTTACTTGGGAGAAAGAATTGACCAAGGTTGATCTTCATTTCTTACTCAGACATGAACATTGTATTTCCAAGATTTCCGCTTCAAATTAATCGCTGAAGGCGATGCCACCACGATTGCTTGACTTTTGATTTATCATAATTTTTTTTGGAAACTAGGAGAAAGGAGTATAGCTGGGGGTTTAAGTTCTTTAGCAGAAATATTTGTCCGGTGATACTCTTTCTTTCTTTCTCAGACATCAATGTTGTATAATCCAATTCTCGCTTCAAATACATCGCTGAAGGCGAAGTTGCCACCTAAAATGTTTTCACGATTTCTATGATTTTTGATGTATGATGATTTTTGCCCGAAATTTTATCGGGTGAACAGGGTCAGCTGGAGGGTTTAGTTCTTTGGGACAAAGAATTGCCAAAGGGTCCTCTTAATTTCTTTCACAGAGATGAAAAATGTATTTCCAAGATTTCCGCTTCCAATTCATCGCTGAAGGCGAAGGTGCCACCAGATTTCCACCAATACTAAATATTATTTTTAAAAAATGTAATTTGTGGGAATCGGGACGAGCTGAAGTTTCGATTATTTTAGCAAAAATATTTGTCCAAGTATACCTTTTATTTCTTTCTCAGACATGAAAAGTGTATTTCCAAGATTTCGGCTTCAAAATAATCGGTGAAGTGACTAACCTTTTTGATTTCCCAGCAAACTTTGTAGAGATATACTATCTTAAAAATGTTGATGTATTAAAGTCACCCGACTGAGAGCATCAACATTATATAGGGTAATTTTCCTTAAGGATATATCATTTTCAAGCATTGGCCACTTGGTAGATATATGTTCAGAGTCTGTTGCTTTAAGCAATAGTTAGATAAATTGATTTTTATCTATTTTTATATTATTTTTATTATTTAATTAAAATTAATTTATTAAAATTTTAACAATTCTTTAATATTAAATGGTTTAATAAATACAAAATGTATATCTTAAAAATTTTGATGTATTAAAGTCACCCGACTGAGAGCATCAAAACTATATAGGGTAATTTTCATTAAGGATATATCCGCACATCATTTTCAAGCATTGGTCACTTGGTAGATAAATGTTCGGAGTCTGTTGCTTTAAGCAATAGTTAGATAAATGGATTTTTATCTACTTTTATATTATTTAATTAAAATGAATTTATTAAAATTTTAACAATTCTTTAATATTAAATGGTTTAATAAAAGAAAAATAACGATTTTAGACATTGTAATTTTTGAAGTATCGGGAAAATGTGTTTAGATTGCTTTGACGCGTTTTTCAACAAATAATCGGGATTTTAACCATTAAAAACCATTTCATTTTATAAAATTTGTTAATAACATTATATCAAAAAAAATCAAAAAGAACATAAGGAGAAATTGGAATTCATATAGTGATTTTGCGCTTTTTGCACCAGATTTCCGCGCGTTTGGACGGCCAAGAAATGGCAACACTGCTAATTTCTAAAACATCAATTGATAGTAATCAGCTGTTTCGGATTTCAAATAATCTCTCTATAAACGATAACTTTCTAAAGCTGAAGGCGAAGATGCCAACAGATTTCCACCAATACTGTGACTTTTAATATATGATAATTTGTGGGGATCGAGACGAGCTGAAGTTTCGATTTGTGTAGCAAAAATATTTGTCCAAGGATACTTTTTATTACTTTCTCAGACATGAAAAGTGTATTTCCAAGATTTCAGCTTCAAAATAATCGGAGAGGTGAATAACCTTTTTGTTTCCCAGCAAACTTTTTAGGGATATACATCTTAAAAATTTTGATGTATTAAAGTCACCCGACTCAGAGCATCAAAATTATATAGGGTAATTTTCATTAAGGATATATCTTCAATGTATCGAAGTAGTATCCATAAAAACGTATGATAATTATTAATTTAAGGCAGAGAATTAATATCAGATTATATTTAAAATTTTAAATTTAAATAAATTATTAAATCAATGTTTTTGGACTCCACCCACACCAGCTTCATAAGTACTCGTATACGTATGATTACTATTAATTTAAGGCAGTGTAGGCTACGTATGATTAATGTGAATTAATATCAGATTATATTTAAAATTTTTAATTTAAATATATTAAAGCAATGTTTTTGGACTCCACCGACACTAGTTTTATAAGTACTCGTATACGTATGAATAATATTAATTTAAGGCAGTGTAGGCTGCGTATGATCAGAATACGTATGATTAATGTGAATTAATATCAGATTATATTTAAAATTTTTTAATTTAAATATATTATTAAAGCAAAGTTTTTGGACTCCACCCACACCCGATTTATAACTATACATATTTACATTGTTGTACTTGGTATTTTGTTACTCGTACTATTGTTATAAGTACTCCGTATTTGTACATTTCCATTTCCGTTTCCACTTTTCTGCCCGTCCGTGTGTGTTTGTGTGAGCGTAACGTTTGAAATGTTTTCAAAGTGAAAACTGCCAGTTGCCAGTAAATTATCAGGAATATTCATTTCTGTAGCTTTTTTGCTGCCAGCCATACCAGACAGCCTGCCTGTCTGTCTGCCGGTCTTTGTGTGGTATGTAATGCAAATGTGTCAGAAACATTTCGTTGGAGTTACGAGACAACTCAGATGAGGAGGCAATAGTAGGTGTGTTTTGTTGGGTTTGGGTAATGGAAATATTTGTAATGCTTAATGATGTTCAATAAAACAAATTTTCGAAGTGACCAAAAGTACATCTGTGTTGACTTTTCGTTTAGAAAAGTTCATCTGTGATGATTTTTCGTATAGAAAAGTTCATCTGTGATGACTTTTCGTATAGAAAAGTTCATCTGTGATGACTTTTCGTATAGAAAAGTTCATCTGTGATGACTTTTCGTATAGAAAAGTTCATCTGTGATGACTTTTCGTATAGAAAAGTTCATCTGTGATGACTTTTCGTATAGAAAAGTTCATCTGTGATGACTTTTCGTATAGAAAAGTTCATCTGTGATGACTTTTCGTATAGAAAAGTTCATCTGTGATGACTTTTCGTATAGAAATGTTCATCTGTGATGACTTTTCGTATAGAAAAGTTCATCTGTGATGACTTTTCGTATATAAAAGTTCATCTGTGATGACTTTCATCAGTGATCTCTCAGTTTGTCTGTGTAAAACACAGCTATTAAAGCCGAACGACAATGGAAATCCGATAGTCTAAAGTGGATGGACGGATATTCAGCGGCATAGAAATACCCTCAAGCAAGTAGTTATGTGTTAAACCAGTTGTCATCATTGAGTCATTTTCATAATTTTCAATCCCTTCAAATTTTGGATGTTTTTGTAGAAAACCCTACAGCCACCGGTGGCGGCTCAAGGTAAATATTGCAAAGGACGAAACATTTATCAAAAATGATAGCTGAGTACTTCGCATCGGCAATGTTGAAGGCTATACAGAAACGGAGTAGGCGTTGCTCTCAAGGCATGTATATCCATTGAGTATATCCATCTGTTTTTAGGAACATCCTTTGACTTGCATACGCTATGTACGAGTATGCCCGTTTCCGTATTTTTGTAATTTTATGTTTCATCGTTATTTTTTATAATTTCATTATAAATCAAAGATGTTCAAGGCGTGTTGTTGTGATAGCGTCAAGAGAGTCTCTTTGGCATTTCATGTGTTGCAATTGAACCTTGTGTGGTGGTTGGTGTTGCCGGTTGTATCAGACAAGGCCAAATCTAGAACGTTGATTAAGGATGATTATATTTATGCGATCTGTTGAGGGTTTTTGTTTCTAGAAATATATGTACATACATATGTATGAAATTTGGTAATGGAATGACAAAAATCCTCTTCAAAACATAAATAATAATAATTCTGGGAAAAAGAAAGCAGAAAATATTCGCTCACTCTTGGCTTGAAATAAAACGGTTTCCTAGCATTTCTCGATTTATGTAAAAAAAGGGAATGCACTATTGTTGTGTTCTCCGAAAAAGGGTATTTTTATGGTTTATTTATTTTATGTGGGGTTAAATGATAATTCATGTTCAAAAAGAAAATACAATTTATGCATTGTTTACTGTATTTTAATGAAAAGGAAATTTTTCTCGTTAGGTTTCGTATAATTTAAATCTCATTTTGAAAAATACACAGTAAATTGAATTTAGCGTCTTAATTTACTGGCAAATTTATGTCTCAAAGGGACGTATGATTAATATAAATTTATTTGGAGAAATGTTTACCCGGAGAACGAATGAATGTTACTTTAGTATAACATAAGTAGCGTATGATTATTAACTACCAATACATAGTATGGTTAATATCAATTTTGTATTGATTTATGGAAAATATAAATTGTTTGATGATTGTAAGAAATGTATAGAATAACATAGGATTACTGTTGTTTGAGGTCAGGTTTAAAGCGTATGATTAATATAAATTAATATGTCTCCAGAAAGTTTTAGTAAATTAAAGTAATATAATTGCTTTAATTCGACATTCGAACAAAACATTGTGTTTCGTGTAGAAAATATTATCCGGACAACATTTTCTATACGAAAACATTAGAAGGATAACTTTTTCTATACGAAACATTGTTCGGATAAAATTTTCTAGACGTAAGAATTATCCGTATAACATTCACTCCGTACAAAAACATTATCCGGATAACATGTTGTATACAAAACTTTATCCAGATAATATGTTCTATAAGAAAACATTATCCGGATAACATTTTTTATACAAAAACATTATCTGGATAACATGTTCGTTGCAAAAACATTATCCGGATAACATTTTTTAAACGAAATCATTACCCGGATAACATTTTCTATACGAAAACATTATCCGGATAACATTTTCTTTTTGAAAACATTATGCGGATAACATTTGCTATACAAAAACATAATCCGGATAATATTTTCTATAATAAAACATTATCCATATAACATCTTATAAACGAAAACATTATAAGGATAACTTTTTCTATACGTAAACACTATCCGGATAACATTTTCTATACGAAAACATTATCCTGTTAATATTTTTTAAATGAAAACATTATCCGGATAACATCTTCTATACTTAAACATCCGGATAAAATTTTTTTATATGAAAACATTATCCGGATAACATTTTCTATACGAAAACATTATACGGATAACATTTTCTATACGAAAACATTTTCTATACGAAAACAATATCCGGATAACATTTTCTATACGAAAACATTATCCGGATAACATTTTCTATACGAAAACATTATCCGGATAACATTTTCTATACGAAAACGTTATCCGGATAACATTTTTTATAAGAAAACATTATCTGGATAACATTTTTTATACGAAAACATTATCCGGATAACATTTTCTATACGAAAACGTTATCCGGATAACTTTTTCTATACGAAACCTCGTTCGGATAACATTTTCTAGACGTAAGAATTATCCGGATAACATTTTCTATACGAAAACATTATCTGGATAACATTTTTTATACGATAACATTATCCGGATAACATTTTCTATACGAAAACATTATTCGGATAACTTTTTTTATACGAAACCTTGTTCGGATAACATTTTCTAGACGTAAGAATTATCCGGAGAACATTTTCCATACAAAAACATTATCCGGATAACATTTTCTACAAGAAAACATCATCCGGATAACATTTTCTACAACAAAACATTATCCGGATAACATTTTCTATACAAAAACTTAATCTCGATAACACTTTCTTTGCAAAAGCATTATCCGGATTACATTTTTTAAACGAAATCATTACCCGAATAACATTTTCTATACGAAAACATTATCCGGATACCATTTTCTATACCAGAACATTATCCGGATAACATTTTCTATACGAAAACATTATCCGGATAATATTTTCTAGACGTAAGAATTATCTGGATAACATTTCCATACAAAAGCATTATCCGGATAACATTTTCTATACGTAAACACTATCCGGATAACATTTTCTATACGAAATCATCCGGATAACAATTTCTGTACGAAAACATTACCCTGGTAACATATTCTATACAAAAACATTATCCGGATAACATATTATAAACGAAAACATTATCCGGACAACATTTTCCATATGAAAATGTTATCCGGATAAAATTTTCTATACGAAAACATTATCCGGATAAAATTTTCTATACGAAAACATTATCCGGAAATCTGTTTCTAAACAAAAACATTATCTGAATAACATTTCTCTACAAACATCCGGATAACATTTTTTAAACGAAATCATTACCCGGATAACATTTTCTATACCAAACATTGTTCGAATAACATTTTCTAGTATGATTGTTGTAAATAAGTCAATTAATATTACTTGTGTTTTTCAGGAGTACATATATATGTATTTCAATTGGGTCTCAGGTCGCATCAAGATCCCTAAGAAATATTTCTTATGTTCTATATGTTTTCTATAATACAATTTTAAGCTTCATAATTGTATAAAAGGGGCTATACAGACTATATTAAAGAAAATTGTACCCAGACAGAATCATGTTTAAAAATCTATTTTAATAAAGTTGTGTTTTAGAAATGCTACGTCTTTTTGTGGTACACTTTAAGGTACTCTACTATCATCGAATTTTAATAAAATACCTATTATTCGAAGGATATTTTCCTAATGATGTGCAGTATCCTAAGATTATGAAAATGAACTCAAACTAAATGAGCTTATGGATTGAAATGAGTGTTCGAGTACGCAATAGCGTTTGATCAATATTAATTGTAGGATAATTGTTCTATGTAGCGTATGATTGTTATAAATAAATATTACTCAATCAATTTAGTATTACTCGAGTATTTCAAGAATACATATTTATTTCAATTGGCTATCTTTCGCCTGCAGTTTTCTCAAAAACACCCCTAGAAAACAAATGTTTATGTTATTCATAAAATTTCAAAAATATTTTTAGTTTTATTTCCCAAGAATTACTTAAAAAATTTTTTAGAATATTAATTGAAATCTTTGTCTGAGAAATATCCCCACTTGTAATAATGTTAAAAGCTTCCCAGAAATAAATATTTTAACCTTTGGAAGAGCAATATGTAAATTGCCTGATCTAAACTAAACACCGTTTAGAAGCAGGAAGAGTGGGAGGAAGGAAGAGGGATAAACACAGCAGCCGAGGTAAATACATAAATTTGCCCATTCAAGGAAACCTAAGCATTCTTAATTGCCAGGGAGAGGTATAACCACAACAGCAGAGGTAAATACATAAATATGTCCATTCAAGGAAAGCTAAGCAATCTTAATTGCCAGAGAGTATTTACTAAATTTTTGAGCTAATAAAAATTTAGCAAAAATTTAATAGACTACAAGACTTTAATTGAGGCGAAGGACAAAACAGAAAGAAGGCCAGTCGTTAGTGGCATCCTTCGCCCAACACCAAGGAATTTCAAATATTTAAATTAAAATTAAGACAATATTTCAAAAGTGTGTGGTGGTTGTCCTTCAAGAACCCCTGGCGTTCTACTCCTACTTGACGACAAACTTAATAAATTACTAATTAAATTATAATTAATTGCTAATTAACACAACGATTTCGATTGTAAAAAATTATGGAGAATAGGCAAACTGACCGAGTCCTTCCTTCTCCTCCTCCTCCTCCCCCACCCCCTTTAGAGAACAACTAGAAAATGAAAATAAGAAGTCAATTAAATTTTATGTGGAATGAAGAAACAACCAGACCTCAAGAAACAACACACAAATAGAACATAAAATAATATTTGAAACTAAGTATGTCCCCCTCTCTCACACACACACTCGGAACAACAAAAGATGACAATAAACATTTAGACGCCGCGGCATTACAACAGCGTTGGCGACAATAATAACAGCGCTTAACACAGCAGCGCGTCAGTGACCGCATCAGCATCCTCGTCGTCCTAGAGCTCATTGACGTTAATGGCATCGTCTTTATCGCATCCTACAAATTATGTCAATGTATACGTATATGAATGAATGCGTGTTGCGATGTGTGGGAGCCTAAGCGAGCCGAGTGAGAGGCATCGTAGGAGTGAGTAAGTGCAAATGTGAATCCTTGTCTTAATTAGCGACCCCATTTTTCCTAGTCCTCCTTCTTCCTTTCACGCAGTCAGGATTCTATCAAGTGATGCTTGCAAATAGTATAAACTGATGGACGTTAGAGGTCTATTCAGAAAAACTATAATTCATTTTTACATGTACATGTACTAGAGAGCAAGAAATAAGAAGACGGTATGATAAAAAATATGTAGTTTATGTATTAAAAAGCTATACATGTTTGTGGTACACTTTTAGACACCTTAATGTTCTCAAATTATTACAGAGCCTTAATGGAAGGACAGCTATTTAGCCGCAGATTAGCAGGAACTTACTATTATTTGCAACGAATAATAATTGAGTGTATGATCTGGGTATATATGGGAGTACACCATAGCGTATGATAAATTTTATTTGTAAAATAATTGCTTTACTTATACAAGGAGCGTATGATAAATATGAATTAAACAATTGTGGATAACAATTTCTATAGGAAACCAAAGCGACAACATTTTCTATACGAAAATATTATCCGGATAACATTTTCTATACGAAAATATTATTAGGATAACATTTTCTATAAGAAAACGTTATCCGGATAACATTTTCTACACGAAAACATTATCCGGATAACATTTTCTACACGAAAACATTATCCGGATAACATTTTCTACACGAAAACATTATCCGGATAACATTTTCTACACGAAAACATTATCCGGATAACATTTTCTATACGAAATTTCTAGACGAAAACATTATCCGGATAACATTTTCTAGACATTATCCGGATAACATTTCCTAGACGAAAACATTATCCGGATAACATTTTCTAGACGAAAACATTATCCGGATTACATTTTCTAGACGAAAACATTATCCGGATAACATTTTCTAGACGAAAACATTATCCGGATAACATTTTCTAGAAGAAAACATTATCCGGATAACATTTTCTAGACGAAAACATTATCCGGATAACATTTTCTAGACGAAAACATCCGGATAACATTTTCAAGACGAAAACATCCGGATAACATTTTCTAGAAGAAAACATTATCCGGATAACATTTTCTAGCAGATAACATTATCCGGATAACATTTTCTAGACGAAAACATTATCCGGATAACACTTTCTAGACGAAAACATTATCCGGATAACATTTTGTAAACGAAAACATTTTCCTTATTACATTTTCTATACGAAAACATTATCCGTATAACATTTTCTAAACGATTTTTAAACTACAATATTACCCGGATAACATTTTCTACACGATTTTCTAGAAGAAAACATTATCTAGACGAAAACATTATTCGGATAACATTTTCTATACGAAAACATTATCCGGATAACATTTTGTAAACAAAAACATTTTCCTTATAACATTTTCTATACGAAAACATTATCCGTATAACATTTTCTAAACGATTTTTAAACTAAAACATCACCAGGGTAACATTTTCTATAAGAAAACATTATCCGGATAACATTTTCTATACGAAAACATTATCCGGATAACATTTTCTATACGAAAACATTATCCGGATAACATTTTCTATACGAAAACATTATCCGGATAACATTTTCTATACGAAAACATTATCCGGATAACATTTTCTATACGAAAACATTATCCGGATAACATTTTCTATACGAAAACATTATCCGGATAACATTTTCTATACGAAAATATTATCCGGATAACATTTTCTATACGAAAACATTATCCGGATAACATTTTATAGACGAAAACATTTTCCAAACGAAAACATTTTCCAAACGAAAACATTATCCGGATAACATTTTATAGACGAAAACATTATCCGGATAACATTTTCTAAAAGAAAACATTATCCGGATAACATTTTCTAGAAGATAACATTATCCGGATAACATTTTCTAGACGAAAACATTATCCGGATAACATTTTCTAGACGAAAACATTATCCGGATAACATTTTCTAGACGAAAACATTATCCGGATAACATTTTCTGGACGAAAACATTATCCGGATAACATTTTCTAGACGAAAACATTATCCGGATAACATTTTCTATACGAAAACATTATCCGGATAACATTTCCTACACGAAAACATTATTCGGATAACATTTTCCAAACGAAAACATTATCCGGATAACATTTTCTATACGAAAACATTATTCGGATAACATTTTCTACACGAAAACATTATCCGGATAAAATTTTCTATAGGAAAACATTATCCGGATAACATTTTCCAAACGAAAACATTATCCGCATAACATTTTCTATACAAAAACATTATCGGGATAACATTTTCTATACGAAAACATTATCCGGATAAAATTTTCTATACGAAAACATTATTCGGATAACATTTTCTATAGGAAAACATTATCTGGATAACATTTTTTATAGGAAAACATTATCTGGATAACATTTTCTAAACGAAAACATTATTCATATAATATTTTTCAATCAAAACCATTTTCCGAATAAATTTTCTCTACAGGGGAAGAAGCATATCAACAGGTTCTTTTTTATCCTTTTCAGTTCCGCCCTCGTTAAAATCTTATTATTGTCACTATATATTGAAATTTTTGTCACTGCTGTTGTCCTTTGTTTGTAAGTAAGTGTACGTATGAGTTTGGTGAATTTCCATTGTCGTTACGTTATTATTTCGTTACGATTATTTCATATGAAAATCCAATGGAAACGTATTAAATGTTAATGAAATAATCCTGTTGTGTGTGTTGTCGATTCAAACAAGATTATGCATGCAAACACATGAGTTCCTTCAAAAAAAAAACGAAAGAAAAAGGAACGTAAAAATGTGGCCATAAAAATAAATGTGTGTTTACACAAGTTGTATATAAGAATGTAAGTAAAAAATAAGACATTAATATATATATTAGCGAGATTCGAATAAAGAGTCAGAGTCTGGTATTCAGTAGACGACGAAGCGTATGAATAATATTAATTATGTCATATTAGGCGTATGATTTATATTAACAAAATCGAATGATTTTTAGAAAAATTTTAAATTTTAACTTAAAATGCTGCAGATTGGGACAATCTGTGTAAAGATGCTAATTTATAACTTCTTGCCTCAGAATAGAAATATCATTTTAAAAATGCTTATTTATAACTTCTCGTCTCGCAAATCTGGGATTAATCCCAGAGTATGATTTATCCATATCTATAATTTATTATTATATATGAAGAGTATGAATAATATAAATTTTAATTATATCCAATTAGTCGTCAAACAATAAAATCGACCAGTTTTAGGAAAATCAGTGATAAAAACTACAAATTATTTCTTTGATGTTTCTCACAGCCCTTCAAATTTATATTATTGTTAAGACTATACAGACTTTATTATTATTTACAAATTTGGCATGATAACCCGGAAATAGCAAAACAACATCTCCCGTTAATTACCTTATAAAATGTATAAAACATCCAATGATCAATAATTAACTCAACTTTGCAAGTAATAAGCCAAGCTAATTTATGTAAATTCCATTAAATACGCTCTATTCAAAACAAAAAAATTTTACTCAGAAATTCCTATGTAAATGTAGCATAGGTTGCAAATAATATCACTTCACCCAAGTATTCCTGACTTCATGAATAAAATATCTCACTAAGAAACTTATTTTCCTTGGCATACTTTTTATGAAGTTGTGGAAATTATATAGAATTTTTCTTTTATCAAATTTGTAATAAAAAAGATTATCCGGAAATATTGACTACAAAGGAAAAGTTAAATTAAAATGTATTTTTATGTATGTTTATACTACTACGAACGTATTAAATCAGTATACAGAACATTTTGTTTCTATTATGTGATAGTTTCCTATTTATTTTTTATTTAAACATTTAAACGATATATTGAATTTGGAACTTCTGAAAATTGGATTTTACTACAAATACATTTATATTCGTCCCTAAGTGTATGATTGATATTATTTATGATGTTACATATAACATATGAATGATAAAAATTAATACTAACTATATAACTATTTATATATTTGAAAAAAAAAACATCTTTAAAACACTTCGTTTTTAATTCTAAAATTTTGAAAAAAATGTATTAAATTAAAATCGATAATTATATACCATTTTTGTGGTACACTTTTAGGTTCTTTAATGTCATCAAAATGGGTAAAATGTATATCAAACGAAAGCTCTTTCTCCAAAGCTATGCAGAATAGCATTTTGATTAAATTTAAGTTATTTGAATATTCTCAAAAAAACTCATTTAGAATGTTGACAAAATTAGAACCTGAAAATATTTGTTCTCTTTTTGTGGTACATTTATAGACTCTTTAGTACCTTCAAATTGTAATTAAATGTTTATTAAACGAAAGGTATTTCTCCAGAGATGTACACAATATAATTTTTTATTAAATTTAAAATAATCAAAAAATTCTAAAAACGCTCATTTAGAAAGTTGATGAAATTAGAAGTTCAAACATATTTGTTTGTGGTACAGTTTAAGGTTTTTTGTTGACTTCAATTTGTAATAAAATGTATATAAATGAAAGCTCCATCTCCGAAGATGTGCAGAACGTCATTTTTATTTAATTTTGGTACATTTTCATACTCCGAAGTATTTATTTAAAATGTTGGTAAAATTGTGACAACATGAATACTAAACGAAGCTCTTTCTTCTAAAATGTGCAGAATATCATTTTATTAAATTTAAGTTAATTGAAAAGTTTCAAAAAGCTTATTTTGAATATGGATAAAATTAGAAGTTGAAAACATATTCATTTATACTTTTTTTGTAATACACTTAAAATGTTGTTGTTGTTTTAAAATTTTAATAAAATGTATATGTAATAAAAGTTCTTATTTCAAAAATGTGCAGAATATCATACTTATTGAATTTTAGAAAATTAGTTTACAAAATAGTTATTTAAAATGTTAATAAAATTAGAAGTAGAAAAACATTTTATTTTGTCTTTTTTTGTGGTACAGTTTTAGACTCGTTTGTGCCTTCAAATTGTAATAAAATGTTTATCAAACGAAAGGTCCTTCTCCAGAGATGTGCACTATATAATTTTTATTAAATTTAAAATAATCGAAAATTCTAAAAACACCCATTTAGAAGTTGAAAATATATTTGTTTGTGGTACAGTTTAAGGTTTTTTGTTGACTTCAAATTGTAATAAAATTTATATAAATGAAAGCTCCATCTCCGAAGATGTGCAGAATGTAATTTTTATTTAATTTTAGTAAATTTACACACTCCGAAGTATTCATTTAAAATTTTGATAAAATTAGAAGATGAAAAACATGCATTTTTAATCTTTGTGGTACATTCTTGCATTTTGAGAGTCTTCAAATAGCGATAACATGAATACTAAACGAAAGCTCTTTCTCCTAAAATGTGCAGAATATCATTTTATTAAATTTAAGTTAATCGAAAAGTTTAAAAAATTCCACATTCAAAATAAGAAGTTAAAAACATATTTATTTATCCTTTTTTTGTGGTACATTTGTTGACAAAACTAGAAGTAGAACAAATATTTATTTGTTCTTTTTTCGTGGTACATTGTTAGGTTCTTTAATGTCCTTAAATTGTAATAAAATGTATATCAGTTGAAAGCTCTATCTCCAAAGATGTGCAGAATATAATTTTTATTGAATTTTAGTAAATTTTATTGCACCAAATACTAATTTACAATGTTTGTAAAATTAGAAGAAGGAAATCATTTTTTTGTGGTACATTTTTAGTCTCTTTGTAACTTCAAATTTTAAAATGTATATTAAACGAAAGCTCTTTTTCCAAAGATGTGCAGAACATTATTTTTATGGGATTTTATAAAATTTAAATAAACAAAAAACTAATTTAAAATGTTGATTAAATTATAAGAAGGAGCGTATACTTCAGTCGTTTGACTCTATTGAGATTTTCTTAGTTATTTAAGGTTACTGTTGCAATGACTATAGTCTGACAAGGAATGGACAACATTTTACCTTTCGTTCTGGCATTTACCCCATTCAAAAGTACCAAATACCATAATATACTTTTCACAAAATGAACGTATACTTCTGTCGTTTACTCTACTGAGATTTTCTTAATTGTTGGCGGTAACTATGTTTATTCTTATACGTAGATTGCTTTATTAGAAAAAAACAAAATACATAAAAACCAGTTATATTTTTTTATTATCATTGCAGCATTGCTAATAAGCTTGGCATATAAAACATCACTAATATCATCAGTGCTATATAATAAAATCTCTATCTCCTATTAAAATCATTAAATTAAAAGAATAAGATAATAAATACCGATTAGATAGCAGCTAATCTACACGATATTTATTATCCTAGCTTAATTTAGAAATAAAAACATCATTACATACGTTTATCTAAAACAGGAACCACCCTAACATACAGACACTTGTATTTATTAGTGTGAGTGCGTGTGCAATATGATATGTGTCCTGTACTCAAATGATTTTTTATGCATGCCAAACATTTCAAAATAACCGTAATAATATTTGTGGTTATACTCAGCCACTCCCTCCCTCCTTCACTCTCTCTCTCTCACCCTCTCTCTATAGGTTATTATTGTTATTTGCTTTCTATACGAGTGTGAGGATTGAGGAATGAATTTGAAGTTCAAGTATTTTGTTACAATTACATGTATATAATTGTGTGAGTGAGTATGTTGTGTATGCCTGCGAGTGAGTGTGTTAGGTTGTTAGGTCGTCGTTTTGTTGCATCTGTATTTGTATATGTCTGTGATTGTAACTTTAGTGATTATGTGCTGAGGGGACATTGTGAATTATTCAGGATTTTTCAGGGGGAGAGTATTAAATGCCTTAAGAGTAGAGTATGAGAGTGTTTCATTGTGAGTGCAAATGTGTGTGTGTGTATGAAGTCATCTAACCGTGTCCATGCTATGCAATGGGTTAGTTACATTCTGGTACAGTAAATTCCGAAAGGTAATCGTCATGTAACAATTTTCGTTTTATAAGGTTTGTAATCAAAGATCAAATCAATTTCGGGATTGGGTATTGTGTAAGACAGACAACCTATAGGAAATCACAAATTATTACATGTTATATTTATATGTATGTATGTATGTATGTATGTACATAGCAAAACGAACACCTGTGATGATTTAATAAATTTATAAAAGGTGGGGGATTTATGCACTGTGAAAGATTTGATGCCAAAGTCTTCCTAATACTTAAGTTAACGACATTTCATACTTAACATGATGAAAATATCCTTAACATTAACTAAATTTTCTTTATTTTATGTATGAAATGTCGTTATTTTTTATATTAGAACATCTTTGGTCAACATTTTTAAAAATAATACTTTCTTCACTACGTAATATAAAAATAGACAATATAAATGCAGTCAAAAATCTCTTAAAATATTGTAATATTTTCCACCTAATATAATTTTACATATGTATATTTTGAATAGTTTAGGTCGAAAACCTTTGTCGTTAGTACCTAAAAAAAAACACTTATTCTCATAATTTATTATGTTAATAAAGATTTAATAATAATAATAATAATAATACTTTCTTCAGTGTATGAAATTTCGGTATTTTTTATATTAGCACATCTTTGGTCCAAATTTTTAAAAATAATACTTTTTCAGTGTACTCAGTACCGAGAGGTCGTATGAATAGTATTTTGTTTTAAAAATATATACAACATGCTCCACGTATGCTTACAATAGCATAATTTGCTAATCGACAAATTTTGTACAATTTTGTTCGGAGAAATCCCTTACGGTTACAATTTGGTCTTAATCAGTGTATCTTTGCCAAAATTAACATATCTATTTAAAATTTTTGTGGTACAATTTTAGACACTTTAGTACCTTCTAACTTTAATAAAATGTATATCAAAAGAAAGCTCTTTCTCCAAAGATGTGAAGATAATTTTAAAAACTCTAATTTAGATTGTTGACAAAATTAGAGGATGACAAAAATTTTATTTGTTCTCTTTTTGTGGTACATTTTAAGCTTCTTTGATGTCTTTAAATTGTAATAAAATTTATACTAATTGAAATTCTTTTTCCAAAGATATGCAGAATATCATTTTTTATTGAATTTTATTAAACTTAGATAAACAAGAAATCTACTTAAAAAAGTTGCTAAAATTAGAAGAAGAAAAACATTTTTGTCTTGTCATTTCTTGTGGTACATATTTGGACCTCTTAGTAACTTCTCATGTAATTAAATGTATATAAAACAAAAGCCTTTTTTGTAAAAATGTGCAGAATTGCATTTTTATTAAAATTTAGTTAATTCAAAAGTCTCAAAACACTAATTTGGATTGTTGCCAAATGTGGAAGGTGGTGTGGGTCAAAGTTAATAAATCAGGGACCGACAGGTCGTATGTGTAATATTTTTGTTTTGAAAATATATTTATAATTCATGACTTGCTAAGCGTCAATTTTTTTAAACCTTTGTTCCGAGAAATTGTTTGCCCTTACTTTATTAATATTAATATTAAGAACAATTTGATCTTAATCAGTGTTTCTTTCCCAAAATATGTTTAACATCTGCTGGCTGGTGCGCACTATAACTCTCGAAGGGAGCAACCGATTGACTTCAAATTTGGTATGCGGTAATATTTTTCTCCTCCATCTCATGCTAAGATCGATGATGGGCCATATTGGTCCACTCCTTCTAGTACCTCTCCCACAAAGGTTTAACATTTAGTGAAATATTGAGACTTTAATAATTTCTTTACTACTTGTTCGAATCTTCTGAAATTCCACACAAAGTATTAGTTTGTAAGTTGTTATCACCTCGAGAAAAAAATGGGCGAAGTTGCCACGATACTTTT
This sequence comes from Eudasyphora cyanicolor, assembly GCA_963930755.1. Lineage (NCBI taxonomy): Eukaryota > Metazoa > Arthropoda > Insecta > Diptera > Muscidae > Eudasyphora > Eudasyphora cyanicolor. Next base: position 277,709,667 of record OZ005736.1, on the reverse strand, counting down.
GGTACGTCACACTCAAAGGGAACATTTTGCACAAAAAGTTAATGGCTTATAACGTTGATTGTAGCCCATTCAAATACTTGAAATTTTGCGCAGCGTAATGCATTTACTGTACCTATAGTCCGGGAAAAATGGGCGTTTTTCCCCGGCCCTTTGGTGCATGCGGCAGCAGCAACGTCAGACTACAACACAGGCATTTGTAGCCACTTCAACGCTCTGAGCTTTGCAGCATTTCATGGAATTACTTCAAACAATAAAGAGTGATTTCTGCTAATGTTTTTGTTTAGTCGGCGCAGGATAAAACACTTGAGGTTCGAATTTGACCCTTTGAGATGACGCAAAACTAAGAAATTTTCTACAGCTAAAAAATTCAAAGACATTTCCTATAAAGTAGATAAAAAAATGTCTAAGAAATTTTGTACAAATAAAGGAAAAACGAAAAGATAAACAACCTAAGCTACGAATTTGGTCCTTCAAGATGACAAAAATATGAAATTACCTAAAAAAATATATATAGAATTTTCTATAAATAAAAAAATCTCAGAACTTAATACAAAATAAAAACAATTTTGTCCAAAAAAAAAATTAAAAAATTTTCTGTAAACAAAAATATCAAAAAAATTTTTTGTAAATAAAAAATTTGTTTGAAATTTTCTATAAATAATTTTTTTTTGAAATTTTCTATTAATAAAACAATTCTTTGAAATTTTCTATAAATAAACAATTTCTTTGAAATTTTCTATAAATAAAAAAATTCTTTGAAATTTTCCATAAATAATTTTTTTTTTCAAAATTATATATAAATACAAAATCTCTATCAAATTTTTTATAAAAAGTATTTCTACAAAATTTTCTATAAATACTAAATTTCTTAGAAATAAAAATAAGTGTAAGAAATTTCTATAAATAAAAGTAATTTAATACAAAATTTCTAAGAAATTTTCTATAAATACAAAAAATTTCTAAGAAATTTTCTATAAATACAAAAATTTCTAAGAAATTTTCTATAAATACAAAATTTCTAAGAAATTTTCAATAAATACAAAATTTCTAAGAAATTTTCAATAAATACAAAATTTCTAAGAAATTTTCAATAAATACAAAATTTCTAAGAAATTTTCAATAAATACAAAATTTCTAAGAAATTTTCTATAAATACAAAATTTCTAAGAAATTTTCTATAAATACAAAATTTCTAAGAAATTTTCTATAAATACAAAATTTCTAAGAAATTTTCTATAAATACAAAATTTCTAAGAAATTTTCTATAAATACAAGATTTCTAAGAAATTTTCTATAAATACAAGATTTCTAAGAAATTTTCTATAAATACAAGATTTCTAAGAAATTTTCGATAAATAAAAAAATTCTTTGAAATTTTCGATATATAAAAAAATTCTTTGAAATTTACGATAGATAAAAATTTCTTAGAAATTTTCTATAAATAAAAAATTTCTTAGAAATTTTCTATAAATAAAAAATTTCTTAGAAATTTTCTATAAATAAAAAATATTTTAGAAATTATCTATAAATAAAATTTATTTATTTATTTATATGAATTACAATACAAAGTAAATTTATATTCTAATTTTAAGGTCCAGGGAAAGGCCGGGTTACAAAGACCATATGGCTAAATTTTGCAGCGACAGACCAGAGCCTCTGGTGGGAATCGAACCCACGACCCCCAAACTCATAGGCGAGTACGCTACCAACTCGCCTACTGGGGCGCTCAATATAAATAAAATATTGCTTAGAAATGTTCTATAAAAAAAAATTTTAAAAATTTTCTATAAATAAAAAATGTCAGAAATTTTCTATAAATAAAAAAATTTTCTATAAATAACAAATTTCCAAGAAATTTTCTATAAATACATTATCTCTAAAAAATTTTCTATAAAAAAATGTTTCTATGAAATTTTCTATAAATACTAAATTGCTTATAAATAAAAATAATTCTAAGAAATTTTCTATAAATAAAAGTAATTCTAAAAAAAATTCTACAAATAAAAATAATTCTAAGAAATTTTCTATAAATAAAAGTAATTCTAAAAATGCTAAGAATTTTTTAAAAAAAAAATTCAAAGATTTTTTAAAATTATTTTTTAAATTTGCTATTTTATTTTACTACTATTTTCTGATTTTTGATCTTAGCTTTTTGTTTAAATTTTTCGTCCAAAATTTTTTCAATAAATGTCACAACTTCATAATAAATTTTCAACAATGGAAAAAATTAATTTAACGTAAACTTTCCCTAGTAACTCTAACGTTAAATGCATACATAGCACACACATATGTATAACAATAATAATATACACATACGCTTTTTAGTGTTCATAATTATTGTTTTTGTTTCTGTTTGTTTTTGTACTTACTTTGCTCTCAATGCCAATTGTCTATCGCTGGGACAGACAAATCTGTTTCCGCTGCCGCCATTATTAAGGCTTCGAAAATCCATGGCCAAAATGGAACCACTGCCACTCAGGGAAGCACTACCACACTCACTCACTCACCCTCAGTTATGATATCAAACAAAGATAATTTGAAGTTTAATTAGTAATACTGTAATATTGTTAATAAGAATACTAATAGAAAATAAACAAATGATTTACGACACTTTGGCTACATATTCGTGTACAAAGCTTAACATATTTTTCCTTGTTAAATTTATATTCCAAAAAATTATAGCCTATTTTAAGGCTTAAACAATTGTGGTTTAGGTTTAACGTTAGAGATTGTAAATATTTCTCAAGTTTTTTTGTAATTTATTATTTTTTATTTAAATTTTTCTTCACTTGTTAAAATAAAGAAAACTCTGTGTTTTTATTTTTTGTTTCAAATTTTTCCGCGTATCTACATTGCGTGTTACGCCCTGTTAAATGGTTGATTTCAAACTGAAAATCACAATATTCTGCCTGTTGCTTAGTAGTCAAGTAGACGTCGTCTCATACAAGAACAAAAAATCCGTTTTTACTCCCCAAAGCTAAAACTCCTGGTATGCCTCTTTACGCTTCCGCTCTCTCTCGCTCTATTACAACAATATATACTACATGCAGGGGGTTTTCTCTAGACTTTGCTGGGGTTTTTGTCTTTCTATTATAACGGTTTGTGTTCTCTTGTGTGATTCATACATTGGAGTAATGCTCTCTCTCGTTATTTCTTTTCTATATTCTCTCTATTGTTATGTTACTGTGTGTGGCTATGTTATGTACCGTTATTCCCTAAACATGTCTGCTTCTGTTTTTTTGTCGCTCAAACACGGACATTACTTTTTTCCTTTGTCAGCTACACTCTCTCACACTCCTACGCCTGCATGTGCAAAAGCCCAAAATCCAACAAAACCAAAAAAATGCGTGACATTCCAGACATTCATTGGTGTTTGCCGTTCTATTTGTTTATTTATTTCCATGTTCTTTATTTTCTGCAAAATTATGTTGAATGTTGCCGTTTTAGCGATTTTTAGGGTATAACTAAATAACTGAAAGAATGTTTTTCTTAATACCAATAAATTTTTGAGTTATGGGGATTTTAAAATCCGGCTTTAAAACTTTCAAAAAATACGGTTACAGTTCATATTATATATCCAAGCTTTTCAATGTAAGAATACATGGGAAGCAGATCTTTTTCGTTTCCTAAAGGATTAATTGGACATATTCAAAATTACCTCAAGAATATTTACCTTAATTTTTGAGATATAAGGGTTTTTGTAAAAAATTCGGTTCTAAACTTCGCTGATCAGATTTCACTTATGTATTGTCAACATTGAAAATATAACTTTTTCGGTCCATAAGGATTAATATATATAAGGATATATTATACCATACATGCGAAGTTTAAGTCTCTACTTCAAAATAAACTCAAACATTTTTTTTGATGAATCCCTGTGAGGGATTGATATGTTATAGATGTTATTGTTGAGTTTTTTGAGTTGAGCTGAAGTCCAAAGGGTTTCCTTCTAAGTGAAGGAATCTATTTGAATAGTCAAGTGAAAAAGAAAACGGCCTCGAAACCCAACACCTACCACTGCAATACGTTTCACTGGTGGTATATCAGCATGTTTACCTTAATATAGCTTAATTTTTGTGTGTTTTATATATCCAAAATTTCGGTTCGAATATCTTGTGAACCGGTTAGTTTCAAATACCGATTAAATGGACGAAAAATAAATTATTTCCGTCAGAATATGCACATTGCAAAAGTAATCTAAAATTTCAAATTCAAAGAAGTTGAGGTGATTGGAACAGAAGTTATGAGGAAATGATATTCGTATGAAATTTTTGTAAATAATACGATTCTAAAATTTCACTGGTGAGATATTAAAACGGTTATACTCGTAGTAAACCTGTTATTTTCCAGAAGCGGTAAAGTGGCTTAAAAATACAGTTTCTCCGTCAGAATATAGTCATTACAAAAGTAATCTAAAATACCGAATTTAAAGAAATTTAAATGATTGCAGAACAGAAGTTATCCGGAATTATTGTTTTTAAGAATTTTAACACTTCTTGTTGGGGGTAACAGAAAAAGATTGACACTTCAAAAACGGTAAATTGTATCGAATTTCAAGAGTTTATCTGCATTAGTACTAAATAAAGGGTTTTCCAATAAGATTGATATGATTTCTTCGAAAAACACACTTATTGTTAAGGAAATTCAAAAGTTGTTTATTTAATGTGAAGTACAATCGCTACAATTATGTTCTAAATAAAACGTCATACAAATGGCCTCCACGACTTCTTCTGCAGGAACGAATTCGATGAACCCAATTTTCGAGCACTTTCTCCATTAAATCAAGTCGTATGTCATGAATGGCACGTTCAATATTGCCTTGTAAAGCTTGAAGAGAGTCTGGTTAATTTCGAACGACCAATGACTTCAAATAATACCACAAGAAATAATCTAATGGTGAAAAATGAAAAACAAATGACAGATCATGACATATTACAAATGGCCGAAACGTCACTTCAAAACCATATGATCCCTATTGAAAAACCCGTTATTTTGACAAGAATTGTTCAGCTCTTTAATATTGGCATTTTCATATAGTCCTCAAAATGTTTAGCCCTAAATTAAAAATTCTGGCCCTTTTATCAGAAACTTTTTGCACAAAAATTTACCTTTGATTTGAGTAAAACGAAAAAGATCCCTTTAATTGTGCTGGAATATAAATACCCTTCGCCTCTTTTTCTCTTCAAACTATTTTTGGGCTAAAAAAAACCACCTACACTAAGAAAATATCCCCTATACTTTTGGCAACACTGGTAAATATGGAATTTGTTGTCTTAAATTTATGAAATATGTGCTGCATATGATTAATGTGAATTGTGGTCCGGTTGGAGATGAAAACAAATTAATTTACAATGTTGATATTGTATTTCTTCTCAGACTTTGATTAAAATCCTGTTTTGGGTTTGCCACCATAACGTATGCTTTTTATTAACGGAATATTATACATACGTCACCATAGCAATGTGCAATGTAACGGGTTTTCCACCACGAGGTGTTATTTTGAATCACCCGGTATTTCGGTAGCTGTCACTTTTGAAGCTTTTATTTTTTGAGATTTGACAAGTAGAAACTACGCCATTACTAAAAATGGAACGATACACGATTCAACAACGCATTGAAATCATTAAAATTCGAAAAATCGAAAATCATCGAAAAATTATCTTGACTGATGAGGTCCATTTCCACCTCGGTGGCTACGTCAACAAGCAAAATTGTCGCATCTGGGGCTCGGAAAAGCCTAGAGTTATTGTTGAGAAGCCTCTCCGTCTTCAATGAGAGGATGGACTGTTTGGTGTGGTTTATGGTCCCGCGGGGTCATTGGACCTTACTTTTTCGAAAATTAGGTTGGATCAACAGTTACGGTGATTGGATTGCGCTATCGAGAGATGATTAATGATTTTTTATGTTCAGAGTTGGATGGTATTGATCTGGACAACGTGTACTTTCAACAAGACGGCGCTACTTGCCACACAAGCACCGAAACCATTGCTCTGTTACGGGAAAAGTTTCCGGACCGAGAAAGTGGCCACCGAGATCTTGTGATTTAACACCTTGCGACTTCTTCCTTTGGGGCCACGTGAAAGATAAGGTCTACGCCAACAGCCCAGCGTCGATTCAAGACCTCAAAGATAGAATTCGTGAGACTATCGAGGACATAGGGCAGCCACTTTGCGATTTGGTTATGGAAAATTTCATGAAAAGAATGTGGTCCTGTAAACCTGGTCGTGGTGGCCATTTGGCTGATGTGGTTTTTCATTATTAACGTCATTTATCATTTATCTCAAAAAATTGAATTTTTCTTTGAATACCAAAATAACACCTCTTGTTGGAAAACCTTTTAATATGACCATACTATGCCAAATTATATCCATTTTGCGATTTTAGAATTTTTACTCATATCTAGCTTTTTTATATCGTTACCTCCATTCTAAAACATGATAAGTCGACTTAGCATGTTTTTAGGATTGCATTTTTAATTTCTAAATATTCCAGATTATATTCTGTCAAAATTTGGTATTTATCCGCCAAGTTATTCAGAACACAGTACAGGTCATTCGATATGCATGATAATGGAATTACATACAAATTTAAAAAAGTCATCAAATTCTGATCGCCTCTCCTGAAAAACTACCTTGTTGCACTTAGCATAGTTTAGAATGGAGGTATCGTTATATACATATACCATTCTCCCTTTTATGTCTTCACTTTCTAATTTCTTATAAATCTGGCGATTTTAAAAATCTCCATTTTTTTTTACTTCCAAACGAGCGTTTTTTCTTACCGCTAACCTGAGGCAACATTCATGCTATGTTCGCAGCTTATGTTTGTATTGTATTTTCTTATATTCCTTTCCCCCACGTGCGTGTTACATTGTACACATTGTTAACACTCACTCTGCTGGGTTAAAACGGTTCGTGTTGTTGTTACTGCTTTGCTGCTTTAGATCCAGTGAGTGCTGTGGGAGTGATGAGGCTGAAGTTTCCTCTTTTTGTTTTTTTTTGCTTACTCAATATTTTTCTCATTGTTGCTTGATTGGTTTGCTTGGGGTCCGGTCTCTCTCTCCTTCCACAGCGCTCAGCTGTATTCATTTATTACTGTTTTTTTTCTCGGCCACCCGCTACTCTCTTGTTCCTGTTTCTTATTCCAATGCATTTTGTTGGAGGTCCACTGAAAATTTCTATGAAACGTTTTGGTATTTGTTATGTTTTGTGGCTTTTGCATATTAATGATGTGTTTATTGTAACCTCCACCCCTTTTTTCGTTTCTGTTTTTCCGCCTTCATCATCATCAACAGTTAAATATTTATGGGAGCGTAGCAAAAAAAGAAACTTTGAAAGAAACACACACACTCATAGCCCTGCAGAAAAAATAACATTTTTTGTGTTGCATACTTTGGTGATGATTAAAAAAAGTAAAGCAGACTTTTAGCGTCTGTGTAACATTAATTACCACAAGTTATTAAGAACACATGCGAAAAGACCAAAAATGTTTCAATATTATTTAATTAAAACAAAACAGACAATTCTAATATTATGTTAAGGCAGGAAAATTATATAAACTAAATTTTATACCGGCGGCACACCTTTGTCGGTAGTAAATAGTTAAAAAACCCTGTATTATGGTTTCAACTTGTTGCATGATTATGTTAATGAAAATTGCAGTTATAAAAACAAACAAATTCCAAACTACTAGGTTTAATTTATATGTATATCGTTACCTTAATTCAGAAAGGGAGGGAGGCTTTCACATCCTCAAGATGGAATTTTCTGCAAAATTACACTTTTATTTAAGAAAATTGCCACAAAAATTAATTTTGTTGAAAAAAATTTAATTTTGTTAAAATTATCTAGAAAAATTCAATTTCGATGAAATTTTCTAGAAATATTTTATTTTTCTAAAATTTTATAGAACTTTTTCGACGATATGTAGCAAGCAAAATCAAATTTCGACAAATTTTTCTAGGAAATGCAAAATGGGATTTCGACGATATTTTCAAAAAAATGCAATTATCATAAAAAAAATTCATAAAATTTTCTAGAAAAATGCAATTTCTATGAATTTTCTAGAAAAAAATGCAATTCTGAAGAAATTTTTGATTTTTCTAGAAAAATTCAAAATTCTAGAAAAGAAAATTTTTATGAAATTTTCCTATTAAATTTTCTAGCAAAATCCGAAATCTATGAAATGTTCTATAAAAATTTTGACATACTCCATATATGAAAATTTTCTAGAAAAAATGAAATTTTCATAAAATTTTGTGGCAAAATTGAGTTTCGATGAAATTTTCTAGAAAAATCAAATTTCTTTGAAATTTTTGTAATGTAATTTTGACTCAATTATCCAGAAAAATGCAAATTCGATGAAAATTTTTAGAAAAATTAAATTAATTAAAAATTAAAATTAAATTAAATTAAATTAATTATGAAATTTTCCTATTAAGTTTTCTAGCAAAATTCGAAATCTATGAAATTTTCTATAAAAATAAAATTTTGACACACTCGAAAAAAAATGAAAAATTTTAGAAAAAATAAATTTTCTAGAAAATCGAATATCGAAGAAATTTTCTAGAAAAATAAATCAAATTTTCATATAATTTTGTAGCAAAATAGAGTTTCGATGAAATTTTCTAGCAAAATTTAATTTCTATAAATTTTTTTTATAAAAATGTAATTTTGACTCAATTTTCCAGAAAAATTAAAATTCCATGAACATTTTTAGAAAAATTAAATTTTCGAACTTTTGTTTAAATTTTTTATGTAAAGCTTTCAAAGAAATTTTCTTGAAAAAAAACCAATTTTGATGAAATTTTCTGGAAAAATTAAATTTCGATGAAATTTTCTAGAAAAATTTAATTTTGACGATTTTTTTTAGAAAAATGATATTTTAAATAAAAATGAAATTTTGTAGAAATATGCAATTTATACAATTTTCTAGAAAAAAATTTATTTCTATGAAATTTAATAGAAATTTTTAAAATGCAATTTGCCGGAATTTTCTGCAAAATTACACTTTTAAAGAAAATAACCACAAAATTTAATTTTGTTGAAAAAAATTTAATTTCTATAAAACTATCTAGAAAAATTCAATTTCGGTGAAATTTTCTCGAAAAATGCTATTTTGACGAAATTTTCTAGAAATATTCTATTTTCATAAAATTTTATAGAAAAATGTTAATTTTTATTCATGTGTCTAGAAAATGGAAATTTGACGAAATTTTCTATAAAGTTTAAATTTCAATGAAATGTTCTAGCGAAATGCAATTTTAATTAAATATTCGATAAAAAAAATAATTTTGAGATTTTGTAGCAAAATTAAATTTCGACAAACAAAAAAATTCAAAAAAGAAAAATGGAATTTCGACGATATGTAGCAAGCAAAATTAAATTTCGACAAATTTTTCTAGTATTATCAAAAAAAAATTTAATTTTCATAAAAAAAATGTCATAAAATTTTCTACAAAAAATGCAATTCTAAAAAATTTTTGATTTTTCTAGAAAAACTCAAAATTTTTGTAGACATTTTCTAGAAAAATAATTCTATGAAATTTTCCTATTAAATTTTCTAGCAAAATCCAAAATCTATGAAATTTTCTAAAAAATCAAATTTTGAAATACGCGAAAAGATGAAAATTTTTAGAAAAAATAAATTTTCTAGAAAAATAAAAAATTTCATAAAATTTTGTATTTTTTGCGGAGTTTTGATGAATTTTCTATCAAAATTTAATTTCTATGAAATTTTTCTATAAAATTGTAATTTTACTCAATTTTTCAGAAAAATGCAAATTAATGCAAGAAAAATTTCTTTAAAACAACCTATTTTGATAAAATTATCTGGAAAAATTAAATTTCGATGAAATTTTCTAGAAAAATGTTATTTCAACAATTTTTTTTAGACACATTTAATTTCGATGATATTTTCAATAAAAATGCAATTTTCTAGAAAAACGAAAAAATTAAAATTTGTAGAAAAACTTAATTTTCTAGAAAAAAACGAATTCGAAGAAATTTTCTAGAAAAAATTTTCAATTTTTGTGGAGTTTCGATGAAATTTTCTAGCAAAATTAAATTTTTATGAAATTTTTCTATAAAATTTAAATTTTTCAGAAAAATCCAGAAATTTTCTAGAAAAAAATCTAATTTTCATAAAATTTTGTATTTTTTTTGTGGAGTTTCGGTGAAAATTCTAGCAAAATTTAATTTCTATGAAATTTTTCCATAAAATTTTTTACAATTTTACAAAATTACAATTTTACAAAATTACAATTTTCTACCAAAATTAAATTTCTATGAAATTTTTCTATAAAATTTTAATTTTACTCAATTTTCCAGAAAAATGCAAATTGAAATGCAAAATATTTAGAAAGATTTCTTGAAAAAACCTATTTTGATGAAATTTTCTGGAAAAATTTAATTTCGACAATTTTTTTTAGAAACATTTTATTTCGATGATATTTTCAATAAAAATGCAATTTCGTAAAAAACGAAAAAATTTAAATTTTTAGAAAAAATTAATTTTCTAGAAAAACGAATTCGAAGAAATTTTCTAGAAAAAAATCTAATTTTCATAAAATTTTATATTTTTTTGTGGAGTTTCGGTGAAATTTTCTAACAAAATTAAATTTCTATGAAATTTTTCTATACAATTTTTTGTGGAGTTTCGAAGAAATTTTCTAGCAAAATTAAATTTCTATAAAATTGTAATTTTACTCAATTTTCCAGAAAAATGCAAATTGATGAAAATATTTAGAAAGGTTTCTTGAAAAAAACCTATTTCGATGAAATTTTCTGGAAAAATTAAATTTCGATGAAATTTTCTAGAAAAATGTAATTTCGACAATTCTTTTAGAAACATTTTATTTCGGTGATATTTTAAATAAAAATGCAATTTTGTAGAAAAACGACTTCGAAGAAATTTTCTAGAAAAAATCTAATTTTCATAAAATTTTATATTTTTTTTGTGGAGTTTCGGTGAAATTTTCTAGCAAAATTAAATTTCTATGAAATTTTTCTATAAAATTTTTTGTGGAGTTTCGATGAAATTTTCTAACAAAATTAAATTTCTATATTTCAATTTTTCAGAAAAATGCAAATTGATAAAAATATTTAGAAAAATTTCTTGAAAACCCCTATTTTGATGAAATTATCTGGAAAAATTAAATTTCGATGAAATTTTGAAAAATGTTATTTCGAAAAAATTTTTTTAGAAACATTTTATTTCGATGATATTTTCAATAAAAATGCAATTTTGTAGAAAAAAGAAAAAAAGGAAAACTTTAGAAGAATTAATTTTCTAGAAAAACGAATATCGAAAAAATTTTCTAGAAAAAAAACTAATTTTCATACAATTTTTTATTTTTTTGTGGAGTTTCGGTGAAATTTTCTAGCAAAATTAAATTTCTATGAAATTTTTCTATAACATTTTTTGTGGAGTTTCGATGAAATTTTCTAACAAAAGTAAATTTCTATGAAATTTTTCTATAAAATTGTAATTTTACTCAATTTTTCAGAAAAATGCAAATTGATGAAAATATTTAGAAAAATTTCTTCCCTATTTTGATGAAATTATCTGGAAAAATTAAATTTCAATGAAATTTTCTAGAAAAATGTTATTTCGACAAATTTTTTTTAGAAACATTTTAGTTCGGTGATATTTTAAATAAAAATGCAATTTCGTAGATATATGCAATTTATAAAATTTTCTAGAAAAAAAATCAATTTCTTTGAAATTAAATAGAAATTTTTAATTTTTCTAAAAAATCTATTTCTATGAAATTTAATAGAAAAAATACAAATTTTGGTGATGTATTCTAGAAAAACTCAAACTCAATTCATTTTCATGAAAAAAAGTGCAATATTGAAGAAGTTGTCTGCAAAATTGCAATTTCGATAAAAATTTTTAGACAAAGCAATTTCGATAAAATTTTGTAGAAAAATGCAATTTTGATAAAATTTCCTAGAAAAAAGCACATTCGATGAAATTTTTCTAGGCAATATAATTTCGAAGAAATGTTCTTGAAGAAAATTGCAATTTTGATGAAGCTTTCTGCAAAATTGCAATTTGGACGAAATGCCGTTTCGTTTATGAAAATGTTGAGGAAAATGCAATTTGAGAGAGATTTTTCTACCTACAACAATAACATTTTGAGGACACTTTCTTGAAAATGCAATTTTCAGAAATTTTCTGCTAAATTTAAATTTTTATATACATCGATCTATCTATCTATCTATATATATAAAAATGGAAAAATGTTTGTATGTACATATGTATGTATGTGTTTTATAGTCGCTTAAACTACTGGACCGATTTTAAAATTTTTTCTTTTGTTTGAAAGCTATTTTGTCTGAGATGGTTTTGAAAAAAAAAATTTCCAAAAAGTGGGCGGGGAAAATGTGGGCGTGGCAAATCGTTTGTTTGTCTGTCTGTTTATGTGTTTGTTCCAGGATAACGCCTAAACTACACATGCACACATTTGCCATATGCATGTGATGGCAGTCTACGTAATTTGCCAAATAATGGGCTGGATCGGAAATCTGAAATCTGAGGCAACGAAGTGGACCGGGTCCAGCTAGTATATAATATTAATAAAACTTTCTAGAAAAGTTTATAATAATAATACAAAATTTTAATGAAAATTTATGAAAAATAAGGTAACTTTGGTGAAAAAATCTAGATGCATGCGATTTTGACGAATTTTTCTATAAAAATGCTGTTTCAATCATTATTTTTGGGAACATTTTTTGATAAATGCATTTCGAATAAATTCCTTATATTAATATTTAATATTAAATGCAATTTCGACAAAATTTTCTAGAAAAATGTAATTTTAATATTTTTAAAAAAATTATTTTGACAAAATAATAAGTAACCCAGTGCGACAGTCCAAAAATCGCTATACTATTTTTCTTGTAGGTCTTGGCGAGTAAAACAACGTTTGTTCTAAAAAAACCGATAGCCTTTTTTACTTGAACGCTTATAACATTGTTGATTATTAACCGATTTTTAATCACTAAACGAATTTGGGAAGAAGAGAATTAGATCTTTTGAACAAATAAATATGTAGATATTCCTACAGCTTTAAATCAACAAAATGTATATCGTTCGAAAGTTCTAATTCACTTCTTCCAAATTGAAAATCGGTTAATAATTAACAATGTTATAAGCGTTCAAGTAAAAAAGGCAAGAAAATCGGTTTTTTTTTACCGGTAAATCCGTTCTCAACAGTAAATCCGGGGAAGCCCAAAAAATCATGTTTTACTCGACAAGACCTATAGGAAAAATAGTATCGCGTCATTTTCTACTCAACTTGAGTTTATTTTGTCGCACTGTGTTATTGTTTTTTCTTGTTTCTGCGCTGTACTCGTGAAACGGAAAAACACTCTTTTGTTTTTCCGTTCTCAACAGTACAGCGTTACCGTTGGGAAATTTCAAAAAGGGGCACAAAAAGGGGCACAAAAAGGGGATTTTTTCGAAAAAAGGGGCAACCGATCATTAAAAAAGTGGAATCAATTTTAAGGTTTTTATTTAAAGAAAACAACAATAAAAAAACAAAGCTTAACATAAAAAATAAGTAGGTAACATTAAAAAATTCATTCATTTACACTAAAACTAAACAAAAAATACAATGTTATACAAAACTTCTTATGATGTACACTAAATATATTTTATCACATACATTAGATCTGTGCTTGGGACAGATGTGTTTTGTATTGAGATTTTTTGATCTCACAATAAATCAAAAAAGCTTATATTTGTGTACATCAACCTAATAAAAAATAAATTGGGTTTTTTTATAAACACATATATTGTTACAATTAAGAAAACAATCAAATTAAATGTATTGTTGCATAGACGCCGACCTATTCGCAGAATTTTCACCAATAAGATGAAACGGTGGAAATAGATTCTCATATGCTTACACATACAAAATATAATTGTAAATCGTTTTAACATATGCTTATATCCCATTAAATAACCTAATTCAGAACGTAGCGCGTTTGGCATTTCCGTACGTTAGTACGAAAGTGTTGTCATAAGAGTATAAAAAGCAGATTTTTTTACAAAAGCCAAAAAATTGGCACAAAAAGCGAAAAGGGGCACATTTAGTATCAAAAAATAAAAGGGGCGCAAAAGTAGCACGGCTGAAAAAAAGGGGCAAATATGCCACTTTAGTCGCACAACGGTAACGCTGCAACAGTAAATTGAGGTATGCCTTAAATAAGAGCGCCGACGCATAACGTACTTAATGGATGTGCTACGATATATGATTTTGTCCATCTTATTTGACTAAACTTGGCTAAAGTGCAGTTTACCGGGGGCATTACGAAATTGAAAAAATAGCCTATCTTGTTTAGTTTTGTCCAAAAGGTTCGACAATAGTGTTCAAAATTGGTGCTCCTAGGGTACAATATATTGGAGACTTGGGCCAACAAAATCAATATTATACTAAAACGAAAGGAAATGTTGAAAAAAAAAACTGGAATCTAGGAGATCACATTTGCTATTTATAATTTTATTTTGGTGTTCTAAATCGTTATAATTAAACTAATGAGTAATTTATTCGTGTGAAAGCCATGACATTTTTACTTATTGTCTGTGGATTTTCACAGATATTTCTCTTCTCATTTCCAAAAGAGTGAAAAATTTCTTCAAAAGTAGAATTAAAAAAAATATCAGCATATTCAGCACATTTCTGTATACTTTTTTCTAAGTTTATTGACTATATATAATATCGTCGGTGCGCCGACAAATACTCCTATGTGTAATTTTTCGAATTTTTTTTATTGTCGAATTCGAACGTCCTAGCGGTCAAACGACTACCCACCAAAGCATTTTGCGCCATCTTGACCGGTTCCGAAGTTACCAAAAACTCCTATGTGTATCCCTCTATAGCAATGCTCCGACAAAAACTCCTATGTGTTGTAGGCACAGCCTGTCCCAAGGGATAGACGGTTGGCTTAGATTCACGCCAAAAAACGGCTAATGGGGTTTTGTTCAGAATCATCCCCTCTATTCGACAATGAATAGATCAAAATTGGATATGCTTCCATTCGCGAGTTATGGCGAAAACAGTACTTTTACTCAAAACAAACTTAATAGCTTTGATTTGTAATGAAAAACGTGGAAATTTAGAACTGTAACACAATTTCTTTTAAATATGATTATTTGTAAGACGCTTTGTAACGTCCGCGACATTTGCCATGTTTTTATATTGCCAATTTTGTGTAATCCATAAAATCGACTTACACCGCCAAATGTTTCCAAAAATATTATACCGAATTTAATAAGATTAATATATTAGCATTCTATAATCTCTGAGGAATAGATTAATATCAGCATTTTCGCGAAAAATATCCCTCGACGAATAAATATTGTACAAAAAAATATAAGTTCGGAACTATTTTACTATATAATGCTATTATCTCGCGAATGAACAGTTCTAGGGAAAAGTAGTCAAAGGAAGTCTGGGAGATAATCGAAAGTCCTACAGCTCTTTCTTTAACAAACAAAATTTATAGTAATTTTGTAAGGATTTACAGTGTGCTAAAACTTTTGTATGCTTTTTCCTTTATATGAGGCATATTTAGATTTTACACATTGTAAATCCCTACAAATTATTATAATTTTTTTTGTTAAAGAAAGACTTGTAGTCGTTTTTAATATCTCCCAAACTTTCTTTGACCACTTTTTCCTAGGACTGACCGTTCGCGTAATAATAGCATTATATAGTAAAATAATTCTGAACTTACATGTTTTTTGTTCGAAATTTATTCGTCGCGGCATGTTTATGGCGGATTTGCTGGTGCCAATATATCACTCAGAAATCATTGAAAGTTAATATATACATTTTATAAAAATTTGCGATAATGTTTTTGTAAAAATTTAGCGGTGTAAGTCGAATTTTTGGATTACAAAAATTTCGCTATAGAATAATATAGCAAATATCGCGGACATTACAAAGCGTCTTACAAATGTTCATATTTATAGGAAATTATGTTATAGTTTTAAATTTCCGCGATTCAATGCAATTAAGTTCGGTTGTTTGGTTAAAAATTGTTTTTATCGCAGTAACTCGCGAAAGGAAGCAGATCAGATTTGGATTTCTTCTTATCTGAGTAGGGAGGGTGATTCTGTACAAAACCTCATTAGCCGTTTTTAGCCACAATCCAGGCCAACTTTCGTTTGCTTGAGGTATGCTGTGAACATTCAAATATCAAAACTCCTATGTGTAAATTTTTTGTTCTATAAATATTTAAAATGCTCCAAACAAAACATCCTATGTGTCGATTTTCATGAAAACCATTTACCACGTTATGGGCTTTTAACATATACGATTTTTGTTATGATATATTGGTGGTAAATAATTAAAAGGAAAATTCAAAAATCTGAGATATTAAAAATATCGCTATTTGACAAAATAGCAACGATTTTTGTCTCCTGAAAACTAGTAAAAAAACACATAGGACTATTCGTCGGCGCACCGACGATATATATATATAATATTGAACCACAAAATCAATTATATCTTTCCGTTAGATGTCCCTGAGATACTTCTGCGATTTATGAAGTTCCAAAAGGTCAACCATAAATGGTTAGCAGGGGAAGAAAGTGATATCCAAATGAATGAATAACGGCCAGAGCTGTAGATGATTACAAACTTCTTTTGACCTGAATTGGATAATATGGATACCAAAATGTGGTTTCAACAGTACGGCGCTACGCTCCACACATCTCGTGGTCATGTCACAAGGAGGTGATGTGAACTGGGAATCACATCGTGCGATGTGACCCAATTATAACTTTTTTGTGATGTTTTCTTAGTCCAGATTTACACAAGACAATTTTTTGTTCCGCCTGCCTCTCTCTCCTAAAAACGTTGACACTTGCTTGGAAAAAATTGCCTCATGTGTAGCACGACTTAAGAGACTGGTCTATGCTAATAATCTACAAACCACAGCAGCCCTTAAAGCATACATAACTCACGCCATCTGAAAAATTCAACTTGTTCAACTTTATACGCAATGTCATGAAAAGTTGGAAAATTTGAATTATCTCTTCAGCGAAACCGTGGCGGACAATTTGCACAATATCATATTCGGAACATTCAATAATGACATCAATAGGCCTTTCCAAAGATAATAATAATGCCAGATGTTATCACACACACACACACACTCTATTTATATTTAAAGATAGGAAATTTTATATAAAATTAAATTTCCATTAGGCGGGTTTCGTTACACCATAGGTGCTTAATTTGTATGGGGAGCTAAGCACTTTTAAGCATTATTAGTTCCCGATGAAGTTTGGGGCTTGTGTTCCTGTCTTAATCGAGTATGGTGTTGCCTATTGGACATCGTATATTTCACGGTATGGCATCTCATTTTTGGAGACATTGTTGTCAATTATTGTGAATTAACGGGAAGAGGAAGAACACAAATGGAAAATTATATCAATATGTATTTGGAAAAAGAGTGTAAACAATTGAACATAGAATAGTAAATTTATGTTTTATAAATACATTTCACCAATTTTTTGCCTGTTTCGCCTGTTCTTTCTTCAAACTCATGACACCGTTGTTACCAGATAGTGGAAATCCGCCACTTACTGCTTATGCGCCAGTTAGTGGTAGTCAGTTGTTTTCGTTGCAAAGTGCTAAACTAAAATCGCTAGCTTGTAACGAAAACATGCCTATTATTTTTCATTTGCTTGAATTTTGTTGGATTCAACATCAACAACGTCATCTAAAAGTTTGACAGTTCATTGAGCTTCAAAAAAAACGGCGAGAATGTCAGCGGTTCGCTGTACTCTACCTTGCTCAATATACCTTGTACTCTACCTTGCACAACATACCTTGCCACCTAGTTGTTTCCTAGTTGAACAGCTGTTTTTTGCAATGCATTGTTATCATTCACCTGTGAATGTCATCGAAATAATGCGTCATTTGTTTTTGTTCGGTCAAGCTATAAACTCACGAATTTCAAGAGAATCGGTCACAAACCCATAATTTAAACCCTTTATTTGTGAGGTGGAAGTGGAAGAAGGGGTGCATACAAAACAGGTTTTATTCAATTAACGTAAAATAAATTATTAATTTACACCAGTCACGAGCACGGCGGTATTCAGTTTTTTGGACAAAAGAAAAATTTCAATAGTCTCGTATAGCTCGTTGGTCGGTCGTGTTGTGTGTTGGTTAAAATAAGTGAAGAAGAGCCCGAAAACTTCTCGAAGTGTCAATAATACATCGTTAACGAAATGAAAAAACGTAGTAGTAGTGCTACCATTTTGGTGGTATGTGCTCTGTTAATTTGTTCACCCTTAATTGAGGCTAAGCGCTCATTGGGAGGAGGCGGTCGAAAGACTTCTGGTGGGGGTCATACTACCCGCAGACAACAGGAAACTCATGTCACTAAACCGACATATAATACAAACAGTGGAAATTCTCATGCGGATCAGGCCAAACTAAGTTATCCCAACTACAACTCGCAACCCAATCGACCGGCTAATAATGCTGCTCCAGCATCTAATACTAATAACCAACCCATTGGTTGGAATGTTGGCAACAATAACCAGCAGCAGAGTCATGCAGCAGCAGGTCCGCCACCAGTCTATTCGGCCAGCAACGTAGCTGGTGGAGCAAAAACAAATATAAATGAACCACCACCATCTTATCAGAAACCCAACTATGGAGCACCACCACCCACGTACAATCAGGCCACTGGCACCCATTATGGTTCAGCTTCATATCCCGCTCAAGTGCCAGCTGGAGCTACTTATCATAACCCTAATAATGTACCACAAGGAGCTACTTTCTACAATAATCCCGCACAGGTTCCCGGTGGATATCCCATGGGTGGTGGTGGTTATCATGCCCCGTCTGGCGGTTATCCCATGGGTGGTTATCACGCTCCCGGTGGTGGCGGTTACTATCCTGCTAATTCTGTTCCAGCTGGAGCTTCTTTCTATCAAGCGGGAAGCTCCTTACCTGCCGGAGCAGTGATGTATTCAGCGCCACCCCAGCAGACTTCATCTGGATTAGGATTTGGTAAGTAAGGGGTGAAAATACATATTAAGAGGGAACAAATGGCTGGAATCTTTACATGCAATAGATATGCATAATATTATAAAGCACATTTTATTTTTTACAATAAAAGTATGAAAGTATCTATACATTTGAATAAAATACATGTATTGTAGGGTTGTCGGAAGTGAATGATGCGAATCGCTTAGACAATTAAAGTTTAAATTAACTGTCACTGCAAAAAAGTGAAAGGGATGATTTTGCAAACATCTGTAGGAATGTATGTATACATACATAACTATGTATTAATGTACAAGTATTGTGTTAATATTTAATTATTCTACAAATTCATTGACACAAACGATTGTAGCTTAATAGACGGAATGATTATATACATATGTACATACGAGTATGTATGCACATTTGGAAACTAAAACTACAAATTTAAATTTACCATTGGAACATAAGGCCGGCAATTAAACTTATCGTATCAAAAATTAATTTTTTCCAATAACAATTAAACTATGTATTTATATATATTAGAGGGAGTACAAAAATGTAGAACAAAATCCAAAATTTCTTAGTCGAAAAACCGGTTCTTATGAATCTACACATGCTTAAACCTAAGCTATTGTTGAGCTTACGTTTTGTTATGGAGCTTTTTAAGTATATAAATGCATATATATGTATGTATGTATATCCCTCAAGAACCGACACACAAGACTTTAGTTAGCCGTCTCCATAGTATAGAACTTTGGAATGCCATTTGAGTTCTGCAAAGAATTTTAATACTTATCATTAGGCAATAATTATAAGGTTTGCTAATATCGTCAGATAGTAATTGAAAAAATGTACATATTTGAAATTAAATGTTACATGATTTTATTACTTTTTTCCTATGTTTGTAGCACCTTAGCGGAGAATAAATGGACCGATCAGCTCTTCTTTTGAGTAGATTTCACCATCTCAGTCCATCTGTCTGTGCACTCATTAATGTGCTCGAAGTTCAGCTCGCAATTACGGTTCGATTCCAAGACGAACACTATTGAAAATGGTTTCCATAGCTATCCAAATTTTGATGTAGCATAAAATTATTCTCATAGGTCCAGGTTTTTATATAGATCTCATTCAATGAGTTCTATTCTCTCTATAAGCCAAGAGATCCGGGAGGGTTTTTATATTTTTGTTGTCCTTATTATTCTTGATCAACATTTTCACAATTAGTCGGAATTTTTGATGCAGCCCTTATATAGCGGTCCTTTTTAATAAAACTTTTCGACGTCCTTATGTTCTTACCTATTCTTGATATAAATGTACACTATCATTTTAAAGCTTAGGCATAGCCCCCTACGAACTCCCCTTTCAATTTGTATTTTTGACTCTGTAGAAACCACAATTTTATATATATCTTACAAAGGTTTGGCAGGTTGAGGTTTATTCCGTCTGAAGGAAATACTAGTAAAAATTGGTCGTTTCGGCCCATGTTCATGTTTTATATTCCAATGTGGAGCAAAGGGCCATTCTTGCAAAGGCCATAATACAACTGTTCCCCCAAATTTTAACTCCTTTTCATTCGATACGGCTGAAATTAAATAAAATTTGTTTGATTTTGCCCCAAATTAATCTTTAGCGAAATAGGCACTATCAAAAGTTTTTATATAGACCCCTTATAAAGGGCTCTTCAGATTTTACTGGACACATTTTACTGAGCCATAGTTTTTCAGCTACTGAAACAATTTGGGTTTTTTTCCCCCAAAACCAATTTAAATTGCGATATGTCGGGTCATAGTTTTAATATAATCCCATGCGAAGAAAGATGCCCAACGATATGATTTGTTTTCGTTCCTAATATAAGCATTTTCCAAACGATACATTTGAAATGACATTATTGTTAAAAATCATTAACAGTCGTTTCACGTTTGACTTCTTACACCTCAAGAAGACACAGCTTTCTACCTATCTGCAATACAAAGGCCTTCCCCGATTTTATTTAGGAAAGGATAGCTCAAACTCCTCCTGTGAAGATCTGGAAAAATAAACATTAAAAAAAATTATACTTACATTGAAACAAAGAAAATGCAGAAGAACGCCTTTTATTATCAATTTATTTTTTTATTTGCCTTTGTTACCATTTCATTTCAAAAACTTACTTCACGTACAATATTGAGGCTGAAATTGGCAGAATACCAGTCGACATGCTTGTTAGAGTTCATGAAAACTTCAGAAAACGTATGCAGCAATGTTTGGATAGCGAAAGTCAACATTTTCCAGATACATTATTAAAAACCATGTAATTTAAAAATTCCCTTACTGTTCAATATAACTAAAATAAAAAATAATTTTTTTTAAGGTTCATACCTTTTTTTATTTCAATCCCAAATGAGCAAATTACCGCGCTCCACCCTGTATCTTTGTTAATTAATATTCCGGCGACATCTTAATTTAAATCAATTTAATTATTTTCAATTAATGGTAATTTTATGCAGAGGAGAGTGTTCAATAATTCATGTAATTAAATCTAATAGGAATTCCAACGACTTTAAATTCTTCTATACATATGGTATTTAATGCAAGAAAGTAGTCATTAATTCAGGTAATTCAAGATATACGATTTTAGTTTGTAGGTTTATTTATTCCATATACTTTCAGTTAGTGATGTTTTATTTATTTTTCTAGTTCATATGTCTGCTGTAGTTACATATCCATAGGTCCGTTTGAGTAGCCTCACTATTATATACTATTTTCACCATTAATTGAGAAAATTGTACTTGAAATTGAGATTTTAAATTTTAAATTGGTTTGCTCTCTGTGAAAATTCCTGTGTTTTAAGTTGGGATTTATTTGCTATTGCAATTAGATAACAACTGTTGTGTTCCATTTGTTGTTGTTATACTTACTCCCTCCTTTCGTGTGTGTGCTTTCACATTGATTCATTTGTTCAAACAGAGTTGCCATCGAGCATTTTTTCTTTTGCCAAATATTCTCATCTTTAACTCCTTATAGTAGAGGGTGAAATATTAAATCTAATTTTCGTGTATTATTGTTTGTACTTCTTATTCCTGTTTGTTAGTTCGTTTTACAATCAATTAATTTACAATTAAAAAATGTCGTGTGTAAATGTAAACTGTAAGATTGTTTCGGAAACCGAACGATCTATAGAGTGTTGGCTTTGTACTAACATTTGGCATTCTAAGTGTGCAGGTTTATCTGCAAAGGTTGTAGATGTTATGTACGGAGATAGTGATAGTGGTCTTAAATGGTGTTGTAAGAACTGTAGGAAAATTAATGTAGAGTTCTACAAATTTGTTAAAGATTATTCTTCGGAAATGGCCGAAATTGGTAAGGAAATGTGGTCTTTGTATTCGAGATTTAATAAATATGCATCTCTGTTTGATAGGTTCCCGGAATTGAATGCATTTGTGTGTTCGCCTGACGTTATCGGACAGAAGCGCAAAAGGTCGACGAAAAAGACGCTTCCTAAGAAGCTCGATGTCGGTACACCGAGTGCTTCTGACCGTACGTCGTCGGATGAGCCTACAACATCATCAGCATCTGTCAGTGCTCCTTGTTCAGTTTCTGTTGATCAGCAGAGGGTTGCTCTCGCTGTAACACCAAGGGTTGATAAGGTTGTCTCTATACAGGAGGGAAATTCAATGGGTAATCTTGAAATGAACCCTAAACCTCCTGCAAATGTAGCATCACGAGCCGGTGGGAAATCGAAAACTCTGACTGTGGTCCCAGCCAAGAAAGTCGTTTTTGTTTCGCGCTTTGCTCCCGACACATCCTCCGAAGATATAGACTTTTATATTAGATCTAAGATTTAAGGTGACTTTTATCTTAAGACATTTAAGATTCGTTCGTCTTCCTCTAATTCTAGGTCATCATTTAAGATCATCGTGCAACCGAAGATCTTTGATAAACTGATATCTTCTGATTTTTGGCCGCCTAAGGCATTTGTTAAAGAATTTGTTGATAGGGTCGACAATTTAGCGCAATTACCTTTGAGGCCTCCTAGCTCTAATTCATCAAAAAACTGAATAGCTCTTTGGTCATAGCTTATCAGAATGTAAGAGGGCTTAATACTAAATTAACCCGACTATTTACTGATAGCTTTGACTTTGATTTTTCAATTTTGTGTTTCACTGAGACCTGGTTAAAACCTTCAATATTTGATTCAGAGATACTGTCGAATGAATATGTTCTTTATAGAAAAGATCGCATTCAAAAAATTGGTGGTGGAGTTCTTATTGCTGTAAAAAGTTCGCTTTCTTCTGAGCGTGTCATTCTTGATGAGATTGAAGATATTGAACTTATTGTTGTCTCTATTAATTTAGGTAAAGCTAAATTATTGGTTTCATGTTCCTACATCCCACCAAACTCGGAATTATCTGTTTATGATGGCCACTTAAAGGCTATAGGCAGATTGGTTTTGATGTTGAGGGATGTGGACCATATCTTAGTCTTGGGAGATTTTAATTTACCCTCTGTTTCTTGGCTTTCATTGCCAGATACCGATGCATTTACTCCCTTGAATTCTTCTTCGATCGCGTTCGAGTGGACTTATGATGTGGTAAGGTGGTTTTCCGATCTCGGACTATTGCAGATTAACGGGATTTCTAATTCGTCTGGAAAATTACTTGATTTAGTATTTGTGAATAACGCTCAGATTTTTGATATTCATAGAATTTCTCCGGTTTCTACCCCGGAAGATGGTTACCATCCTACGCTGGGTATTTCCATGATGTACGACATTTCGGACCCTTCTTCTATATACCCCCCACGTGAAGAGGGTACAGTCTTTTGTTTCAAAAGAACAAATTTTGAGTTGCTAAATTCTCTGCTCTTGAATACTAACTGGGATTTAGTTTGTTGTTGTAATCACCTGACTGATATTGATGTATCTATTGATAGATTTTACAATGTCTTGAATGAATGTTTGGTACAATCTGTACCAAAAATTCGTATTAAGAATACCAATAGACCACCGTGGTATTCTTCTAATATGACTGCTCTCAGGAACGTAAAGAGCAGACTATTTAAGAAATTCAAAAGGTCTGGATCCGATGTTGATTATGTCAGGTACTCTGTTGCCAGATCACAGTATAACATTGAATCACGTAAGTGCTATGAGCTCTACTTGGAGAAGTTAGCTCACAATTTTAAAATGAACCCTAGATCGTTCTATGATTTTGTCAATATGAAACGTAAGTCTAATCCAAGGCCTTCAAGGGTTAGAATTGATGGTGAGGAATTTTGTGGTGATCAATCAATCGCCGATTGTTTTGCAAAGTTCTTTGCATCAACCTATTCTCGTCAACAGTGTCATCTAGTTTCCTATCCTTACAATATTCCATCATTGAATCATTTGAACATTCCTTATTTTGATTTATCTTTTGTATCGTCAAGTTTAGGCAAGCTTAAGACTTCTAACAGTGCTGGCCCAGATGGTATACCGAGTGTAATCCTGAAGCTATGTGCTCAGAGTATTGCTGTCCCGCTCACATTGCTTTTCAATAATTCGTTGAAGTTTGGATATTTCCCATTTATTTGGAGAAAATCTTTTATAACTCCACTTCATAAATCTGGGAGCTTGATTGATGTTATGAATTATCGTGGAATTGCGAAATTAAGTATAATTCCAAAACTTTTTGAAAAAATGATCACTGAGATTTTATCTCATAGTGTTTCACCTATTCTTAGTCCATTCCAACATGGATTTCGTAAGGGACTCTCGACTATGACAAATTTAGTTCAATTTACCTCCCAGGTAATTGATGAGTTTGTTCTTGGTAATCAGACAGATGTGGTTTATACTGATTTTAGTAAAGCTTTTGATAGAGTTAATCATAAGCTCTTACTGTATAAGCTGAATCGCATTGGTTTTAGTAATAACTTGTTGAGTTGGATATCCTCTTATCTTAACAGTCGTGTTCAGATTGTTAAATTTGGTAGTTACTTCTCAGGTCCGATTTTGGTTTCATCTGGGGTACCCCAAGGTAGTCATATTGGCCCTTTGCTGTTTCTACTATTTATAAATGACTTACGAGATTCAATTATTAGTTCTAGATTACTGATGTATGCAGATGATGTTAAGATATTTTATTCTCGTAACACATCTGATGATTCTTTGTTTCTTCAAAATGACTTAGACAACTTTGGTTATTGGTGTGAAATTAATTGCATGGACCTTAATTTGAAGAAGTGTAAACATATGTGTTTCTCTAGATCGAAATTGATTCCATCTAAATTCAGTCTTCTTGGTTCCAATTTAGAAACTGTTGAATCCTTTGTGGATCTTGGTATATTAATGGATCCTAAACTTAACTTCAATAATCACATAATTACAATGGTGAACAAAGCTTATGGTGTCCTTGGCTTCATTAAGCGATGGGCGAAAGAATTCTCAGATCCATATGTAACGAAACAGTTGTATACTACACTTGTTAGACCTATTCTAGAATATGGTTCTGTTGTGTGGGACCCCCAATATGGGATTTATGTTGATAAAATTGAGTCCGTTCAGAAACAATTTTTATTATTTGCTTTGAGGCACCTGCATTGGAATAGTGATTTTGTTCTTCCACCCTATACTAATAGGTTGAGCTTGATAAGATTGCCTACTCTTAAGAGCAGACGTATTATGCTGAACACCACAATGATATTGAAGGTTATAAATTGTGATGTGCTTTCTGGATACATGCTTTCTAAGATAAGATTTAACGTACCATTCAGATCTTCCAGATATTACCAGTTATTGCATATTGATTTTCAACGTACAAATTACGCATCTGCAGAGCCTATCCGTAGAATGTGCATAAACTTTAACACTTTATATGATATTATTGACTTTAATGTAGGAATAGATATAGTGAAATCTAGAATCATATGTTATTTAAATCAGTAGTGAAATTCTGTTTTATGTGTGTTCTTTATTTAACTAAACAAAGTTAACACTTTTTATGCATGTATGTATGTACATACCGGCTGTTGATATATATTCTGTAGCTGGTATTCCACCCTCTACTGTTAACCCGCCATGGTTCGGATCATGGTGTGTACGCAATCCCTACGTTATGGGGATGTGGCCCCCGCGGTCGGAAGGGGCGGGTAAGAGTGGCTGCGTTGGAAACGTTCGTAAAAAAAAAAAAAAAAAAAAAAAAAATTTCAGTTGAAATTGAGACTTTACATATTAAATTTGTCAAATTTCAATTGAAATTTAGATTTTCTATATTAAATTTGTTAAATTTCAATTGAAATTAAGATTTTTCGTTTGAATTTGGCAAACTTTCATTTAAAATTTAGATTTTACTTTTAAAATTGCCAAAATTTCAATTGAATTTAAGATTTTAGAATAGAAATTGGCTAATTTTTATTTGATGTTGAGATTTTATTGAAATTGCCAAATTGTTAATTGGATTTGGTTTTTTAGATTCGAAAATGACTAAGTTTAAATTGAACTTGTGATTATACATTTGAAATTTAATAAATTTCTTTGGGTATTATTTAGATTTCTCTTGAATTTGACATTTGAAATTCGCAAAATTTTACTTGAAATTGAGATTTGACATTTGAAATTGGCTAAATTAATTTTTGAAATTGAGATGTTACACTTGTAGTTTCAAAAATTTCAGTTGGTTTTGCGATTTTAGGTTTCAAATTGATTATGTTTCTATAAAAATTAAGACTTTTCATTTAATGTTGTATAAATTTCATTTAAAACTGTCTAAATCTTAAGTTAAATTGACAATTTGCGCTCAACATTTTCAAAATTTTAATTGAAATTGAGATTTTGCACTTGAAATTATCCATCTTTCATTTGTAATGGGGATTTTAGGCTTGAAATAGTGAAATTTTATTTGAAATTGAGATTTTTCACTTTAAATTTCAGTTGAATTTGGGACTTGGATTTAGGATTTTAAATTAGAAAATGGCTAAATTAAATTTTCAATTTATATGTTATACATGAAATTGCCAAAATTTCAGTTGTATTTTGGGATTTTCGGTATGAAATTGGTTAGGTTTCTATAGAAACTAAGATTTTTCATTTAATGTTGTATAAATGTCATTTAAAATTGTCTAACTCTCAAATTAAAGTGACAATTTGCGCTCGAAATTTACAAAATTTTAATTGAAATTGAGATTTTGCACTTGAAATTATCCAACTTTCATTTGTAATGGAGATTTTAGACTTGAGATTGTTGAATTTCATTTGAAATTGAGAAACTGATTGACATTTTACACTTGAAATTTCAATTGAAATTGGGACTTTATGTTGGAAATTAATTAAATTTAAACTAAAATTCCAATTTCACACATTAAATTGTTAAAATTTCAATTGAAATTAATATTTCCCATACTAAATTTGTTAAATTTCAGTTGGAATTATGACTTTCCGCTTGAATTTGCCAAGATTTCATTCGAAATTTTCAAAATTTTAATTGAAATTGTGATTTTGCACTTGAAATTATCCAACTTTCATTTGTAATGTAGATTTTAGACTTGAAATTGTTGAATTTGTTGAAATTGAGAAACTGATTGGGATTTTACACTTGAAATTTTAATTGAAATTGTCACTTTAGGTTAGGTTATAAGAGGATGAGAGAGAGAGGAATGAGAGCTAACCTAGTGTCTAAAACTGGACCAGACACTAGGATAGCTCAAGTGTCATCCTCTTATAACTTAACCTAAAGTGACAATTTCGTTTGAGATTTAGAAAATTATAAATGAAATTAATACAAATTGTCACTTTGCTTTTGATAATGTCAAAATTTTACTTGTAATTGAGATTCTACACCTGAAATTTTTAAAATTTCATTTGTAATGGAGATTTTAGACTTAAAATTGTTAAATTTCATTCGAAATTGAGATTTTACACCTGAAATTTTCAAAATTTAATTTGAAAATGAGATTTTACATTTGAATTATAAATAAATTTCATTTTAAATTGATATTCAATATTGAATACATTTCATTATAAGCTCAGATTTTCTTTAAATTGAATAAATTGTATATGAAATTGATATGTTGCTTTGGAAATTGTCTAAATTTCATTCGAAATTGGGATTTTACATTTGGAATTGACTAAGTTACAATAGAATTTGCCATCTTACACTTGAAATTGTCAAAATTTCGATTGAAATTGAGATTCTACATTTTAAATTTGCTAAATTTTAGTTAAAATTTATTATATATTTGAATATGATTAAAATTCAATTTGATTTTGAGATTTTTTCTTTTTAAAATTACTTTAAATAAATTGAAATTGATGTTTCCCATTTAGAAAAGGCAAAACATCATTTGAATATTAGATTTTCCCTTGGAAATAGAGTAAATTTCATTTGAAATTAAGATTCTAAATTTGAAATTTGCTTAATTTCAGTTGAAATTGATTAAGTCTTTATAGAAATTGAGATTTTCTATTACGAATTGTATTCATTTCATTTAAAATTTTCTAAATTGTCACTTTGCTTTTGATAATGTTGGTTGACTAAAGTTTAACTGAAAATAAGATTTTACTTTTTAAATTGATTTAAAATAAATTGACTAAAGTTCAACCGTTTACAAATTATTCAGTTTTATTATCAAAATAATCGTTCTACAATTGCAACTTTTCGTGTGCTAAGTCCATTTTTTTTAAATCCAAAAAAACACTTTCCAGTCGATCTACGACCTTGACACCCATGAGCAATATTTTAGCTCTCGTGAAGAGCTATCTTTTTGCCATTGACCGACTCCAGATCCGACGTACCGTTATGGAGCTAGAACAAAAATAAACTTTCCGTTCACATTTGAAAATAATGCTAAGTCCATTTTTATTTAAATAAAAAAAAAACACTTTCCAGTCGACCTACGACCTTGACACCCATTACCAATATTTTAGCTCTCGTTAAGATCTATCTTTTTGCCATTGACCGATTGTGGCTACGTGCCACACAGCAAATGAAACAGTTGAATTGTTGCGAGAAAAGTTTGGAGATTCGATTATTTCAAGAAATTGTGATATTGAATGGCCTCCAAGAAGTTGTGATTTAACACCTTTAGACCATTTCTTGTGCGGTTATTTGAAGTCATTGGTCTTTCGAAATAAACCAGACTCTCTTCAAGCTTTACAAGTCAATATTGAACGTGCCATTCATGACATACGACTTGATTTAGTGGAAAAAGTGCTCGAAAATTGGGTTCATCGAATTCGTTCCTGCAGAAGAAGTCGTAGAGGCCATTTGAATGACGTTTTATTTAGAACTTAATTGTATCGATTGTACTTCACATTAAATAAAAAACTTTTGACTTTCCTTAACAATAAGTGTGTTTTTTTCTTCAAAGAAATCATATCACTCTTATTGGAAAACCCTGTATAATACGAACTACACAGTTCCAGTTCATAGCTCTAATTTTTTATTGGAAAACCCTATATTAAAAAAAATTAATTCAAAGTCTTAATTTCAATGGAAATTTTGTGAATTTAAAATGTTAAATACCAATTTCAAATGGAATTTAATCAATTTCAAAAGGAAATGAATCATTTTTAAAAGAAAATTAATTAATTTCAAATATAAAATTTGGGTTTTAAATGAAATGTTGACAATTTCATTTCATTTATTTCGTACAAACTTGTAATTCATTCCAAAGACAAATAACGTCAAAATCTATCAGTTACGAACGAATAGGAATGAATTGTAACACGCGAAAAAACAGTAATCCGCGAACATTGATTGAACTTTTTTTGCACTTATCGATTAATATTATTTTTTTAATTCTGACAATTACAAAAAGTTCGGGAAAAATGGTCTGAAAATCCGCGTAAAACCTCACTCGTTGGAATCAAATTCCTATTCTTTCGTAACTGTCAATTACTCGCTACAGGAAGGAATGTCTTCTTAAATTATATTGTCTTTGGTCTGGCCAATTACTTTTTAACCCCGGGTAAAAAACTACTCATTGGTATATGATGATTTGTTTAAAAACTCATTGATATAAAAACTCATTTTCAAATGAAATGTTGACAATTTCAAATGAATAATTTAATTTTCAAATGAAATTCTTTTAATTACAATGAGAAAGTCATTGTTGTATTGCAATATCAAGCTAAAATATTGCTAATGTCAAACAGGTTCCAATGAATATGTGGGCATAATAAATCCAGTTATTATCAGAATTTGTTTAAAAACCTTTCTGAATTTATTACTAATTAAATTAGTATCTATATATGAATTTACAATTTCTCTTGCAGTGTAAAATAACTGCAATTATTTGGATTTTATAATCCCAAACGTGGATTTCATTAATATATGTCTATGTAGTGCTCACTGGGGATTTGATGGTGGTGTTTATTTTACTATTTTATCTGATCACAGCAATAGCTTTCTATTGAAGCACAAAATAAAATAAATCATGCATATTTTGTTATGCATGAACAAAGCTCTGATGACAATACTGAAAGCCAAGCAAAAACCCCACTTCTCGGCAATTGAGATGAAAGATATACGACTCTATTATAAGCCATTTATGGCTTTGAACAGAAAATGTAAAAGTTTTTTTTTACGATACTATAATACATGCAAAAATTGCTGTTGTCGTTTTCACCTTTTCACTACAGTTGTGGCCAAATAATAAATAATGACCATTATGAAAAAAAAAAACAAAATAAAACATTTTTTGTAAACCAATTAGTAAATTATACCTGAAACTTGGAGGAAAATGAAATGAGAACCAAGTATGCCGGCATTCTTTAAAAAGCATTTCAAGTGTATGATGCCAATGAAATGTGTATCTTCTTTTCGTGGAAGAAAAAGATGATTCACAAGGTTTTTGTGTACTCTTTCAACAACGCCTAACGCCTTCTATAAAAAAGTCTCCAAACAAGGAACTCGGTGTTCGTCAAATGTAATAAAACTGTCAAGTTTTACTGTTTTGTGCAAATGAATTTCGTACAACAAACTGCAGCAATACTAAATAATATGGCTATGGTTATATTTAGCAAGAGATTAGCATTATACTCGTATGTTTGTATAAATGACATACATTAAAATGAAGTGGCCAGACGCCCTCTAAATAATGCGCAAATTCAATACAACAACTAAATCTTAATTGGTATGCTAAGGCAAAAAATATGATGGCTCTTAAAAAAGTATCGCCGATTGTTCGGAGAACAGAAAAACTGGGGAAATCACTCATAATATACATATTAGGCCGGGTCGATTTGTGGGAGGCAAAAAAAGTCGCCATTGCTCAGTGAAAATCGTATTCTAGGGATCAAAATAAGAAACTTTACCGAAGGAACCATACCTTTAAAACGAATTCTGATGTCCCGGAATTTGGGTCGAACTTTTGGGTAGGGGCAAATTTTGAAAAATCCCACTTTGACCCATTTAGAGTGCTCCAATCGAGTCCAAATGTATGACCGACCCCCACTAACTTTGGAGGCCAGACCCACTCATGCCAGTGGCACACATTTGGACTCGATTGGACCACTCTAAATGGGTCAAAGTGGGATTTTTTCCGGGACATCAGAATTCGTTTTAGACGTATGGTTCCTTCGGCAAAGTTTCTTACTTTGATCCCTAGAAAACGATTTTCACTGAGCAATGGGCGATTTTTAAATCGACCCGCCCTAATACATATACATTAACCTCAAACGAAGTATAATTTTTGTTTACAATATGAAGATTATTAGCAAAGACAAATATAATATAAGAAGACCAAAAACAATACAATTTAAGAAGACATTCCTTCCTGTAGCGTGTAATTGTCAGTTACGAACGAATAGGAATTTGATTCCAACGAGTGAGGGTTTTCGCGGATTTCCAGAGCAATTTTCCTAAATTTTTTGTAACACTCACAATTAAAAAATTAATATTAATCAATAAGTACAAAAAAAGTTCAAGCTATGTTCGCGGAATACTGTTTTTTCGCGTGTTACAATTCATTCCTATTCGTTCGTAACTGATAGATTTTGACGTTTCGGCCTGAAGGAATGTCTTCTTATATTCTATTTGTCACTCATTTCTTCAGGCCGAAACGTCAAAATCTATCAGTTACGAACGAATAGGAATGAATTGTAACACGTGAAAAACTGCATTCAAAAATTTAGATTTACTTTTGAAGTTAACATAATTTCAAAAAATAATAAGATTTTACATTTGAGATTGACTAAATTCCATTTGAAATTGCGATTTTCCATTTGAAATTGATATACTTTCATTCGAAATTGGCAATTTTTTTCGAAATTAAGATCTTGCTATTAAAATTGTCTATATTTCAATTGAAATTGAATTGTTCAATTCGAAATTGGCTTAAGTTCATATAAAATTGAGATTTTCCCTTTTAAGTTGACAAAATTCCTTTTGAAATTGATGGCTTACATGAGAATCTGACTAAATTCCATTAGAAATTGGTATTTTCCATAAAAAAAAAATTAATTATAAATAAGATTTCCATTCAATCGATTCTGGAAAAAGTGCTGCATTTTCTTCACCAATTTGTCGAAAACTGCACTTTATTTAAGTTCTATTCGGGGGACCAAATAATGACGACTTGAATAGTGCAACTATTTTCAAGTATTTCATTCGAAATTAAGATCTTAGTATTAAAATTGGCTACATTTCAATTGCAATTGAATTGTTCAATTCGAAATTGGCTTAATTTAATTTAAAATTGAGATTTTCCCTTTAAAGTTGACAAAATTCTTTTTGAAATTGATGGCTTACATGAGAACCTGACTAAATTCCATTATTTTCCATTAGAGAAATTAACAAAATTTTAATTAAAATAAGATTTCTGTTTGAATGTTTAAAAAAATTTCATTTAAAATTGTGATTTAAAATTTTATTTAACATAATTTCAATAAAAATTAAGATTTACATTTGAAATTGAGATTTTCCAATTAAAATTGATTAAATTTCATTCGAAATTTGCAAAATTTTAATTAAAATTAATGTCTTACTGTTGAAATTGTCTACATTTCAATTGGAATTGTTGCCTTCAATTCGAAATTGGCTTAATTTCTTATAAAATTGAGACTTTCCCTTTTAAGTTGACAAAATTCCTTTTGAAATTGATGGCTTACGTGAGAATCTGCCTAAATTACTTTAATTTTCCATTAGAAATTAACCAAATTTTAATTAAAAATAAGATTTCCATTCAATATTTAAAAAATTTCATTTAAATTTGTGATTTAAATTTTTAGTTAACATAATTTCAATAAAAATTAAGATTTTAGATTTGAAATTGAGGTTTTATATGTGAAATTTGACTAAATTCCATTTGAAATTGATTACATTTCATTCGAAATTGGCAAAATTTCAGTTCAGGCTTTCAATTCGAAATGGGCTCAATTTTATTTAAAATTAATTAATATTTTACATTTGAAATTAACCATTTGAGATTAACTAAATTTTAATTAAAAATAAGATTTTCTGTTTGAAATTTGAGAAAGTTCTTTTAAAATTTGGATTTACATGTAGATTGTCTAAATTCCATTTGAAATGAAGATTTTCCATTTGGAACTGATTAAATTTCATTCGAAAATAAGATCTTTCTATTAAAGTTGGCTACATTTTTTCAATTGAATTTGAGGTGTTCAATTCGAAATTGGCTAAATTTCATTTAAAATTTAGATTTTTCATTTGAAATTCACTAGATTTCATTTTTAATTAAGATTTTCTCTTTGAAATTGGCCAAATTTCTGAATTTGAGATTTTAAATTTAAATTATTTTCTCTTTGAAATTGGAAATATTTCATTTAAAATGAGATTTTACATTTTAAATTGACTAAAATTCAATTGACATTGAGATTTTTCACTTGGAAAATCTTAATTTTGTCAATTTTAAATGAAATTTTACTAATTTAAAGTGAAAACCCTTAATTTCAAATTGAAATTTAGTATATTTCAAATGCAAAGTCTTAATTTCAATTAAAATTTAGCAAAAAAATTTAATGTAAAATCTTCACTTGAAATTCAGTCATTGGAAAATCTCAAATTAATTTTTTTTGTAACGATCAAAAAAAATAATTTGAGATTTTTTGTAACGTCTGTCCATATATTATTGTGATCAAGATGGGTATAATGTTAAAAAAATTAAAAAAAAACATTTGCAATTCAAAATAAAACAGCGATACAATATATGCTGTTGTATTAAATACATCTATAGTTAATAGTCTGCTAAAAATATCTAATATCATTTGCCTTCTCTTCAGCAAATAGAGATGTTTTGCTCATTCCCTTTTCGTTTCCCCCCACAATTGTTGACTTGAGGGAGTGGTTTTCATTCGTAAAATACTTGTTTGTTTTATCTTTTACCTATTAAAGGAGTGGTGGCCGACATATATTAAGCAGTCCTTAAAACATGTTATTGTTTTGTTTCTTTTGCTGATGACAGTTTTTAATATTTTCTTTCTCTTTTTCTTTTTAATATTCTTCTTTGGTGTGCTCACAGGTTCCGGTTTAGCTGCAGGCGCTATAGGTGGAGCTATCTTGGGTCATGCCTTGACGCCCACACACACCAGAGTGGTCGAACAAGCTCCAGCTCCAGCTGGTAATGCTGCCGGTGGAGGCGATCGTGTAATTATTATCAACAATTCTGGACAACCGATTAATGCTACCGATGCCAATGGCGTTACCGTCATTAATGCCGGAGAAACCCCAGCGCCCGCTGCTCCTGGTGCACCAGGAGCTCCAGCAGCTAGCAGTGAGGCCCCAGCGCCTCTAGCTCCCATGGCCCCAATTGTACCAATGGCGCCCGATATGAATGCAACAACGCCAATGCCCGGAGCCATGCCTGATTCAACATCGGCGAATCCAGAACAACAACCCCCGCCACCAGGTGGCATAATTTGTGTACCCGTCCGTATTAATGCCACTGATCCCAATGATGCCACCAAAATGGTTGAAGTAGAACAAATTGCTTGCTACCCGGCGCCTCCACCTGTAGCAGCACCAGCTATGAATGCTACCGATCCAGCTGCTCCTCCACCAGCCGAGGGCGCAGCCCCCTTGGCTCCCATGCAACCAGCACCATCAGGTGGTTCACAACAACTGCAACAGGCCACCTTGGTAGGTGATCAAAGTGTCAAACAGGCCGATTCTGGAGCCTTCGCCGCCGCCAACAATCAATACGGCCTTATGTCCTTGATTATATGCTTCTTAGCCAAATATTTAGTGGCCTATTAGAATGGCAAACTAGATATATACATAAATTTTTTTTGTAAATCTTCGAAATCGAATCAAAACATATGATATTTCAAGAATCTCGAAACAATCTCGTCATTAAACGAAACGAAAACAAAATTAATTGCTAAACAAACAAACAATTTGTAAGTATTGCACTACTAATTAATATTCATTGCAGACGCCAAGCAAACCTGTGTCTACCAAAACGTAGTAACCTTGAATATTATATTAAAGCAAATAGAAACTAAGCAAAAAAAAACGAGAACTACAGAGACATAAATAAGCATACCTCAAAACTAAGCTTTAAATGTTATCGATTTGTTTCGTTGGTGTTAATTTAAACAATTATAAAAAACGTTTATTGATTACTAATCTCCTCATATGATATTCCAAGCGTTGAACTTCCTTTTTAAAGTAGTTTAAACCTACCCCCCCCCCCCCCACACTTTTTGGTAGATATGCCAGAAATGTTTTATTTAAAGAGAACAAAGCAGAACAAACAAAACTCCTTAGAAATTCCATAAAATCCAAACAAAACTACTTAGAAATTCCAATAAAAACCCCCTTTAAAAGGTGTTGCTTTAACCTTTAGTTTAACCTTGAACCAGTGGCGGCGGTAAAACAAAACTTCGTTGTCGTTTTAATACTAAAAATATACCTATATTTGTTTGGCAGAAGAACCAACAGAAAGAAAGACAAGAACCAAAACTTACACACAAACCACAATAATGGTAATTTATGGCCTTAAACGTGAAACTGTAATTAGGGAATTTTTAAACTGTTTTCCTACCGCCTTGGTTTTTTCTATTCCTTATGTATTATATTTGTTTACACTATATACATATAAATGTACTACTGATTTACCTGTATTAAAATAAATTTTATTGGCAGCTTATCTTTATACTACTTACATAAATATATTTTGTTATTTTTATTCCATATAAAACATAATTGTTATAAACGTTGTATTTTTTTTTATTAAATTTTCATATTTTTCTCAAATAAAAATTTTGGCACTCATAATACTCCAACACTGAAATATGAACGAGTTTTTTATATTTAAGGACTCTTTTTTATAAAAATGTAGAAGCAAATATCAACGAACCCCTCAACATGTCTCAATCAGAAATACTTAGCTGTCACTTATTCAAGAAGCGCATGGATTATTAAGGTTCAAAAGGGTGTATGAAGCTGAAACAAAATATTCAAAGTCGTTTGCCGTAGCATTTGGGGAACCAACAAACTCCTTAGAAAAATATAGACCGGTAGCGAGATGCAGTGGAGTAATATGGGTACATACTTACAAAATGTAGGAACGGATGCTAGTAGAGATTTAAAGAATACAAAAAATCAACTCTATTGTGACAGCAGTAATATTCACAAAAGAATAAAGTCAGTGATTGATTTTATAACTACTAACATTGCCGTAGCATTTGGGGAACCAACAAACTCCTTAGAAAAATATAGACCGGTAGCGAGATGCAGTGGAGAAAAAATCAATGATGCCACAATAGTTCCTACATTTTGTAAGTATGTACCTATATTAGTACATACTTACAAAATGTAGGAACGGATGCTAGTTGAGATTTCAAGAAAACAAAAAATCTACTCTATTGTGGCATCATTGATTTTTTCTTCTTTTCATTTGATCATTGAAAAGAAGTAAGTCAGTGATTGATTTTATAACTACTAACATTGTATCTGGAATAAAAGGTAACACACCAACGTTCAGAAGTTTGGTACTAGCTAAAAGTAAACGATATATAATTACCGCACCTGTTCTGTATTCCCAGAGCGGATCGAAACCAACTTTCTTGTTCATAAACTATAATTTCTGTTTGGGGACATATGAATGTTCTCTGTACATATATACAGACTCTCTTCGTTTTTCCAATCGAAGCTTATCTAAATAAGCACATCCATTTAGAAAATCAATTCCGAGCGAAAAATTTCGACTCAAGGCACATTCGCAAAACAGAACAGGTCCGAATGTCTCCTTTTTTGGCTATAGTGTAAACGGTAACACACCAACGTTCAGAACTTTTTGTGTGTTAACTCTTCCTTACCAGCTAAAAGTAAATGTAATAATTATCGTCCCGTTCTTTATTTCGACACTGGATTGAATCCGATTTCTCGTTCACAAACTTAAACATAATTTCTGTTTAAAGACTTTTGAAAGTTGTCTCTAAATGCAGATTGTCTTAATTTTTCCATTCGAAACATATCTGAAACAAGTAAAACCATTTGGTTTCTAAGAAACAAATTTAGAAAATCAATTCCCGGAGGAAAATGCCGATTCAATCCACATTCGGAATACATGGTCCTGTTATGTCTGCTTTTTAAGCTATGGTGATCTGAATGGAGAAGACAAAAACTAATATGCACTGGCATTAGTATCTTCATGTGGCCTATTTGGCAACCCCGATCAACGAGAGGTAACTACAAAATTTTCTGAATGTTGGGATGTTACCTCTTCCTTATTGACTGAAAAGTGAACGTAATCTATTTATGCCTCCTTGTTTAGCTATGGAGATGCCAAGAGCATAAACCAAACTCTACTCGACTCTGAAAGTCTACAGCAAACCGCCACGCAATTCAGAAAATATATTTCATTCAAACCAATTGTCTGAACATTGGTATGTTACTTCTTCCTTACTGACTAAACATTTAATGTAATCTATATATGTATGTTTCCATTTTTAGCTACGGTGATTTAAACGGAGAAGCCTAAAAACGACTCAACTCAGAAGTCTACGGCAAACAGCCTATGGGACAGTGGCAATATTCAGAAAAAAGGTGAGAGACCACCACTTTTTAACCCATGCCATACAGAAAATCATTCGCAAAAATATTACTGCAGCAGCCGATCGAATAGCCATGATGAAACCAAACCAACCGTGACGAGATTCACCTGATCAATCCCATGATCGGTCAATATAGGAGATCAGCAAGCTGTTAGTCGAATACTAGCGAATTTCTATAAAATTATAGTTCACAGTCTAAGCTCATTCGAACCCGATCAAGAGAGAAGTTGAGGTTGTGTTATCTTTCGGATATAACCCTGTATCAGACACTTAGTATTCGAGCAGAAGAGGTTGTAGAGGCTATCTCAAAAGTTTCTATGTTGTAGAGGCCTGAGATCTGGAAACTAGGTGGAGTGATCCCTGTCTCAAGTCAGGGAATGTTGCGAGTTTTATATTTATTATCTTTCAAGGATAAAAATCTGCATCTACAAAACCTATTACAAGAAAAGACTCGAGTCACTGTTGGATTTTTTAACTACTAACGATTTTAGAATCTCTAACATGGGTAACATTTCAAAGTGTAGGTTAAGAATAGGTCAGATGTTATTGATCTTGTAGATGCATGGATAATGTTCACGAATTGTTCTTTTTCATACCACAAAATGAAAACATTACATATTAGCTTGAGAGATATTGGGACTATTATACAACCTTTTAATGGAGGGAATGTTCTAAGAAGCGAGGTCATCCTTGCCCTAAGAAATTAAATAAAGGGCGGTAAATGAAAGAATAGATCATGGGTCCAATACTTATTCACAGATCAAAACGGATATAGACCAGGAGCGGCGATAGAAAATTATACAGACTTCCCGACGACTTTATCGTCTATCAAACGACAGCAGAATCGAAACACTCTGTGCTACTACGATATAAAATAAACTTCCAAAACTTTTGCTTTTTACCTCGTAGATAATTAAAGCGATGTGAATGAGATTCCATTTCAATTGAATATTCTAACAGGTTTTACGAAGACAATTCTTGGGAAACACCGACACGAGTAAAATGCAACAATTGGAAGTTTACAAATACATACATATGTATGTATGCATGTAAGTTAATTTGTATGTGTCCTACAACATGAACATGACAGACACTGTCAGAATGAAATTAATTGAATTGAAGATCATTGTAGATAAGATTAAATTTTACGGTTTGTTTTGGAAAAGTAACCATAAACACTATCAGGAAAACCGACAGAAAATCGAAATGAATGGAAGTTATGAATGGGTCAAAAGGATTAAATTAATTAAGCTATGATGTTCGAAAAAAGTAATTGATTAAAGAATATGGCTATGAATATAAGACCATTGATATGACTATTAATATAAGATAATTTTTGATGATGATTTGTGTGGTTGAAGTGGAGAGTGAGTGCATGAAGTAAAATAAATATTCATTGATCCTATCTGTCAGTTATAAAATACGTATGTATTCCGAAGCCGTTATCTTTCGTTGTAGAGATTTTTGTAAACATTTTAAGAGCGACCTCTATATGAGAGATTAGTACATTGAAATATGTACTGATATGGTAAATTTTTGGGTGTGCCGAATTCAACTGGACCTAAAACTCAAACTGCAAAATGTTTCCTAGAAATTTTGAATTTTTATAGAAAATTTTGTAATTTTATAGAAAATTTCCTAGAATTTTTTTTTTGGTAGAAATTTCGTAGACATTTTGTATTTTTAAAAATTTCGTAGACATTTTGTATTTTTATAGAAAATTTCATAGAAATTTTGTATTTTTATAGAAAATTTTCTAGATATTTCGTATTTTTATAGAAAATTTCGTAGAAATTTTGTATTTTTATAGAAAATTTCGTTAAAATTTTATTACTTTTATAGAAAATTTTGTATTTTTATAGAAAATTTCGTAGAAATTTTGTAATTTTATAGAAAATTTCCTAGAATTTTTTATTTTGCTAGAAAATTTCGTATTTTTATAGATTTCGTAGTATTTTTTTTATTTTTAAAGAAAATTTCGTAGAAATTTTTTATTGTTATAGAAAATTTGGTATTTTTGTAGAAATTTGTATTTTTGTAGCAATTTTCGTAGAAATTTGTATTTTTATAGCAATTTTCGTAGAAATTTTGTATTTTTATAGAAAATTTCGTAGAAATTTCGTATTTTTATAGAAAATTTCGTAGAAATTTTGTATTTTTTAGAAAATTTCGTAGAAATTTGGTATTTTTATAGAAAATTTCGTAGAAATTTGGTATTTTTATAGAAAATTTCGTAGAAATTTGGTATTTTTATAGAAAATTTCGTAGAAATTTGGTATTTTTATTGGAAATTTTTCTATTTTTATAGAAAATTTCGTAGAATTTTTTTTATTTTTATAGAAAATTTCGTAGAATTTTTTTATTTTTATAGAAAACGTAGAAATATTTTATTTTTATAGAAAATTTCGTAAAAATTTGTATTTTTGTATAAATTTTTATTTTTGTAGCAATTTTCGTAGAAATTTGTATTTTTATAGCAATTTTCGTAGAAATGTTATATTTTTATAGAAAATTTCGTTGTAATTTTTATTTTTATAGAAAATTTCTTTGAAATTTTGTATTTAATAAAAATGTTCCTAGAAATTTTGTAGTTTTATAAAACTTCATAGAAATGTTGTAGTAAATTTTTTGAATTTTTTTATGAGATTTTTTAGCTACTTTCATAGAAGTTTTGCATTCGTAGAAAATTTCTTACAAATTTTGTATTATAAATTTCTTAGAAATATTTCATTTATAGAAAATTTCTTAGAAAGAAAACAAACGAAAATACAAATTTTAATCTTTAGTTTTTTTAATCAAGTTATACTTTCCCTCATCCTTATGAGTATTTGTTTAATATTGTTTATTTCTATTTATTTATTTTTTTTTTCATATAATACATTATTTAGCTTACAATTAATTTATAATAAATATGTTTGTGTATGTATATGTATATAATATATTTTTAAAATAGGTTTTGAAATAATAAATCTGGATGCGATAGAGTCTTCTTCAAGTTTCTTACACTGATGCGATGTTTTTGATGTTTACGATCGGCGGTACATCTAAAATATGAACAGATGAGTGGTAATTGAGAAAACAAAATCCTTGTTCGGTTGTGGTTGGGGGGTAGTGGTGTGGATAAAGGTGGTACAAAAGAAAATCAGGTTTTGTTGATTTGATGAGAACGTGGCAAAGGTGTTGGTGCATTAGAATTATTTGTCAATTGTGGTGGGCTATAACTAGAAGTTCTTAATGGGGATATGCATGCGGGAGAAGGTAGTAGAGATAAGAGACCAATTTAACCATGAAATAAGGAACGAATATTAAATATTAAGATTTAAATAGCTTACTCGAATATTTTCTGATGATATTCTATCATTATTTTAACGCAATCCGCCAGAATTTCGCTTTCTTTTAGCAGGGCATGTATATCCTGCATACGGGCACCCTGCTGAACTGTATGAAATATGGAGGGAGTTATGGAAATGGCTAAAGTCTCAGCACTGATATGTTGCAGAGGTACTTTGGTTAGTCTGAAAAAGAAGAAGGCGGGACAAAGTGATAGATTTAATATCAAAGAAAGCTGATTGTTTGATGGGACTCACTTATTGAAGTGGGAAAATAAATATTCCATGGTATCCCGATTGACTTCCGGTAGTGAACGTATCAGTCTTCTCAAGATTTCCAATTTATTGGGCAAATCTGTTAATACTATTAACAAATTTTAAATTATTTTAATTAATATAAATTTAAAATAAAATGTTACTATAACTTAATAAATAGTTTACCGGATAAAATTATTAAAATCATTTAAAACAAAATAAATTCTGTAAATTTTCTACTCCAATTTACAAGGATTTCTTTAAGATTTTCCATTTTTAAATCGATAGAATATTCGAAATTTGTTATAATCTAGATTTATTCTTTAAAATGTAATTTTATTTATCCAGAAATACTCACCCCACTGATTTGGTTTCCCAATAAATGTTTTTGCTTCATTGGCCGAGACAAGGGGACTCTTAATTTCTCTCAAAAACAATTTCAAGACCCCCGCCAATGTATGGATGTCCACATTTGTTTGCCTTAAGGCATTATAATCATTGCCATCTATACTGAAGCGTAAGGCTTGCATTTTATTATAATCTCCGCACTGGCGATAGATACCCTCAATGGGTTCCGTAGATTTGCGATATTTCTCCTCAATCAATTGGCAACAGTCGACCACGATTTTGGGTACAGTATTATGAACATCATCTTTGAGGACATTTTCGATTTCGGTATCAAAACAGGGTTCATCTGGGTAAAAAAGAATATGATAACATTTTAATAATATTGAAAAACAAATAAAATTGTATATACTTATACATATAGAAATTTTTAATTTATTAGAAGTTTGGTATTTATAAAAAAATATTGGAATTTGAATTTATAGAAAGTGTTCTACAAAGTTTTTACTAAAAAAAATTTTGTATAATTATAGAAAATTTCTTAAAAATTTTGTATTTATAGAAAATTTTTTTCGAAATTTTGTATTTATAGAAAATTTTGTAGAAATTTTGTATTTATATAAAATTTTGTAGAAATTTTTTATTTATAGTAAATTTTGTAGAAATCTTGTATTTATAGAAAATTTTGTATTAATAGAAACTTTCTTAGAAATTTTGTATTTATAGAAACTTTCTTAGAAATTTTGTATTTATAGAAAATTTTGTATTTATTGAAATTTTTTTAGAAATTTTGTATTTATTGAAAATTTCTTAGAAATTTTGTATTTATAGAAAATTTTGTAGAAATTTTTTATTTATAGTAAATTTTGTAGAAATCTTGTATTTATAGAAAATTTTGTAAAAATTTTGTATTAATAGAAACTTTCTTAGAAATTTTGTATTTATAGAAACTTTCTTAGAAATTTTGTATTTATAGAAAATTTTGTATTTATAGAAAATTTTGTATTTATAGAAAATTTTGTATTTATAGAAAATTTTGTATTTATAGAAAATTTTTAAAAAAATTTTATTTATAGATTTCTTAAAAATTTTGTATTAATAGAAAATTTCTTAGAAATTTTGTATTTATAGAAAATTTCTTAGAAATTTTGTATTTATAGAAAATATTTATATTTATAATTATACAAAATTTCTAAGAAATTTTCTATAAATACAAAATATCTAAGAAATTTTCTATTATTTTATACAAAATTTCTAAGAAATTTTCTATAAATACAAAATTTCCAAGAAATTTTCTATAAATACAAAATTTCTAAGAAATTTTCTATAAATACAAAATTTCTAAGAAATTTTCTATAAATACAAAATTTCTAAGAAATTTTCTATAAATACAAAATTTCTAAGAAATTTTCTATAAATACAAAATTTCTAAGAAATTTTCTATAAATACAAAATTTCTAAGAAATTTTCTATAAATACAAAATTTCTAAGAAATTTTCTATAAATAAAAATTTCTAAGAAATTTTCTACAAATACAAAATTTCTAAAAAATTTTCTACAAATACAAAATTTCTAAGAAATTTTCTTAAATACAACATTTCTAAGAAATTTTCTATAAATACACTTCAAAGAAATTTTCTATAAATACAAAATTTCTAAGAATTTTTCTATAAATACAAAATTTCTAAGAATTTTTCTATAAATACAAAATTTCTAAGAATTTTTCTATAAATACAAAATTTCTAACAAATTTTCTACAAATACAAAATTTCTAAAAAATTTTCTACAATTACAAAATTTCTAAGAAATTTTCTTAAATACAACATTTCTAAGAAATTTTCTATAAATACAAAATTTCTAAGAAATTTTGTATAAATACACTTCAAAGAAATTTTCTATAAATACAAAATTTCTAAGAATTTTTCTATAAATACAAAATTTCTAAGAAATTTTCTATAAATACAAAATTTCTAAGAAATTTTCTATAAATACAAAATTTCTAAGAAATTTTCTATAAATACAAAATTTCTAAGAAATTTTCTATAAATACAAAATTTCTAAGAAATTTTCTATAAATACAAAATTTCTAAGAAATTTTCTATAAATACAAAATTTCTAAGAAATTTTCTATAAATACAAAATTTCTAAGAAATTTTCTATAAATACAAAATTTTTAAGAAATTTTCTATAAATACAAAATTTCTAAGAAATTTTCTATAAATACAAAATTTCTAAGAAATTTTCTATAAATACAAAATTTCTAAGAAATTTTCTATAAATACAAAATTTCTAAGAAATTTTCTATAAATACAAAATTTCTAAGAAATTTTCTATAAATACAAAATTTCTAAAAAATTTTCTACAAATACAAAATTTCTAAAAAATTTTCTACAAATACAAAATTTCTAAGAAATTTTCTATAAATACAAAATTTCTAAGAAATTTTCTATAAATACAAAATTTCTAAGAAATTTTCTATTAATACAAAATTTCTAAGAAATTTTCTATAAATACAAAATTTCTAAGAAATTTTCTATAAATAAAAAATTTCTAAGAAATTTTCTATAAATACACTTCAAAAAAATTTTCTATAAATACAAAATTTCTAAGAATTTTTCTATAAATACAAAATTTCTAAGAATTTTTCTATAAATACAAAATTTCTAAGAATTTTTCTATAAATACAAAATTTCTAAGAAATTTTCTATAAATACAAAATTTCTAAGAAATTTTCTATAAATACAAAATTTCTAAGAAATTTTCTATAAATACAAAATATCTAAGAAATTGTCTATAAATACAAAGTTTCTAAGAAATTTTTTATAAATATAAAATGTCTAAGAAATTTTCTATAAATACAAAATTTCTAAAAAATTTTCTACAAATAGAAAATTTCTAAGAAATTTTCTATAAATACAACATTTCTAAGAAATTTTCTATAAATACAACATTTCTAAATACAAAATTTCTAAGAAATTTTTATAAATACAAAATTTCTAAGAAATTTTCTATAAAT
Organism: Eudasyphora cyanicolor; assembly: GCA_963930755.1. Taxonomy (NCBI): domain Eukaryota; kingdom Metazoa; phylum Arthropoda; class Insecta; order Diptera; family Muscidae; genus Eudasyphora; species Eudasyphora cyanicolor. The sequence continues at coordinate 277,664,731 of OZ005736.1, read as the reverse complement.
AAAAAATTTCTAAGAAATTTTCTATAAATACACTTCAAAGAAATTTTCTATAAATACAAAATTTCTAAGAATTTTTCTATAAATACAAAATTTCTAAGAATTTTTCTATAAATACAAAATTTCTAAGAATTTTTCTATAAATACAAAATTTCTAAGAATTTATCTATAAATACAAAATTTCTACAAAATTTTCTATAAATACAAAATTTCTAAAAAATTTTCTATAAATACAAAATTTCTAAGAAATTTTCTATAAATACAAAATTTCTAAGAAATTTTCTATAAATACAAAATATCTAAGAAATTGTCTATAAATACAAAGTTTCTAAGAAATTTTTTATAAATATAAAATGTCTAAGAAATTTTTTATAAATACAAAATTTATTAAAAATTTCTTAGAAATTTTGTATCTCAGAAAATTTCTTAAAGATATTTAGCATTATTTTTAAGTAAGGATTTCAATCTTATGAATCCATTATAAAATAAATGATGATGAATAGATCACCACATTGTGGTTAAATCAATTTAATTATAGGAATTTTATCAGAATTAATAAAAGAAATAATACTTTGTTCATTATGATGGCCTAGTATTGCTTCAGTAAAGTTTTGTTTTCAAATCTATTTCGAATATTCATTGGTTATTACTTATAATTACAATAAAAGTAATGAAACATACACATAAGCACTTTGTATATCAAATTGTGGTTTTATTTATATTATTAAATTCTCAGCTGTGAATCGATTGAATTATTATGGTATGTATTTGTACCTATAGAGGTCATAAATGAATCATGCAAATATATTTTGCTATTGCTTTAAACTGTTCCCATTAAACAAAATATTTACACATAGCTGGGAACTATAGCAAAATGCTTCAAAGATGTTTTCCATAACATTTTGAACTCTTCCCACTTATTTATAAAACTGTTCCCACCATTTTTAAAACTGTTCCCAATTGTAAATCGATTGAATTATTATGGTATCTTAACCTATTAGAGGTCTTGACGATAACAAAATGCATCTAATATTATTTCCATTACATTTCAAACTCTTTCCACTCTATATTAAACTGTAAACAATTGTAAAACGACGGAATTACGACAGCAATATGCTTTAAAGAATATTGCCATAGCTTTTCCATTTCTTCCCACCAATTTTTAACTGTTCTCAATTGCGAATTGATCGAATTATTGTGGTATCTGAACCTATTAAAGGTCATGTTGATAGCAAAACTCGTCAAAGATTGTTCCCATAATATTTCGAACTCATCCCACTTTTTTTATTGTTCCTAACTGTCGATCGAATTACTATGCTATATGCAGTTATTAACTTTTCCACTATTTTTAAAACTTCTCCCGCTATCTTTAAACAACTTCCCCGATTTTATTTTATGATTTTCTCACTATGGAGTTGATCTGAAGATCAAAGGGGTCCTTCTAAGTGAAGATTGTTTAACTGTTCTAAACTGTTTCCATAATATTCTGGCTTATCTTTAATAATAGGTTAATTAATTTTTTTTCCAACTCCCCTCGACCTTTTAGAATACTGTCCACTTTACCTCCATTTTTCTAAAAATGTTCATTTGGAACTTTTTTACAAAAGTAAATAGAATACATCAAAACTTACCTTCCCTTATAAACTTCGAAAAACTGTTCTGTAACTCTGTGGTAAAAAAAATACTCGGATGACCCGTAACATTTTTAAAAATATCCTCGTCTAATTATGTACTTTGAAAACTGCTACCACTTTTCAAACTATTCACACATTAATAAAAAAAACGATCTTACTGAAAACTATTCCAGCTATTGACAGAGGTTTTCACAACATTAAAAAAAACTGCTTCCATTATATTAAAAACTGTTCCCATTACATTAAAAACTGTTACCACTTTTTTCGAAACTCTTCCCACTTTTTCGAAACTGTTCCTACTTTTTCAAAACAGTACCCACTTTTTCAAACTGTTCCCACTATTTCAAAACTTCCCAATATTTCCAAAACTCTTTCCAAAGCTATTCCCACATTTTCAAAACTGTTCTCACTTTTATGAAAACTGTTGTTTCTATGCCATTTTTTTTTTGGATTTTTTCAATTTTCATTATTTTAATTATAATCTTCCCCTGATTTCCAGTTTATCCACTTACCATTGTAACTATTCTTTTAATTTATTTAACGTTTAAATACTCACTCGTTTTTTCTAAAAATATTCCACTATTTTAAAAACTATTATCTAATATTTAAAGCATTCAAACTCTTCTCACATTACTTAAAACAATGCTCTATTTTAAAAACGTCAGTTCGTATAAACTTAAAAAAGTTCCCAATCTTTGAAATAATATTCTGTTGTGTTTTTAAACTGTTCTCACTATTTTTATGACAATTTTGGTTTTTTTCTTTTAGGTTTAATTATTTTAATTTAAATTTTTTCCTCTAATTTGCAGTTTTTTTCACAAATCGTTGTTTCTAAAAATTATAATTTAAATATGTACCTCTGTTTCCACTATTTTAAAATCTGTTCCCACATATTCATAGGTTTGATACTTAAAGTTTCTACTACAGAGTATATTTTAAAACTTTTTAAACTCGTTAAAATAATTCAAAACAAACTATTTATAGAAAATTTCTAAGAAATTTTGTATTTATAGAAAATTTCTGAGAAATTTTGTATTTATAGAAAATTTCTAAGAAATTTTGTATTTATAGAAAATTTCTAAGAAATTTTGTATTTATAGAAAATTTCTGAGAAATTTTGTATTTATAGAAAATTTCTGAGAAATTTTGTATTTATAGAAAATTTCTGAGAAATTTTGTATTTATAGAAAATTTCTGAGAAATTTTGTATTTATAGAAAAATTCTGTGAAATTTTGTATTTATAGAAAATTTCTTAGAAATTTTGTATTTATAGAAAATTTCTTAGAAATTTTGTATTTATAAAAAATTTCTTAGAAATTTTGTATTTATAGAAAATTTCTTAGAAATTTTGTATTTATAGAAAATTTCTTAGAAATTTTGTATTTATAGAAAATTTCTTAGAAATTTTGTATTTATAGAAAATTTCTTAGAAATTTTGTATTTATAGAAATTTTGTATTTCTTAGAAATTTTGTATTTATAGAAAATTTCTTAGAAATTTTGTATTTATAGAAATTTTGTATTTCTTAGAAATTTTGTATTTATAGAAAATTTCTTAGAAATTTTGTATTTATAGAAAATTTCTTAGAAATTTTGTATTTATAGAAAATTTCTTAGAAATTTTGTATTTATAGAAAATTTCTTAGAAATTTTGTATTTATAGAAAATTTCTTAGAAATTTTGTATTTATAGAAAATTTCTTAGAAATTTTGTATTTATAGAAAATTTCTTAGAAATTTTGTATTTATAGAAAATTTCTTAGAAATTTTGTATTTATAGAAAATTTCTTAGAAATTTTGTATTTATAGAAAATTTCTTAGAAATTTTGTATTTAGAGAAAATTTCTTAGAAATTTTGTATTTAGAGAAAATTTCTTAAAAATTTTGTATTTAGAGAAAATTTCTTAAAAATTTTGTATTTAGAGAAAATTTCTTAAAAATTTTGTATTTATATGAAATTTCTTAGAAATTTTGTATTTAGAGAAAATTTCTTAGAAATTTTGTATTTAGAGAAAATTTCTTAGAAATTTTGAATTTATAGAAAATTTCTTAGAAATTTTGAATTTATAGAAAATTTTATAAAAATTTTGAATTTATAGAAAATTTCTTAGAAATTTTGAATTTATAGAAAATTTCTCAGATATTTTGTATTTATAAAAAATTTCTTAGAAATAGAAGAGTATTTTTTAAAACTTTTTAAACTCGTTCAATTAAATCAAAACAAACTATTTATAGAAAATTCTTAAAAATTTTGCATTTATAGAAAATTTCTTAGTAATTGTGTATTTATAGAAAATTTCATAGAATTTGTGTATTTATAGAAAATTTCTTAGAAATTTTGTATTTATAGAACTTTTTTTTATAAATTTTGTATTTATAGAAAATTTCTTAGAAATTTTGTATTTATAGAACATTTCTTAGAAATTTTGTATTTATAGAAAATTTCTTAAAAATTTTGTATTTATAGAAAATTTCTTAGAAATTTTGTATTTGTAGAAAATTTCTTAGAAATTTTGTATTTGTAGAAAATTTCTTAGAAATTTTGTATTTGTAGAAAATTTCTTAGAAATTTTGTATTTGTAGAAAATTTCTTAGAAATTTTGTATTTGTAGAAAATTTCTTAGAAATTTTGTATTTATAGAAAATTTCTTAGAAATTTTGTATTTATAGAAAATTTCTTAGAAATTTTGTATTTATAGAAAATTTCTTAGAAATTTTGTATTTATAGAAAATTTCTTAGAAATTTTGTATTTATAGAAAATTTCTTAGAAATTTTGTATTTATAGAAAATTTCTCAGAAATTTTGTATTTTTAGAAAATTTCTCAGAAATTTTGTATTTATAGAAAATTTCTCAGAAATTTTGTATTTATAGAAAATTTCTCAGAAATTTTGTATTTATAGAAAATTTCTCAGAAATTTTGTATTTATAGAAAATTTCTCAGAAATTTTGTATTTATAGAAAATTTCTTAGAAATTTTGTATTTATAGAAAATTTCTTAGAAATTTTGTATTTATAGAAAATTTCTTAGAAATTTTGTATTTATAGAAAATTTCTTAGAAATTTTGTATTTATAGAAAATTTCTTAGAAATTTTGTATTTATAGAAAATTTCTTAGAAATAGAAGAGTATATTTTAAAACTTTTTAAACTCGTTCAATTAATTCAAAACAAACTACTATTTTTAAATATTTCCATCTTTTGTCAAAACTGTTTATTTTACCCAAGAAAACGGTCTTCATTATTCTAAAAAATGTTCCCAATCTTTTCAAGAATAATCTGGAAAACTGTCCTCACTTTTTTGAAAACTCTTCTCACTTTCTTAAAAACTGTTCCAACTATTTGTATGAACATTTTTTGGGTTTCATTATTATAATTTGTTCAGTTTTATTAAAAATGTTCCTCTGATTACCATTTTTGTTACATATCGCCGTTTCCAAAAATTATAATTAAAAAACGTTGTTTCCTCTATTTTAAAACTCTTCCCACATTTTTAGAACTTTCAAACTCTTTTCGCTTTATTTAAATTCAGCCTCTATTTTAAAAACGTTTCCAGCCATTGTCACAACTATTTATACAGGGTTTTCCAACAAGAGGTGTTATTTTCAATCACCCGGTATTTCGGTAGCTGTCACTTTTGAAGCTTTTATTCGTTGACATTTGACAAGTAGAAACGACGCCATTACTAAAAATGGAACGATACACGATTCAACAACTCACCGAAATTATTAAAATTTGAAAAATCGAAAATCATCTTGACTGATGAGGACCATTTCCACCACCAGCAAAATTGTCGCATCTGGGGCTCGAAAAACCCACGAGTTATTGTTGAGAAGCCTCTCCATCCTCAACGTGTGACTGTTTGGTGCGGTTTATGGTCCGGCGGGGTCATTGGATCTTACTTTTTCGAAAATGAGGTTGGATCATCAGTTACGGTGAATGGATTGCGCTATCGAGAGATGATTAATGATTTTTTATGGTCGGAGTTGGATGGTATTGATCTGGACAACGTTTACTTTCAACAAGACGGCGCTACGTGCCACACAAGCAACGAAAACATTGCTCTGTTACGGGAAAAGTTTCCGGACCGTGTTATCTCTCGAAGAGATGATCACAATTGGCCACCGAGATCTTGTGATTTAACACCTTGCGACTTCTTCCTTTGGGGCCACGTGAAAGATAAGGTATACGCCAACAGCCCAGCGTCGATTCAAGGTCTCAAAGATAGAATTCGTGAGGCTATCGAGGACATAGGGCAGCCACTTTACGATTTGGTTATGGAAAATTTCATGAAAAGGATATGGTCCTGTAAGCGTGGTCGTGGTGGCCATTTGGCCTATAAAAACTATTCAAATATTTTTCTCACTTTTTTCCAATTTTTTAGAAAACAATTCCCAATTTTTTGAAAAACTTTTCTCACTTTTTTGAAAGCTGTTCGCTCTCCTTCGAAAAAAACAGTTCTTACTTTTATAAAAAAAACTGCTGCCACGGCTAAAGTGGCAGCAGGGCCCCTAGGGTCCAAAATTTGGGGGGACTTGGGCCCCCAAAACCAATATTATACTCAAACGAAAGGTAATGTCATGTAGAATCTAAATATGAAAAAATATATATGAAAAGTGGATCCAGTAGCCCCCTAGGGTCCAATATGTTGGCCGACTTGGGCCCCTAAAGTCAATATTATACTTAAACGAAAGGTAATGGCGAGGAGATCCCCAATATTTATATAAAAATAAAATTAAAGTGACTTACAAAGAAAATCATTTAATTTTCAAAAAAAATTAAAATTTTTTCCAAAAAAATCGCGCGATTTTTTGGAAAAAATTTTTGCCCGCAGCGCTTTACACTATAACTCCACATTTTTATGCTCAAATTTCTATCTGGTACTTATCAAACTATCATAATATCCACATTAAATGGTGTCCAACTTTTTTTTCATATACTTCATTTTCAATACAAAAAAATATAAAAAAATTTTTACAAAAAAATCGCGCGATTTTTTTGGAAGAAAATTTTGCCTGCGACGCTTTTTCATAAAATATACTTCTAAATATAAATTTTCTATCACGTACTTATAAAAGTTTCATAACATTCCTATTAGTGTCCAACTTTTTTTTTCCATAAACATAAAATAAGATTTTCTACTTATATTTTAAAAATTTACAACCAAAAATTACATTAATTTACTTTATTTCCATCATTTACATATTTTGTGCCTTTTTTTATTAAAATAACATTAAAAAGGAATAGTGTTCAACTTTTCTTTACCACGCAAGTTTTCTTGGTTTGTTACATTTAATTGGCACTTCACTTGCGCTTTGAACTTTGAGCTGACAACATGTCAAAAATAATTCCAGCGGACATAATTTTGTGGGGAGCGAAGGGAGAAGAATTCATGATTTCCAAATTAATGGAATTTGGAATTCTTCCCAAGAAGGGGGAGATGTTTTGCCCTATGGGCCATGAAAAGCCCATGTCCCTTAATGTAGATGGGGATGGGTTCAAATGGAGGTGCTACAACACCATAAAAAACAAAAAGGCTTTAAAATATTGGAAAACAAGTTTCAAAAAAGTGGCAGCGGCAAAAGTGCACTTTACCGGGGGCATCGCCAAAATTTTTTTTTCACCCCCCCCTCTAAATGACCCCAGGAATACGAAAATGGGGTCGAAAATTGGGGCTCGGACCCATGGGGCCTCAGGACCCAAAAAATGGATCCGGTCCCCGACGTAGTCAATATTATACTCAAACGAAAGGTAATTGCATGTAGAGCCTAAATATGAAAAAAAAATATGAAAAGTGGATCCAGTAGCCCCCTAGGGTCCAAAATTTTGGGGGACTTGGGCCCCTAAATTCAATATTATACTTAAACGAAAGGAAATGTCGAATACAGCATTTACAAAAAGTGGATCCAGTAATCCCATGAGACCCAATAAAATTGGGGCCCAAGTGTAGAAAATCAATATTATAGTCAATGTAAATGAAATCAGTTATTGCTATCGTTGGCGTTACCCAGGGATTACCGCGTGGAGGTGATAGTCAAATTTTAATCCCCATTTTAACGTGAGTATACTCCTACTCACGGAATTGGGCGTCTTTTTTTACGTGAGCTCCCATCTCTCTCACGGGCTCGGATGAGAAGGAATATCAATAAATTATTGATATTCGCCCTCATCCCAGTCATCTCCCCCTCCTCCTCAACACCGACATTGAAGACTCCTTGAACCTCCAGGTCCACGTCCTCGTCGGCCTCCTCTTCTGCGCTTTCCTCCTCTACCTCAGGTCTTGGGCAAAGCGGATTATATAATTTGCCGGCTACTTCGCAAAATTCAATAAAAGGGTCCAAACGAAGGGCTTTACACTTTCGAATGAACATGAATTTTGCCAAATATCCGCAAAAAATTTTTTCCGCCGACCACCCGTTGGAAGAGATCTGTTGGCATGCGCCCAAGATCCTTCGATTGAGTTGGTGTACGCACCAGTATCTGGGTCCTTAAAGGTAACCGAGTGGTTAACTGTAAGGTGTTCATAACCCTTGGTATCAACAGAAATGTATGCCCTCCACATGTCACTAAGTATAGTGGTACCGGGCAGTATCCATTTCTGCACCAAAGGGATAAGGGTCGCTGCATCCCTCTTCTCCACAGCTACCTTCCAGATTTCCTCTCGTACCCTCCAAAGACCCACTGACCTTCCACCCGCTTTCCTCGCTAGTATTTCCTCTTTCCAAATTTACTTTCGTCGATTTCGACGGTTTTACCGGGGCCACCAAGGGGTACGGCGTTCTCAATGGTAGCGTCGTACGTCACCTCCCGGCAAAAACTAGCCCAATCGACGAGAGTATGATTGGAATTAATGCGTACAAATTCCCCAATTAGTTGTAAATGTAGCCCTTTCAGCCATAATAAAACAAAATGGGAAATGTCTGTAAATGACAAATGGGATTTTTCGAAAAAAGTCCCTTTTCGGAGACTCACTCCGTATTTACAGACAGTTGTCCCCTTTTTGTTTTTTATGGTGTTGTAGCACCTCCATTTGAACCCATCCCCATCTACATTAAGGGACACGGGCTTTTCATGGCCCATAGGGCAAAACATCTCCCCCTTCTTGGGAAGAATTCCAAATTCCATTAATTTGGAAATCATGAATTCTTCTCCCTTCGCTCCCCACAAAATTATGTCCGCTGGAATTATTTTTGACATGTTGTCAGCTCAAAGTTCAAAGCGCAAGTGAAGTGCCAATTAAATGTAACAAACCAAGAAAACTTGCGACGTAAAGAAAAATTGAACACTATTCCTTTTTAATGTTATTTTAATAAAAAAAGGCACAAAATATGTAAATGATGGAAATAAAGTAAATTAATGTAATTTTTGGTTGTAAATTTTAAAAATATAAGTAGAAAATCTTATTTTATGTTTATGGAAAAAAAAAGTTGGACACTAATAGGAATGTTATGAAACTTTGAATTTTTACAAAAAAATCGCGCGATTTTTTTGGAAAAAATTTTTGCCTGCGACGCTTTTTCATAAAATATACTTCTAAATATAAATTTTCTATCACGTAAAAAAAAAACTGTCTGTAAATACGGAGTGAGTCTCCGAAAAGGGACTTTTTTCGAAAAATCCCATTTGTCATTTACAGACATTTCCCATTTTGTTTTATTATGGCTGAAAGGGCTACATTTACAACTAATTGGGGAATTTGTACGCATTAATTCCAATCATACTCTCGTCGATTGGGCTAGTTTTTGCCGGGAGGTGACGTACGACGCTACCATTGAGAACGCCGTACCCCTTGGTGGCCCCGGTAAAACCGTCGAAATCGACGAAAGTAAATTTGGAAAGAGGAAATACTAGCGAGGAAAGCGGGTGGAAGGTCAGTGGGTCTTTGGAGGGTACGAGAGGGAATCTGGAAGGTAGCTGTGGACAAGAGGGATGCAGCGACCCTTATCCCTTTGGTGCAGAAATGGATACTGCCCGGTACCACTATACTTAGTGACATGTGGACATTAGGCGCATGCCAACAGATCTCTTCCAACGGGTGGTCGGCGGAAAAAATTTTTTGCCGGATATTTGGCAAAATTCATGTTCATTCGAAAGTGTAAAGCCCTTCGTTTGGACCCTTTTATTGAATTTTGCGAAGTAGCCGGCAAATTATATAATCCGCTTTGCCCAAGACCTGAGGTAGAGGAGGAAAGCGCAGAAGAGGAGGCCGACGAGGACGTGGACCTGGAGGTTCAAGGAGTCTTCAATGTCGGTGTTGAGGAGGAGGGAGATGACTGGGATGAGGGCGAATATCAATAATTTATTGATATTCCTTCTCATCCGAGCCCGTGAGAGAGATGGGAGCTCACGTAAAAAAAGACGCCCAATTCCGTGAGTAGGAGTATACTCACGTTAAAATGGGGATTAAAATTTGACTATCACCTCCACGCGGTAATCCCTGGGTAACGCCAACGATAGCAATAACTGATTTCATTTACATTGACTATAATATTGATTTTCTACACTTGGGCCCCAATTTTATTGGGTCTCATGGGACTACTGGATCCACTTTTTGTAAATGCTGTATTCGACATTTCCTTTCGTTTAAGTATAATATTGAATTTAGGGGCCCAAGTCCCCCAAAATTTTGGACCCTAGGGGGCTACTGGATCCACTTTTCATATTTAGGCTCTACATGCAATTACCTTTCGTTTGAGTATAATATTGACTACGTCGGGACCGGATCCATTTTTTGGGTCCTGAGGCCCCATGGGTCCGAGCCCCAATTTTCGACCCCATTTTCGTATTCCTGGGGTCATTTAGAGGGGGGGTGAAAAAAAATTTTGGCGATGCCCCCGGTAAAGTGCACTTTTGCCGCTGCCACTTTTTTGAAACTTGTTTTCCAATATTTTAAAGCTATTCTGACTTTTATGGAAACAATTATCTCGACCATTTGTGCTTTTTTAGATTTAATTATTTTAATTTACTTTGTTTTATGTTCTATTCCATTGCTTCCTCTCTCGATTCCCAGCTTATTCACTTACCATTGTAAATATTTTGATCTTTCAGTGTTTGTATGCTCGGTCGTTGTTTCCAAAAATTTGACAATTTCATCCAGGTCACCAGCTTAGAAGGTTGCACTGGGACTCCTCCCCCACCTGCTCCACCACTACTGCTTTCCTTTTTCGCTGAACGCGGCGAGGCGGATTTTTTACGCTTATTTTGCGCCTCGTTTTCCTTGGTCAATAAATCCATTTTCTTTTTAAGTTCTTCCACTCTTACGGCCATATCTACAGTAGTGGTTTGCTGTTGATTTAATTGCGTTTCCAAATCGTTAATACGTTGTTCTAGTCTTTGGATATGTCTTAAACAGGAACCGGAACAGTTGGTCGATGTTGAAGACGATAACGAAGAGCTTGAAGTCATTTTAGTGAGATCCGTGGATGAAGTAGATGATGTGGGCAGAGGCGGCGAATCGTCCAATTCTGCCAAGCGCGATATATCGCGGGTACTGGAACTTTTAAGAAGGGTTAGTTTTATGGGCCGCGGTCGATCCCTTGCTATGGGACCCAGACCGGGATGTTGTTGCTGCGGTTGCTGCTGTCTGGGCAGCAAAAGGCCACCGTTGGCACGTGCTATGTGACTGTTGGATCGCGTATAACTGCTGGGAGTGCGATCGCGAAAACAATTCATAATGGTTTTTTGGTCTCGACGTCGTTCATTGGCTGCCGTTGCCGCTGTGGTGATAAGCAAGCCTTCAGACTCGCGGGCTTGTGGCAGTTGCTGAGTCGAATTGTAAAACCAAGGCTCTCGCAGCTGTGGCCCATTGTTGTTGGTGGCTGTGGTGGAGATGTGACTGCGATATACCGTCGGATCCATTCCGCTCAGACTCTAGAGGCTCTCTGCGTCTGGGGATTACATAAAACAGGCTAGAGACTACAAAAACAAACCTTAAAAGTGCTGGCTAATCGTAGAAAGAGCAATGAGCAGAACAAAGAGGTGCTAGATTATTGTAAGGAAGGCGGAGACGGTGGCGACGGGCGACGGCGGCCACAGTCCAGCTATTTATGGTATGTACGAATTTAAAAATGCATGCACGAATACCAATGAATGGAGTGGAATATCTTTGCGGTCAGTTTTATTATTGTTTTGCGGTGTATTTTTATCTTGTTTTCTTTTGTGTTTTATCTTAGACTTGCAGCAGGACTGGCTGACAGTAGAAGTCGTGGTCTTCGTTTCTATTTCTTTCAACTTAATCACTGAAGCACATCATCATCAGTTCACATGAGAGGAGAGTCTGCTGGACTTTAGAGTATATTTTTTATCCATTTGTTCTTGGCGCTTTTATTTTCTTTCTTTTTTTGTCAAGAAAACGGAAAACTCTTTCCAGATCACTGATGACGAGCGAACGACCAGCCGCTGTTACCTTCCTTCCTTATGACAGTCTATTGAACATTTTTTCCCATTCGTATTTTTTGGATTTCGTATCGCATATCTTATCGGCTGGCTCTGGACATGGAAAAAAAGAACAAAAAGTATACAATTTCTGAATTAAATTCTTTATCAGTGGTTACGATGAGAGTTCTCTTACATTACGAATGAGTTATTTATATTTTAGTTTGTGCGTCGATTTGGTTCGGTTTCTCTTTCTGGGGCTTTTGTTTTGTTCCAATGGTTTTATTTACTCACTTGTCCCGTGAATGATACGATAGATAAGCTGGCCTGCAATTTCACCACCTCGTTCCTTTCCATATCGACTGCCTGTTCAGGTAACACTTCCGCCCGCCCTTCCATCATATGTGTGTGGGGGGTGGCTTTTGTTTTGGCTTTTTAGAGATTTTCATTCAATTAAACGTTTTGCATTTGTTTATTTGCATTTTTGTACATAAAAAGTAATGATTACTCATTATTTTGTTATATCTACACACATACAAAAGTGTCAGGTATAATAACTATTTGTTATGGAAGCCGTCGTTAATGAAAGCAGTATTTATGATTGACGAGTCATCCATATATAACCCCTTAAAGCACAAGTTTTTCTTTTTTCTGAAAACGTGTTAAAAAGCACTTTCATTTTTCAAATTACGCATAAAGTTACATACATAGATGTTCCATGTTAAAGAACCAAGTAAAGGAGACACTACAAGGAGTATTTCCCCCGAAACACCCATATCCCAGCTCCTCCCCCTACCCCTGAAAATATCCGACCAAATGTAATGATAAGTCGTATAAATTGATGGATTTTTTAGGAAATGTATTTGACGAAAACATTCCCTGAAAAAAGTCACTATAGGTCCCCACAATACACTTTTAAGGCAACACAATGTTTTTTTATACCCTTCACCAAAGGATGGGGGTATATTCATTTTGTTACTCCGTTTGTAACACATCGAAATATTGATCTGAGACCCCATAAAGGATATGTAAGATATGTATAAATGTATTTTATCTACCTGTCAACAAAATAATTATGTAGATCATAGTAACCTTTGAAATGAAAAATATTGTATGAGAAAATTGTTTTAATAAAATGTCTACATTCTGTAATAAATTCTTAAACCGACGTGTGTATACATAAGTTTTTCCTTCGAATTACAATAGGTTATGGGCCCAGTCGTCCATATTAAAATATAATTAATTTGTGTTCATAGATATTTGTGGTGATTCATAATGGAACAGAAGGTTATGTTTCCGTTGTTAAATTCCAGTAATTATTTTACATGGAAGTTTAAAATGCAAATGCATTTAGTTCAAATGGACTTGTGGGATGCTGTGGAGAAGGAAACGCCGAATCCTCTCACGTCGGAGTTTACAAAACAGGATCAGAAAGCAAGAGCGACGATAGCAATGTGTGTGGAGAATTCGCAAATACATCTCATCAGAACGTCAACTTCAGCAAAATCAATGTGGAATACACTGAAGAAGACATACGAAAGAAAAACAATGACGTCCAAGTTGCATTTATTGCGTCGGCTGTATGACAAAAGGATGACAGAAGGCGAGAGAATGCAGGAACACATAAACAGTTTAAATGTTTTACGAGCACAATTATTAGACATGGGTGAGGAAATCAAGGACAGCTCTATGGTCGCAATAATGTTAAATAGCTTGCCAAAATCGTTTGGGGCATTGGTAACTTCGATTGAAGGTCAGCCGGAAGATTCAATAACTCTGGATTATGTTCAAGAGAAGCTGTTAGATGAATGTGAACGCAGATGTGAAACTGGAAACATTGTAGCTGAAAACGAAGCTCTAAAGTCTCAACAAGGAAAGTTCAAGAAGCGTAAGTCAATTAAATGTTTTCACTGCAATAAAATGGGACATATGTATAAAGAAAGATTGCTTTAAATGGAAGAAGGAAAAGGGCGAAGAAGGTCATTTAGTGTCTGGGCAGGTGTGTTTAAAAGTCTCTACAAGCACGAATGGATGGGTAATAGATTCTGGAGCATCTATTCATATGACTAGCAATTTTGATTTCCTCAATAATTTTAAGAAGAGAGACAGCAAGGTTTATATAGCAGATGGGAAAGCTCTAGGTGCTGAAGGTGTTGGTGAAGGAATCATCTATGGCAAACACAATCAAATTCTTCTTCAAAATGTGTTGTATGTTCCTGCTCTTAATGGAAGTCTGTTGTCAGTGAAAGCTATGACCCAGAGAGGCAGCATTGTGGTATTCCATGAAAATAAGTGCTTCATTAAAAAGGATGGAAAGTTACTGGCTGAGGGAATAGCAAACGAAAATTTGTATGTGTTAACGGAAATAAATAAAGAAGAAGAACCGATTGCTAAAGAGTATTCCTTAGAATGTGTTCACTTATGGCATCGACGCTTAGGCCACCGTAATTTGTCTGATATCAAGAAACTAACAAATTTGGCAGATGGAGTTTGTATACAGGATTGTAAAGATAAACATTTTTGTGACATATGTGCCAAATCCAAAATGACAAGAGCTTCATTTCCCAAAGAGAGCCACAGCAAAACTAAAGGAATACTAGAACTTGTACACTCGGATGTTTGCGGTCCATTTCAAGTAAGTTCCCAAACCGGAAAGAAGTATTTCTTAACATTCATCGATGACTTTTCCCGATATACCAAAGTTTATGTTTTATCGAGAAAAGATGAGGTCATTTATAAATTTAAAGAATTCTTATCCGAAGTTCAAAATTTTATGGGAAATAAGTTGAAAATCCTTCGTTGTGATAATGGTGGTGAATTTGTTAACAATGAAATGAGAACGTGTTTGAAAGAAAATGGAATAATTTTGCAAACGACAGTACCATATTGTCCGGAACAAAACGGCGTAGCTGAACGTAAAAACCGTACGTTAGTAGAAATGGTAAGGGCTATGCTAAATGAAGGAAATTTACCAAAAATGTTGTGGGCTGAAAGTGTTATGGCTGCAAATTACATACAAAATCGATTGCCATCTAAAAGTGTCAACAAAACTCCATATGAACTATGGTTCGGCCAGAAACCAGATTTAAGCAATATAAAAGTATATGGCAGTAAAGCGTATGTGCAAATTCCGAAATGTAAACGCGAGAAGCTGGATGATGTGGCAATTGAAGGAATTTTGGTTGGATATTCTGAAACAGCGAAAGGATACAGGATTTTGAAAAATGGAACTAATAAAATAATTATTAGTAAAGATGTCAGATTTCATGAAGAGTTTGAAATGCAGAATAACGAACCAAAAATAGGAGAACGATCAATTCCAATAGAAATTAAAAACGATATTATATTTGGAACTGAAGATGACAAATTGGATTTTAAATCAGCTGACGAAGATGCTGAAAATATTGTTGAATGTCAGGATATAATTGATCTGGATGATGTGGTAGAGGAATATCAAACCAATATTCGTCGATCTGATAGACTGAAAGAAAAGACTCCTTTGGATTATAGACAACTTGCAAAAAGTGCAATTAGCAATGCCGAATCAACGCCTAGTTCGTGGGAAGAAGTGATCAAACTGCCAAACTCAAGCCGAAATATGTGGATTGCAGCTGTAAATGAAGAGCTATCCAGTTTAAAAAGCAACAATACATGGGTTTTGACAAAACTTCCCAAAGGGAAGGAAACAATAGGTTGCAAATGGGTATTTCAAATAAAAGGTGATAGTCTCAACAAACCAAAGTACAAAGCACGATTAGTTGCGAAGGGCTACACACAATCATTTGGAGAAGACTTTGATGAAACATTTGCACCAGTGGGAAAGTATGCCACCTTGAGGACCCTGTTAGCGGTGAGTGCGGTGAAAAAGTATGCAGTTAAACATTTTGACGTAAAATCCGCATTTTTAAATGGAGACATTCAAGAAGAGCCAAATGGATTTATTGCGAAAGGTAAGGAACGTCTTGTATGCAAGTTACAACGCTCAATTTATGGTCTTAAGCAAGCTGCTTAAGACCATAACAAATTAAATGAAGTTCTCGAGAAAATCGGTTTCAAAAACGGAAAGGCCGATACCTGTTTGTATACGAAAATGATTAATAGTGAAGTTGTTTATCTACTGGTTTACGTAGATGATATATTAATTTGTGCTTAAGATGAATCTGTTACAAATAATATTCATGAGCAATTGAATGAACATTTTGAAATCAAAAATATGGGAGATGTCTCATCTTATTTGGGGATTCAAATCTTCCGCAATTCCCAAGGAGAATTTCTACTTCACCAAGAACAGAAAATATCAAAACTAATAAATGAGACTAAACTAGAAGATGGAAAAATGAATTTAATTCCAATGGATCCAGAATTTCCAAAGATTAATCATGATGATAATTTGTTACAAAATAATGAAAAATATAGGTCTGTCTTGGGAATGCTACTTCATTTGTCAATAACTACGAGACCAGACATAGCTGCAGCCGTTTCAATATTGTGTCGTCGAGTTGAAACTCCCAGAAAATGTGATTGGGAAGCTGCTAAGAAAGTTGTTCGATATTTAAAAGCAACTGCACACAATAAACTAAAAATAAAATCGGATTCAGATTTTTACATGAAATGCTATACAGATGCCAATTGGGCAGGCGATTATGCAGACCGTAAATCAACTAGTGGTTATTTATTCTTACTGGGTTGTAATGTAATTTCGTGGTCTTCAAAGAAGCAGTCAACAGTCGCGTTATCATCTACCGAAGCCGAATTTATAGCGGCTTCCTATGCAGCCCAAGAATTATTATGGATCAAGCAACTACTGCATGATATGCATATTCCACCTTCAACTCCTATTCCAATGTATGAAGACAACCAAAGTTGCATTAAAATCATTCAATCACCAAAGATTAGTTCAAGAACCAAACACATCGATGTTAAGTATCATCACATCAAGTATTTGCAGGAGGGTGGTACTATTGATATGCTATACTGTTCATCGGATAATCAGCGAGCAGATTTCTTGACTAAACCTTTACCACTACCTAAATTTAAGCTTTTAGTTAAGGACTTATTTTGTTGAGAGAGGATGTTAGATATGTATAAATGTATTTTATCTACCTGTCAACAAAATAATGATGTAGATCATAGTAACCTTTGAAATGAAAAATATTGTATGAGAAAATTTTTTTAATAAAATGTCTACATTCTGTAATAAATTCTTAAACCGACGTGTGTATACATAAGTTTTTCCTTCGAATTACAATAGGATATACATATATATTCTTAGTCGTCTTAAAATTCTAAGACGATTTCAGACGCACTTTTAGTACAGAAGGCTTCGGAATAGATGTTCCATGTCAAGGAACAAAATAAAGGAGACACCTCAAGAAGTATTTCTCCCAAAACAACCGTCACCCCTGCTCTTTCCCCTATCCCTGAAAATCTCCTTCAAAAATAATGATACATCAAAAGCCATAGAAATAGATGTTTTTTTTTTGTGTGAATATATCGCTCACTCACTTCAAGAGTGACATAACTCCAAATTTAAAATTTTTGAGGTTGCCTTACAAAAATCCGAATTTTACAAATGTCCATTAATTAATCTCAGCGAAATTTGGTCGTATTGTATGGAAAATTGGAAACCTTTCGAAGCCACGATAAATGAGTTGAAGCACTGGGCAGTGATGGCTCACAAAACTGTGTGGTATAGCGCAACAGTAGGAGCAACTGCAAAGATACTGTGGGGTGACCCAAATGAAAAGAAAACAAGAAGTCTTCTGAAACTAAACAAGATCGATATTAGTAAGATGATGAGTGTTCTAACGGCATGCAGAGAAAACATCGAAACGATGGAACATTTTCTGTGTCACTGTCCGGCTTTCACACATGCAAGTTCCCAACATTTCGGGTCCGACATATTACCAGACTTGACTCATCTCAGAGAATATGACTGGAAGATACTGAGAAAATTCGTGTCTAGTACCGATTTTCTGTAACTCGTGAGGTATAAAAAGATCATAAATAAGGAGCGCACAACAGGCCGAACCACTGGCTTAAGTGTATGTCCATGGATATGAGACGTTTAAACGTCTCCTCTCTTCAACCTAACCTAACCTAAAGCGTATTTAAACATCTTATTTCAAGTTACTTACCTTTTTATACGAACTTAAAGTTACACATCTTGGCAATTTTCAATTTTGAGTTATGTCACTCTTGAAGTGAGTGAGCGATATGTTCCATGTCAAAATTCAAAAATTAAAATTCAATGGCAAATTTTTTTGTGATCAAAAGTAACAAAAGGTAATTTTTGGCGTTTCAATCATTGAGCATTTTAGAAAATACTGGGCAAAACCTGTCATTAAGATTCAATTATATCTTGAGAAAGACAAAAAGGCCATTTAGGCACTTCTATTTTTAACATTTCTATTTTTAACATTTCTAAGAAATTTTCTATAAAAATACAAAATGTCTATGAAATTTTCTATAAAAATACAAAATTTCTATGAAATTTTCTATAAAAATACAAAATTTCTATGAAATTTTCTATAAAAATACAAAATTTCTATGAAATTTTCTATAAAAATACAAAATTTCTATGAAATTTTCTATAAAAATACAAAATTTCGAAGAGATTATCAATAAAAATAGAAAATTTCTAAATTTTTAAGAAATTTTCTATAAAAATAAATATTTTCTAAGAAATTTTCTATAAAAATACAAAATTTCTAAGAAATTTTCTATAAGAATACAAAATTGGTAAAAATACAGAATTTCTAAGAAATTTTCTGTAAAAATACAAAATTTCGAAGAGATTATCAATAAAAATAGAAAATTTCTAAATTTTTAAGAAATTTTCTATAAAAATAAATATTTTCAAAGAAATTTTCTATAAAAATACAAAATTTCTAAGAAATTTTCTATAAAAATACAAAAATTCTAAGAAATTTTCTATAAAAATACAAAATTTCTAAGCAATTTTCTATAAAAATACAAAATTTCTAAGCAATTTTCTATAAAAATACAAAATTTCTGAGGAATTATCTATAAAAATACAAAATTTTTAAGAAATTTTCTACAAAAATACAAATTTTATAAAAAAATTTAATTTTAGACAAATTCCAGAAAACGTCAAATGTTTTCTAATTTCCACAAAAATGGCTCAGTTTTGTCGAAATTCTCCACAAAAAATCTACTTTTTTCCATATTCGACGAAAAATTCCTCAATTTGGTCCAAATTTTTTCAAATGCCACAACAAAACATTTCAAATTTGTTCAAGTTGGTCAGAAATCTCTTAATTTTGTCCAAGTTCTCAGCTGTTTTATTCTCTACGTTACGTGAGGGACTAACATGAAGAAGAATAAATGAATATTGTTGATGTGGCAACACTCGACAGCTGTCAAACTTTATTGACAATTTGTCTCTTCAGTGTTACCGCTGACAATTTTCAAAAGAGGAGATTTTTACAAAACAGTGACCTAAGTACTTTAAACAAGATTTCAAGAAATAAAAATAAAAGAATACTGTAGTAATACAAAGGCAGAAAAGCGATAAATAAATATATATATAAATATAACACAAAAATTGTTAGATTTAGTAACAAAATTAGAAATGGGACCCACCAAAAGTATCACAAAAAAGGGGAAAATTGATATTAGCAAGCACAACGGCAACACCGTTACCTTTTGTTTTTCTACACTAGTTTTTTTCATGTTTTGACGACGGCAAGTTAAGTTTTTTAAATTAGAAACTAAATGCAAATCAATATTTAAAATAGTTCGCAATAACAATTAATAGAAACTGGTGCACATTTTTTTTATAATTACAAAAAGTTCAACAATATCGAAAGCCGGTAACTAGCACGATCAGAGTTATTGTCATTTTATTATTATTATTATTACCTCATCTATGAGTCGATGAGACAGATACACGGAAGAAGCAAGCCAGCAACAACAAGGCACGTTTTGTTAGAACGTTTACGAGGGGGGTGGGGGGACTAGGAAGAGTGCAACAACTGTGGACAGTCATTTCTTATTGTACGGTACAAGGTATGTAAGTAATCTCGTAGAAAGTTACTTGGGAACGCATTATATGATGTTCATCTCTGAACTACCCATATGACGCGGACGGAACGGGTTTGTTGTTGGGCATTGGCTTGCTGCTTGCTGGGTAATCTTATCATAATTTGTGTGTTATGTTATTTAACATAAATACAAGATAACAAAGTTATTCACCTCTTCCCTAATTGTGTCTCGTTCTTCATTCATTTCAGTTGGCTAACGATAATTAACGAAAGGGAAATAATGCTGAAAATAGCCTCTGAAGGTCTTATGCCACGGTTGGTGGCCTGTGTGCAAGCTTCATCTTCTGCACAGAATGCCTGCCAACGACTGGCTCCACTGGCCGTCTCCGCCACACAGAAGTATTTATCACAAAGTCAAACTACAAACAAAATATATACGGTAAAGGATCATTATGAATTTGATCAAAAGGTAAGTAAGCACATAATTTATGTAAATCTGTTGGCAATATTTCCATAATAATGCCTAAAGGTAGATCAAATACGTGTATATTTTCCTCCCATTACTACTTCAAGAGATTTTTTACGATCGCTTCTTTTTCCAAGAGTTTACGATTTATCATTGATAATGAATACGATAAACATTGCAGAGAATTACTCTATTCTATACTCTCTCGTGCAGTCAAAGAAATGACTGATTTGCTTGCTAGCCTAGCCTTTGTCAACACAGGTGATTTATTCATTTATTCGTTGCTGTTGTTGTTTTTTGTGTATCTTATAAATAAATTATGCAATCTGCAAACAATTATGTATAGTTTATCCATAACAACAACGGCAACCACAAGGGCAAGAAATCGGCGTGATTTTTTACACGTACGCCCCAATGCCCTTCACCATGAAATGCGGTGGCATAATGTGTTGGTGTCTTTCAGTTTGCAATAACCCCCTAAAAAAGGGTGTTGCTAATGACTGGAATCTAAAGAAGACATAATAACTCTATATTAGAGTGATCTAAGAGTCTTCATCAATTTTATACTCTACCACCGTCGAAATTGGAGGTATCTTTAATACTTACATTGGCCTCAGAAGACCTCCTATATATTAGAGTCGCCCTTTTAGATCTTCTGCAATACTAGAATCGACCATAAAAGTGTTTTTCAATACTATAGTGTATTTCTGAGCTTCTCATTTACACTAAAGATGGCTTCAGAAGTCTTTCCAAACTAGAGTCGAACTAGGATCTTCTTTTTAGTACTAGAGTCCACCTCAGAGATCGTTTTCAAGGCGGAAGTTGACCTCAGATGCCTTTTTCAATACTACGGTCAACCTCAGAGTGGATTTCAGAGCTCTTCCTTCGTGCTAAAGGTGACCTCGGAAGTATTTTTCATACCTAGAAACGAACTTGGATATCTTTTTTAATACTAGAGTTCACCTCAGAGATCGTTTTCATGGCGAGACTCGATCTCATATGTAATTTTCAGTACTATAGTCGTCCCCAGGGGTCTTCTTTTGCATTCGAGACGATGTTAGATGTATTTTTCAGAGCAATGATCGACCTAAGATGTCTCATCTATACTAGAGTTGACCCCAAAGGTCTTCTTTAATATTAATGTCGACCTCAGATGCCATTTTCGACCTCGATCTAGCAGAGATCTCTCATTGATAATAGAGTCGACTTCAGAGGACATCGTCAATACTAAAATCGTTTCCAAATATATAGAGGTCTTACGCTTCTTCGATCGTAGAGCAGACCTTAAAATACTTCTTCAATATTAGAGGTTTCCTCATACGTCGTTTTCAATAATAGGACCGTCCTCAGGGATCTTTCTCTAATCTAATAGTCGATATAAAAGTTTTCAATATTAGATGCAATCTCTGCAGAGATGCGGCAGAAGATATTTTCTTCTATAATATAGAGTCGTTTTCAGAGGTTTTCTTCAATAATAAAGTCGACGTCAGAGGTCGTCTTCAATACTAGAGTAGATATAAAATATCGTCTCCCATAAAAGAGTCGACCTTAAAGATATTCTTTAATATTAGTATCGTACTCAGAGGTCTAGAGCAGACGACAGTGATTTTCCTCTATATTAGAGCCATTGCCAAAGGATTACTTTAATACTAGAGTTGTTCTCAGGTGTCTTCTGCAATACTAGAGTCGACTTCAAAGATCTTCTGCAGTACTAGAGTAGATATCACAGATCTCCTCCATAATAGAGTAGATATCACAGACGCTCCTCCATAATAGAATTGACTTCAGAGAATGTCTTCATCAGAAATGTCGACTCAGAGATTTGCTTAAATGCTAAACTCATCCTCAAGGGTCGACTTCAGACTTAGACTTAATCTAATTTTTGCAAAAGACCTCTGAGTTCTCTAATTTTCTTGACTACGGTCCCCTTTAAATCATTTTTATTAACATTTAAAATTTGTTTTTTTTTCTAACCCTCCTTCAGGTCATCAATAGCGATACCCCCGTCATTGTTAATTTCCATGCCGAATGGTGTGATCCTTGCAAAATTTTAACCCCCAAAATGACCGAACTTTTGGAAAATTCAAAAGAAATCGATTTGGCCATCATTGATGTGGAAAATAATACTGAACTCGTCGAAACGTTCGAAGTAAAAGCTGTTCCCGCTGTCTTGGCCTTCCGCAACGGTGTTGTCGTGGATAAATTTATAGGTCTTGTCGATGCAAATAGCATAGAATCGTTGATCGATAAACTGAAGCGTAAAAACCAACAAAATCAATCTGCTACCACTGAGTCGACGACAGAGCCTGAAACCAAATAGTTAATCTACGGCGGTGCAGAGGTGTGGGAGTTTCCTTATGATGTGATTTCCCCGGTGTGATTTGCGTGCGTGATTTTTTACAGCACTTCTACGGAATTTAGAAATATATAAATTTTGAAAAGAAATTTGTTTGATAATAATAATCGCCTTGAAACGATTTACCTTAACCATATAATAAACAAATTTTATGTTTTTTTTTTGTCATAATAATTCTAGTTTAAGTTTGTAAAGTTTAATAAAGATATAACAATAACATATTTTCATAAGTGCAAATACCTTTTAAATGGAATTATTAGGTTTTTAAGTTAACAAATGCAAACATTTGGCGGATTTTCCAATGATTTTAGTTAAAAAAATTATTTTTGATGTATACAAAATTATGATTTATGTGTTGATGATAAAAAATGGTATATTTTTTAATTTACACATTTTGATTTTTTTTTGTAATGTCTGCAAAGTTTAGCGTTTGGCAGATATTTTTCCTTTAATTTTATAAAGAATCACCCACGCGACCAATAGTTGTTATTAATCCAAATTGTACATTTGTCATGTTTTCGTTACAAGCTGGCGATTTAATTTAGCACTTTGCAACGAACAACTGACTTTCACTAACTTACGAGGCTAAAGTATCACGATAATTTAAAAAGTAGCCTATCCCGTTCAGTTTGGTCCAAAAGTTTCGAAAATAATGTTAAAAATTGGGGCCCTCAGGACCCAAAAAATGGATCCGGTCCCCGACATAGTCAATATTATACTCAAATGAAAGGTAATGCCATGTAGAGCCTAAATAAAAATTATATAAAAAGTGGATCTAGTAGCCCCCTAGGGTCCAATATGTTGGGGGACTTGGGCCTCTAAAGTCAATATTATATTCAAACGAAAGGAAATAGCTAGGATACTCCCAAAATATATATTAAAAGTAAAATAGTGAATTACAGAGAAAAGCATTTCATTTTAAAAAAAATTACAAAATTGTCAAAAGAATAGCACGATTTTCGCCTGAGTCGCTTCAGATATATATTTATAATTCATTAAAAGGACAAAATCTGGTTATAAAGTTATCATAACATTGATATTAAATACTGTTCAACTTTTTGTTTGCCATTAACTTCATTTCATATATAAAAAATTTTCGCCTGCGACACTTCAGACATATAAAATTCATTAAAAAGAACAAAATTTGGAACTGGTTATTATAAAATTATCATAACATTGATATTAAATAATGTTCAACTTTTTTGTTTGGCCATAAACTTCATTTCGTATCCAAAAAGTAATGAAACAAAAAATAAAATCACGCTATTTTTTGTTGCACAAATTTTCGCCTTCGGAGCTAATATTAAATTAGAAATATATTAACTACAAATTAATATCTAACACTCACATAACATTAAAAAAGTGCCCAACATTTTTTCACATAAACAATTTCGTATTTTTTTAAATTTACAACAAATTACACATAAAAATACTTTAATTTACTTTATTTCCTTCATTTACATATTTTGGCCTTTATTTATTAAAATAACATTACAAATAAATAGTGTCCAACTTTTTTTTGACCTAAAAAGTTTTCTTGGTTAAGCGTGGTACTATGTTCATTTTTCGCGTTGAAATCCCATATAAAAACAAAGCCGCGAAAAAAAACTGCGAAATTTTTTCGTTTGTGGTACTACGTTTATTTCAACGCGAAAAATTAACATTTAACGCCGTTAGAAATTGAACGCCGCAACAAATTTAATGCCGCCACCGTCGCACCACCATTTGTTTATATTTTTTTTTTGTTCGCAAGAAACTCAACTGTTGTAAATATTAGAAATAAAATTTCCTAATAAAGAATAATAATTAAATTATCTTCCGAAATAAAGAAAAAAGAATGCAAAGATGTGAAAGGCAAAATAATGTTTATGGAATAAACCAGAAGTGTGAAATTCCAATTGGATTTTAGTACAAAAGCAAACAAAATGTGCAAAACACTGAAAGGACATGTAACCAAATGTAATAATGTGGAATTTGTCTTGTAATTAGATATGTACATTTATGTTTGTATGTTTAGAACAAATGTGCGCAAAAGCCAGGAGAAACATTATGGACGGCTAACGCTACTAAAGCAGCAGGACAATGGAATTGGACAGTGCCTGTGATCTCGATTTGGAAATGGTTGCAAAGAACATACATAGTTAGTTCTTGCCAGCCATTAAAGTTGGAAGAAGATATTCCGTTTATGGATGGAAGTATAATATATATGTCAACAAATATAATGTAAATCCTTAAATATAATAATAAAACATATTTTTCGATTAATCAAAACATCATTTTATTTATTTATATTCGTACAACAGTAGGAAGTCGGCATTATTCCAATTAATTGTTTATTGATTCGAATTTTATCTTGTGTTTGTTTTTAAGAATGTTATCAAAAAGAAAAATGCACATGCATATGCACACATGCATACATATAAAAGTGACACTTTGACACATCCACTTCCAAGCTGCAATGCAACTTTAGTAAAAAAAATGTTATTTCGAGTTGAAAAATGGAACGCTTTTTTACTAAAGTTGCATTGCAGCTTGGAAGTGTGTGTGTCAAAGTGTCACTTTTATATGTATGCATGTGCATTTTTCTTTTTGCTAACATTCTTGAAAACAAACAAAAGATAAAATTCGAATCAATAAACAATTAATTGGAATAATGCCGACGTAGAAAATAGTTAATTTAAATGTCAGAAAGGAAATATTGTTGGAGATCATTGTGCTAATGTTATACATAAATTATTTATTTTGTGTTGTTGCGGTGGCGACGTTTGTGAGACATGAAAAGCCAGGGTACAATGTTATAAATAACGAAATAATTTCCTACTGTTGTACGAATATAAATAAATAAAATGATGTTTTGATTAATCGAAAAATGTTTTATTATTATATTTAAGGATTTACATTATATTTGTTGACATTTATATTATACTTCCATCCATAAACGGAATATCTTCTTCCAACTTCTATGGCTGGCAAGAACTAACTATGTGTGTTCTTTACAACCATTTCCAATCACAGGCTCTGTCCAATTCCATTGTCCTACGCTTTAGTAGCGTTAGGCGTCCATAATGTTGCTTCTGGCTTTTGCAAACAATTGTTCTAAACATACAAACATAAATGTACATATCTAATTACAACCCTGACTTTTCATGTCTCACAAACATCGCCACCGCAACAACACAAAATAAATAATTTATGTATAACATTAGCACAATGATCTCCAACAATATTTCCATTCTGACATTTAAATTAACTATTTTCTAAGTCGGCATTATTCCAATTGTTTATTGATTCGAATTTTATCTTTTGTTCGTTTTCAAGAATGTTAGCAAAAAGAAAAAATGCACATGCATATACACACATACATACATATAAAAGTGACACTTCGACACACACACTTCCAAATTGCAATGCGACTTTGTAAAAAAGCGTTCCATTTTTCAACTCAAAATAACATTTTGCGAAATTTTTTCGTGCCGAAAAAACATAGTACCCACCTTACATTTAGTGACATTTCATTGGTAATTCATTTGCACTTTGAACTTTGAGCAGACAACATGTCGTCCAAAATATTTCCAACGGATATAACTTTGTGGGGAGCGAAGGGAGAAGATTTTATTATTAGTAAATTAATGGAATTCGGAATTCTTCCCACAAAGGGGGAGATGTTTGCCCTCTGGGCCATGAGAAGCCCATGACCCTTAATGCTGAAGGGGATGGCTTCAAGTGGAGGTGCTACCAAGCCATTAAAAGCAAGAAAGGGAAAACTGTCTGCAAATACGGAGTGGGTCTCCGAAAAGGGACTTTTTTTGAAAGGTCCCATTTGTCCTTTACAGACATTTCACATTTTGTTATTTTATGGCTTAAAGGACTCAATTTGTACGCATCAATTCAAACAATACTCTCGTCGATTGGGCGAGTTTTTGCCGGGAGGTGACGTACGACGCCTGCCATTGACAACGCCGTATCCTTTGGCGTTGTCAATGGCAGCGTCGCACAAAGGATCGAAATCGACGAAAGTACCATCGAGGAAAGCGGGTGGAAGGTCAGCGGGTCTTTGGAGACTACGAGAGGGAATCTGGAAGGTATTTGATGGTAGCTGTGGAGAAGAGGGATGCATTGAGCCTTATCCCTTTGGTGGAGAAGTGGTTATTGCCCGGTACCACTATAATTAGTGACATGTGGAGGGCATATATTTCTCTTGATACCAAGGGTTATGAACACCTTACAGTCAGCCATTCGGTTACCTTTATGGACCCTGAGACTGGTGCGGACACCAACTCAATTGAAGGATCTTGGGCGCATGCCAAACGATCGCTTCCAATGGGTGTCGGTAAAGTGCACTTTTGCCAAAAAGTACCTCCTCAATTATTATCTTAAAATCAGCTTGCTCATTTTCCCTTACCGTAGACCACCCTTCAATTATTAATAATTATTAAAAACTTTTTCCAACGCGTACCTAGCAGTTTTTCTGTTGTGCAGCCGACGTTGTGGTGTGTCTTCCAAACGTGTGCCAAGTGTGGCTGATGTTCCAAATCCGATTGAGGGCATCTGGTCTTCCACCATATTATTCTTGTTTTCCCCGTTGGCGACTCTTTTTTTTATTTTGTTTTAAATCTTCCAAAATGAATGCGGGTAATCTCTTGCCCGAAACGAACTTGATCTCAAGATGTCTCTTAGAAGTTTGTAGATCAGTTGCATAATTTTTTTATTTCCTCTAAAACTCCCCCAAATCTTCTTTTGTTTTTTGCCTTTTTGGGGAGGGAGGATATGTGTTGGAATGCATCTTGCGTATGCATTGGCATTAACTTGATGTTGTGGCACAAAAACACTCTCCTCGTTGTGGAGTGTAATAATAAAAACTTCCTCTAATCTAAAAAACACAATAAGATTAGTCGGACATAATGTAAATCAAACTAGAAAGAAAGTTTTGCCCGGTAAACCGACATACTAATCCCACTACTTTACTAACGGTAACACTCAAATAACATCCATTCCCAATTAACAGACGAATGTTAATTTAACATTGAGCAGATAGACGGTAACACTCAAATAACATCCATTCCCAATTAACAGACGAATGTTAAGCGTCACTACAACACGTCTGCTACCTTCTACAAACAAACAAATTCTACAAACAATTCGGCAAAATTTAAAATGAGAGAAAAGTTCAC
The DNA here is from genome assembly GCA_963930755.1 of Eudasyphora cyanicolor. Lineage (NCBI taxonomy): Eukaryota > Metazoa > Arthropoda > Insecta > Diptera > Muscidae > Eudasyphora > Eudasyphora cyanicolor. The sequence continues at coordinate 277,636,730 of OZ005736.1, read as the reverse complement.
GTAAAATAAATATAAACATTTTTTAAGGACATGCATAGCAAGGCCAGAATTCCTAAATTTCAGAATGCTAGACCAGGGATGAAAGATGGTTTAAATAAGAGGGAAGAAGTACTTCGGCAATTGGTTAAGATGCTTCCTTCTGATCATACGCCCCGGAATACGACAGAAGTACACAAAACGTATCAGCGATGAGGAGTAACATCCTCAAAGGCTGAAGTTGTATGGGCGCCTTAATAAAAATTGGATCGCCAAAGAATTCGAGAAAATGGTAAGTACTCATTCTCAGTTATATATCCGTACACACTGTACTGTAACACACAATTTTAAGTATTTGTATGAACTGATATTAAAGCTATAAACAGTTGCTTTTGGTGCAAAATGGTCAATTTGTGTGGGAGGTACCAAAAGGAGCGTGACAATAACGCCCATTTTTCTCACGCTGATAGCGACACATAAACTATAACTATGTTTGGAATTATAGGAGATTCTGATAAGTAGTTAATAGCGAATCAATATGATACGCTCCTCCACAGATTAAGTTGGCCAACATATCGTCATCCAAATCTCGGGTTGTCCTAATATAACCAGCACCAAAGACGGACTGCACATCTCGTTGGATTCATTATATGTCCTGCTTATATAGAATAGTATGCAGGCTGTACTATGTAGTCTCAGGTTGTCTCCTAGTCTCGGGTCGTCTCGATATGGCGAAATAATCCTCGTTTAATTGATGATGGTGTCTGCTTATGGATTGAAAAAGCCATCCTACTAGTCTAGCTGGCCCTTTTCTACCTTTGGATCACATATTGTGTATTCAAAACTCATATTTTGATTCATAACAAGGAAACGTTTCGAAAACGGATTTAGCATGGCGAATTTTTGCACGATGTATGTGTAAAATGTGAATAATATCAATTTAAAAATAATAACATATATAAAACATAAAGGAAAAATATGTATGTACATACATATATATAAAAAAATACGTCCTTACTCATCCTCATTAATATATATATTATTACAATAACGAAAAACATTTTTCTTTTTAAATACATATGTATGTGAAAATTTATTGTGCAAATTTCTCGTGACCCAACAATATGCAAAATTATTAAAGACGACGAAGAGAAAAAGCAAAACATAAATAATATTGTATTTTCAACAGCAATGAAGAATGCCTGAAAATGGGACATAGTTCCATATGAAGAACACAAATTATTGATTAGATTTATTTATATTCAGTATATTTTCATTCAAAAAAAAAAAAACAGAACATACGATATAATAATATAATCTTCTTAATCTAATAACATAATCTTTCCACGGATAAAACCAAAAATTGTTTAACAACATAAAACCTTAAAAAACAAGCCAAAGGTGTAGTAGTATTAATACTAATAAAAAGGGACTCGCAGAAAGGATTTTTTTGTTTAAAAATAAAGGGATTAAATATGTATGTGTGTATAGCATGTGTGTGGTATAATATAATTATGATAAACAACAATAATTCAAGGGTTCCTTTAGTATAATTATGGTTAATTTCTTTCTTTTTGGGAGGGAAATGGGGATGCTTATAAAACTGTGTTTTTTTTAATAAAAATTTAGAAAAATTGTTTAGGATATTATGTAGTTTTCAACGGGCCAATTGTATAATTAAAGCAGCACACATTTCAAAGAATTCCATGGTATGATGGCCCGTTGGTTGAGGCGGCATTAGCCCCGTGTGACTTAAGGGAGGTGGTGTCAAACTCTCCAGGATCACATCGTCCCCCTGCTCCACTTCATCGTTGGTTAGCGACTTAAAGTCCAACAGATAACTCTTGGCATCAACTTGATACAGTTGCAACGACATTTTGGAGTAAATGCCATTTTTGACATTTTGACGGCGGACTCGAACATGATAGGGATTGATAATTTTCCATTCATAGTCCAAAGCTTTCATGGCTCGGTAGACTTCAAGCATTATGTCATTGGGTTTGCTTTGCGAGCGTATACCCAAATGCCATTTGGCACGCTTTATGGGTGTCCCACGGGCTGCCTTTTCAGGGAAAGCCCCACCACCCTGTGCCTGTACAGCCATTGCCAATTGTCGTTCTCTCAGCGGAGCTATACGTTCGGGATGAGGTTTCATAGAGGGCGTTAGAGATGTACGACCTGGAGTTGAGGTGCCCGAGGAAGAGCCTCCCTGGAAATTGACATCTTGTGGCTCATTGGGTGAATGGGCAGCCGGGGGTGGGGAGCCAGCCACAAAGAAATTATTAATTTCCGTTTTAGCCGCCTCATCAGCAAAGCGTTTGTTGTCTATAATCAAATGATAAGCTATGGCCAACTGATCGTGAGGATCACCACTGAGCAGGGCATTGTGTACCTCCTGCTCTTTAACACCGAATTTATTGCACACCTCCGATACGGCATAAGTGTCAATGACATTGGAGTCTTGTTCTATGGAAGAGGGGAAGAGGTACGAGGGCAAATCCTTCTGGAACCATTCATGTTTCTTAATCTCCTCTATGTTGGCTCTCTTCAAAGGATCCACCTGCAACATTTGACACACCAAATTCACCACCTGCTTGTTGAGGTATTCCGGTATGGGGAATATGCCCGATTTTATCTTGCGGAACAAAGTGGGTACATGTTCATCATCAAAGGGCAAAGTGCCACAAAGTAAAGCGTACAAGATGACACCACAAGACCAGATGTCCACCTCAGGGCCAGCATAGAGTTTGCCTGAAATAACCTCAGGAGCGGCATAGTTGGGTGAACCACAAGAAGTCCTCAGGAACTCGCCGTCCAACATCATATTGGACAAACCGAAATCGGCAATCTTCACATGTCGATTGTGGTCCAACAGTAAATTTTCCGGCTTCAAATCACGATGCACAATCATATGGCGATGGCAGTAATCAACGCCAGAAATAATCTGTTGAAAGAAACGCCGAGCCTCATGCTCCTGCAGCTTGCCATGCTTGACAATATAATCGAACAGTTCGCCACCACTTACATACTCCATAATCATAAAGATATCGGTGGGCGTTGAGATCACCTGATACAATTTGATGATGTGGGGATGTCTGAACAATTTCAGATTCTGAATTTCACGCCTAATCTTGCCCACCACATCCAAGGACTTGATTTTCTGCCGATTCAAAATTTTAACCGCCACCTTATGTTTGGTCATTTGATGTTCTCCGATTTTGACCTTGCCAAATGTGCCGGTACCCAAAGTATTACCCAGCAAATAGTGGCCAATTTTCACCAAGGGCTGAGGGCCAGCTTGCTGATGTACCACTTCGGCCGCACCACTTCTGGAAGTAGGCATGATTAAAACAAGGTTACTTCCGCCTTAGCCAGCAAATTTCCAAAATTCCTTTTCGGGGTGTTCTTAATCGTTCACTCGTTTTAGCGATTCCTTCCTTATTCGCTAGAACTAGATTTATATCGGTATGTATGTATGTGTGTAAGTGTCTAGAGGTGTAAGTTTCGTTGTCTGCTGCTGCTGCTAAAAAAATTACTCAACTCAATAAGATGATGGATGTTGTTGTTGAGGAGATTGGTGGTGTTGATCTTAGCCTCTTATTTTTTGTAGCCCTTCAAAGGAGCGTTGATTTGTTGATAATTTCTATCCACACACATTTAAGAGGATAGTTTTTTTCCAACACTTTACGAGAGTTTTTCGGGATTGCGTTTCAATTAATTTCGTTTTTTTTCCACAGGCTCTTGTTATCGTCGTCTTTTCAAGTGCAAAAATTTGACAAAAATTGACAATCAGAAGTCAAAGCCATTCGTTATATTCTGCGGCGCTCTTTATTTCTACACAACTCACAAAAGCAACTTGAAGGTGACCAGATCGTTAGACAATGTAAACAAGTAGCCGGTTCACACAAAGAAGAGAGGAAACCCGGAAACCGGTAAGTTTTTGTATATAATTTTTAGCTACTTTCTGCTATATCTGAACCAGGGCTGATTTAGATGATTTATTCCGGGTATGTATATTTTAGTGCAAAATGAAATACCAACTGCGATAGTTCAGCTTGATTGCTTGTACAACTACGTTTCTAGAAAGCGAAGGGGTCAATTCGGAAGATACCGCTGTATATGGGAGCTATATCCAAACTAGGTCTGATTTGGAAATTTTTTTCCAAGCTGAAGGTTAGATAAAATAAAAACTGCTTATTTTCAGCCAGATTGGTTATACAATGCACCTTCTGGAAGGGGAAGAAATCATCAGGGTATATAAATATGGTGGCTATATTGACATTGAACGATTTGATAATTTTTTTCCAGGAATAGTTAAGGGTTAAATATAATAATAATAACTTGAGCTAAAGTGTAATTGTGTAAATTATTTGAATCATCCTAGCTGCTGAGATTTGACCACATATTAAAAAATAAGAAAAATTCATTTTAATCGCTTAATTATCGAGTTATTCTAGTTTCAGATTTTGGAAAATTGATTTGTTTTCTTTTAAGTGGGCTTAAAATCGATAAATAAAAGAAAAATATCGAAAAAATAATTCGATAGACACTGCCTTATTAATCGATAACTTCCATAATTATCGAGTTGATAGCATTTGAAACACCGATTTTTTGTTTCAATAGCGAAAAATAAAACAAAATTATGAAAAATCAATAACTTTTTTAATTATCGATTATCGATACGGCCGAAGGCCGGCCACGCTATGCCACTTTGGTCCGTGTAGTCTGCATTGGACATTTCGATAACCCGAAAGTTATCCCGATGGTTTAGTTTTTCATTCAAATAAGCGCAAAATAATAAAAAAGTAAAAGAAATGTTTTTTTACATTTCGATAAATCAAAATAAAAAGGAAAATTAAGGGGTATATTATCGATATCTCGCTTAGTTATGAGTTTTCCCTGATTCAAAATTTGGGAACATACATTTTTAATAATCAAAAATTAGAAGAAAAAATCTATGGCTTTTGTAGTTATCGATAACTGCATTAGAAGTCGATAACTTCCATAGTTATCGATTACTAAAAAAAATCTGTGTTGGCTAAAATATTTAAGGCCCAGTTAGGCAAACTTAACCGTAACGCCCCCGTAGCGTAACGAATCAGCTGATTCAATTTGTCAAATGGAAGTCGGTGTAAACGATTAGCCAACGGAAACGAAACGTAAACGGACGGCTGAATCTGTTGAAATTAGAATTGGACGTTCCGTTTACGTACAATTTGACAACAGCTGATACTACATGTTGTTTACAATTACAATTGTATGTTCACCGAGAAAGGCAAAGAAAATAATTTATTAATTATTTGCTGTTTAAAAGTGCAAATAAACATGAAAGATGAAGATTTGATTTCATTGGTGCAGTTACACGAGCATTTATACAATAAATATAATCCAGTATATAGGATATCTGAAAAAAAGCGAGAAGTTTGGAAGCAAATTGGCAAGGAGCTGGGCGTTACAGGTGAGTTTTATGAAGATCGCGGCTGACTCCATTAAAAATTAAATTTATAATCTGCTACAGGATTCTTTTGGCGACAGTACGAGACAATCATTGCGCCAATCTTCTTCATTGTGGGTGAATTTGACAGCAATATAAGCGTCTCTACAAACGTGGACTTATTTATAGATAGAGATTGGATTGGATTTGGCTGAGTCCCTCTTCAATGGAAATAGACATAAGTAAAAGTATTAATAAAACACAGAATATTTAAGATATTGAGTTCAAATTTATTCCAGGTGTAGTGCAAATGTTACATTTTAAGAATGAAATTCAATTTCGGTCATATGACTACCACGAGCCCGTCAACAGCGACATTTCGACCGGAACGTTGGCAATTTCGCGTTGGGTGTTGTCTCTGAGCTCGTCTATAGTTGTTGACTTAGACCAAGGATATTCCTCAGGGGAAACGCCGCATCGCCAATAAAAAAATGAGGAAAGGCTTCAGAGGATGCTGACGATAATGATTTACTAGGAGGTACAGGTACTGTACCTAAAATAACTGATTGGCCAAACGGAGAGTACTGGAATATAGCTGTATTTAATTTAAATTAAGAAATGGAAATTGTTTGTATTAAAATAGATTATAAATAAATTTAAGTTCAATGGACATACCCCCATCGTGTTGGCTGCCATAACTTCCAACATTAACTAATATGAATGTATAGTTAGCATCGCAGATTCCCACACAATTCGGCATATCCCACATTCGTTGAAAATCATTGGAAATGTGTTTGTACTGCTGTGTAGTTGGTTCACTTAAATAAATCGGCGAAAGCAAGCGCCACAAAACTTCACTGCATTCTAAAATAATATTTCGAATTGTTGTTTTCCCCAGTCTGTGACTCCATGCAATCGATTGTATGGAACAACCGTGACCCAAATATCTACAATTTTAAAGAATAGAATGTTAATATTTCCCAACTTGGAATAATAGGATAAAGCAATATTTGACATACAGTGGTGTTATTGTTATATCTCTGCCGGTCTAATCCGTTGATTTGGCGTTGTTAACTCAGTCATTGTTTATTGGACGTCCACCCCATCTTCTTATCCGACGATATTTTCTTGATTTACTTTAATTGTAAATTCTGCACAGATTTAAAAACACAAATTTATAAACAATCTTTTTAACTTCATTTTTAATAAACCTAAACAAAAAGAAATCGCGGCTTTTTTGTTTACTTATGTGTTGTTGTTGTCAGAACATATGACTCGTTATCTCAACGTTGGCTAATCGCTCAAACAGGCAACGTTACGGCAACGGTAAAGATAAATTACGGTTACGTATGCCTAACCCGGCCTTTAATTCCTACCGAAGACCGTTCACTTAGACACACATATTGGTCCGCGTAGCCGTAGGCCTTGGACATTTATATAACTTGATTTATATAGTTATGATTGCGAAAATTCGTTAATAATTATGTGTATTTGTACTCCACAAGAGAAAAATCTTTAACCCCTAGCGAAGGCCGGCCACATAGTCACTTTGGTCTCCACGTAGTCGGTTTTGGACATTTCAAAATTTATCCCGACTATTTCGCATTTTTTTAATTTTCAAAGCATTGAGAAAAGTAATTTTTTCCAATTTCGATAACTCAGAATAAGAAGAATAATTAACGGGCATATTATCGATATCTTGTTTAGTTATCTAGTTATCGTAAGAAAAATCTATGACTTTTTTAATTATCGATAAGTTATTAAGAAATTGATAACTTGCATAGTTATCGATTGTAAAAATTCTATAAAAACTATGTATATTTTTACACACAGGAGAAAATCTTTGAATCCGTCCAAGGTCACGTAGACACTGGTCCTCCGAGTAGTCGGTTTTGGACATTTCAATAACTCGAAATTTATCCCGACTTTTTCGCTTTTGTTTCCATTTTCAAAATATTGAGAAAAGTATAAAAATTAGTAGAAAAAAGATCGATGAGTTTTTTTCATCGTTAACTGCCTTAGTAATCGATAACTGGATAAAAATTATGTGTATTTTTACGCCACAAGAGAAAAATCTTCAACCTCAGAAACGGCTTTGGACATTTCGATAACTCAAAATGTATTCTGATTTTTCGCTTATTTCATTTGAATGAAAAAAATATTAAAAAGTAAAAAATATTTTTTCCAATTTCGATAACTCAAAGTAGGAAGAAAAATTAAGGGGAAGAGAAGAAAATTAGAAGATGGCTTTTGTAGTTATCGATAATTGCATTTGTAATCGATAACTTCCATAGTTATTTGGTAAAAAATCTGTGTTGGCTAAAATATTTAACTCCTACCGAAGGCCGTTCACTTAGACACATTGGTCCGCGTAGCCGTAGGCCTTGGACATTTATATAACTTGAACGATATCGAAAAAGTGTACCAGGTTTTTTATTCAAATTAACTTAAGATAATAAAAAAGTAAATTTCAAGCAAAATTAAAGGGCATGTTATCAATATCATGCTTAGTTATCAAGTTATCATAGGTTAAATTTTGGAATATTTGAAAGTAAAAAAAGTTTTTTTTAAAAAATTCGACGATTGTTGATATTATATGTATTTTTTACGAAGCCCGGTCACGTAGACTCATTGGTCCGCGTAGTCTTCTTTGGACATTTCGATAACACTAAAGTTATCTAAAATTGTTACTCCATTTTTGGGTAAAATAATAAAAATAGAAATTTTTAAAATAATACAAATATAAATTTTTTAATTTTGATAACTAAGGTAGTTATCGAAAAATTTTATTTGGATTTTTTATATTGAGCAAATTTTACAAAAAAATCTATATTTTTTTTTCAATTTTTAATATTTTAATTATGTTAAATATCGATAACATGCATTTATTTGTGTTCCTATTTTGAAATCCTTGGATATATACTCTTTGCACTATTTAAAAATCTGTCTTCGATTTTTTCTTTTTAACAAGCGTATTAAAATCATATAATATAACGGTTTTAATTTTTTCGGTTTAGGTAACCGTTTGCGTATCAGCACTTTTCACATCGTGTGATCTCCCTTTAATTATTGTTTACTTATAAGGTGGCAACACCGCTGTCATTGGTCATTGTGTCAAAAGAAAGTTGGGAACAGGGTTGCCAGAAACAAATTGCTGATGTCCCCAAATTTTCCCAAGAAAATCCCAACTTCACCCAAAAAAAACTTTTTTTATTAAAAATAAGTCAAAACTACAAATATCAACAAATGAATCAAGAAACACACATTTTGAATATTATCCCTTTTGATTTAATAAACTTTGACACAATCATTCGAGTACGTACGATTTTTTTGCGTTTTTAATTTTTCAAACTTCGTTGTAGTTTTGTTGGTACAGATCTCCAAAGCTACCTATTTCAGGAATTTTTCTAAAAATACCATTTGTTAAAATTGTCATATCTTCTAAACAGTTTCACATATTTTTTGTGTTGACAGAAGGTCAGAATATAGAAAACATTCTTTATCCTTGAAGAGTATCAATTCAGGTCCTTAATTCTGATCATGAAAAACTCCAAATAGAGCCTTGATTGATGTTAAAAATATAGCAATTTAATTGAATTTTAGATTCGTCTCTCGAACTAGTGTAACTTCTTATAATTTAAAATGACAATGCATGACATCTATGTGTATTGCAATTTAGTAATAATTATAGTTATTTAAAAGTTTATATACTTCAGCATCACCATCAATAACTCAAGTCTCATATATGTTGTAAATGGGTTTGAAATATATATTTTTTCAGCTATTCATTTGATGACTATTTATACTTAATGGTGCAAATGCTCGGACCATATTTGAACATGATCACAATTTAAACTTAGTAAGAGCCTGAAATGGCTCGTACTTATTTTTTAAAAGAAAATACTCGTTAAAAATGGTTCAAGAAATTATATTTTCAAGAAAGTGTTTCGGGTATTAAGGACTTTAAATGTCAAAAGATTTTAACATAATCAAATCTATCCATTACAAATTCGTTTTCTCGTATAAATTTACAAAATCCCCTAAGAAAAACCCCATCCCCAAATTATTTTTTTATCCCAATTATCATTGACTAAACCCCAGTATTGGGGTTAAAAACCCTAGCTATGGCAACCCTGGTTGGGAAAGTGTTGTTGAGTGGTTTTCTGTTGGACGCGATAAACAACAAGTTCGGGTTCGGTGGGTTAATCTTTAAGATTGTTTTTTGTAAGATTGTTTTTTGATTTGTGCGTTTTTAAATTTGTTCTAGAGCAAACGACGAGTAAATAAATAGAAAAATATTTAAAATAATATGCATATGAAATAAATAGTGCCTTGTTCTTAGCCTAAGCAAAAACTAAGAAAAATATTAAGTTCATTTATTGTGATACAATAGAAATACAAAGAAAGAAATCGACGACACAACGTCAGCAAAATCCAAAAATCCGTGTAAAGGTGTCGAAACAAAAGAAAAAGAAAAGAAGATTAAAATTTAATTACCTGCTAAATGTTTCTGACAAAGTAGCAGACAAAAAAATACAACGTGTAAAGTGTGCTGGTATTAGTGTAGTGGTTTGGTGTACAAGTTAAATCCAATTTTCTGTCGAAAAATTCGTGTATTCAAGCAACCGACAAAGAAGATAAGATGCGCGCAGGTGCGCAGCGTTCTAGAGAAGGGTCATATGGCGGTGGCAGTGACTCACCTCTGTTGCTAAAACTACTCGTCTTCATCTCTGTTGTGTTTTCGATATCGGTTGCGCGGGCGTTGGGTGCTGCGCCGGCGCAGTTACTGGAAGAAAATGAAGATTTCCTCGCGAATCCAAAATATTTGGATAATCTTGAAATCGCTACTCTGTTCGAAAGTTTACAACGTGAATATCCTCATTTAGCCCGGGCTTATACGATCGGTCAAACGGTACAAAAACGTGATCTCAATGTTTTGGCTCTTTCGGCTCCGGGTGAAGATGCCATTGCGGGTGATCTCTTGCGACCTATTATCAAAGTGAACGCGAATATACATGGTGATGAATCGTTAGGAAGACAAATAGTTTTGTATTTGGCTCAATATCTAACAAAAAATTATGCCAATATTCCGGAAGTGCAACAACTATTGAATACCACCGAAATACACCTGCTACCAAGTTGTAATCCAGATGGATTTGCGGCGTCAAAGGTATGTTTCTCTGGAATTTGTTCACACACTTCATTTCAATTTATTTATTATTGACAACTTTTTAAAGGAAAATGATTACTTTTCCTATAGAAAAGTTTATCCTGGATGACTTTTCGTACAGAAAAGTTCATCCTAAATGACTTTTCGTATAGAAAAGTTCATCCTATAGAAAAGTTCATCCTGGATGACTTTTCCTATAGAAAAGTTCTTCCTGGATGACTTTTCCTATAGAAAAGTTCATCCTGGATGACTTTTCCTATAGAAAAGTTCATCCTGGATGACTTTTCCTATAGAAAAGTTCATCCTGGATGACTTTTCCTATAGAAAAGTTCATCCTGGATGACTTTTCCTATAGAAAAGTTCATCCTGGATGACTTTTCCTATAGAAAAGTTCATCCTGGATGACTTTTCCTATAGAAAAGTTCATCCTGGATGACTTTTCCTATAGAAAAGTTCATCCTGGATGACTTTTCCTATAGAAAAGTTCATCCTGGATGACTTTTCCTATAGAAAAGTTCATCCTGGATGACTTTTCCTATAGAAAAGTTCATCCTGGATGACTTTTCCTATAGAAAAGTTCATCCTGGATGACTTTTCCTATAGAAAAGTTCATCCTGGATGACTTTCCCTATAGAAAAGTTCATCCTGGATGACTTTTCCTATAGAAAAGTTCATCCTGGATGACTTTTCCTATAGAAAAGTTCATCCTGGATGACTTTTCCTATAGAAAAGTTCATCCTGGATGACTTTTCCTATAGAAAAGTTCATCCTGGATGACTTTTCCTATAGAAAAGTTCATCCTGGATGACTTTTCCTATAGAAAAGTTCATCCTGGATGACTTTTCCTATAGAAAAGTTCATCCTGGATGACTTTTCCTATAGTTCATCGTGGATGACATTTCCTATAGAAAAGTTCATCCTGGATGACTTTTCCTATAGAAAAGTTCATCCTCGATGACTTTTCGTATAGAAAAGTTCATCGTCGATGACTTTTCGTATAGAAAAAGTTCATCCTCGATGGCTTTTCGTATAGAAAAGTTCATCCTCGATGACTTTTCGTATAGAAAAAGTTCATCCTCGATGACTTTTCGTATAGAAAAAGTTCATCCTCGATGAATTTCCATATAGAAAAGTTCATCCTCGATGACTTTTCGTATAGAAAAGTTCATCCTCGATGACTTTTCGTATAGAAAAGTTCATCCTCGATGGCTTTTCGTATAGAAAAGTTCATCCTCGATGACTTTTCGTATAGAAAAGTTCATCCTCGATGACTTTTCGTATAGAAAAGTTCATCCTCGATGACTTTTCGTATAGAAAAGTTCATCCTCGATGACTTTTCGTATAGAAAAGTTCATCCTCGATGACTTTTCGTATAGAAAAGTTCATCCTCGATGACTTTTCGTATAGAAAAGTTCATCCTCGATGACTTTTCGTATAGAAAAGTTCATCCTCGATGACTTTTCGTATAGAAAAGTTCATCCTCGATGACTTTTCGTATAGAAAAGTTCATCCTCGATGACCGTATATTGTTTTGAAATTTATCTTTTATTTCATTTTAAAATAGTATTAATGGCTTATCGGCTTCTGGTTTTTTTTTGCAAAACTAATATGTTTCACTTAAGTTTTTGTTCCTATTCTTCTCAGTTTCAAGTCATTGCGGTTATTTGTTCCAATAAAATAACAATAAAAAAGCAAATCCAAATCTTATCACCGGTTCGAGTGCCTACGTTGTATACTTCTAAATGCTACACAAAAATGCAAAACATTGCAGTTGAAATACTTTTTTTCAATAAACACTTTTATCAAACCAGTACGACCGGCAAAAGCTAACAATAAATGTGAGAAAACGTCATAAATTGTTACGCTACAATACAAGTCTAGTAAAATAAACAAGGGAAATGATTTATGTATGTGTAAATACTTTACAATATTTTCTGGAAAATAGAAAAAAGTGAAAAGGTTACTCAACTAAATAGAGTTAATTTATTATCTCTTAAAAAATAAAAGGATTTTAAACTAATTCAAATTATTCAAAAGAAAAACATCCAATTTATTGAGCGATGTCAGAATATATTTCAATGTTCTTAATTTAGTTTAATAACCAAATGCAGTTTATTGCTTTTATTAACTAGTTTCTAAACATTTGTACATATACGCCTATAAATAATGTTTTTAATCTGTAATAACACTTCAAATCTTAATCTAAATCTTGAACATAAAGTGTACAAAAAGTTCAACTATCGTTTCGGGTCTTATTTTCGATTGTATATTTCAACACGAGTTCGTAAAGTTGATAAGATACTGCGTATACGCTAATCTTCATCCCTCAGCCAATGCCTTGGGTGAGAGTCATTACCTATGATGGAACACAATGGCATATTCGATTCGATTTGTTTTCATGGGAAAATACATGAAAACATGACTAATTAATACCTCGCTCACATGGTCAACGAATTTATATCGAAAGATATACATTTTTCAAACAATGACAAGCAAAACTGAGTAGACTAGAAGAAAATTATGTGATTTGTTTTTGTTTTGAAGACTTTTGCTACACGAAAAGTTCATCGTTGATGGCTTTTCTATACGAAAAGGTCATCGTTGATGACATTTCTGTACGAGAAGGTCAGCGTTGTTGACTTTTCTATACGAAAAGGTCATCGTTGACGACTTTTCTATACAAAAGGTCATCGTTGACGACTTTTCTATACGAAAAGGTCATCGTTGACGACTTTTCTATACCAAAAGCTCATCGTTGACGACTTTTCTATACCAAAAGGTCATTGTTGACGACATTTCTATACGAAAAGGTCATCGTTGATGACTTTTCTTCTAGAAAAGTTCATCGTTGATTACTTTTCTTCTAGAAAAGTTCGTCGTTGAAGACTTTTCTTCTAGAAAAGTTCATCGTTGATGGCTTTCTTCTAGAAAAATTCATCGCTGATGACTTTTCTTCTAGAAAAGTTCATCGTTGATGACCTTTCTTCTAGAAAAGTTCATCGTTGATGACTTTTCTTCTAGAAAAGTTCATCGTTGATGACTTTTCTTCTAGAAAAGTTCATCGTTGATGACTTTTCTTCCAGAAAAGTTCATCGTTGATGACTTTTCTTATAGAAAAGTTCATCGTTGATGACTTTTCTTCTAGAAATGTTCATCGTTGATGACTTTTCTTCTAGAAATGTTCATCGTTGATGACTTTTCTTCTAGAAAAGTTCATCGTTGATGACTTTTTTCGAGAAAAGCTGATCGGTGATAACAAAAGACTTTACCATCGAATATTATTTTTCTTTTCTAGCTAAATCTCCCGCCATGTTGTGGCGTCTATAAAATGTATGCAATGTAGTATCGATGTTGTTATGTATGCTTTAATTTCTCTCTACATAATCAATGAAAAGAAAGTAATCTAAAAAAACTCCAATAAATTCCCATGAGCTGAGTGAAACTGAATCGAAATTGCTTACACTATGGGTCATAAGTATGTATCTATGCTTCTCTACCCCCACCTTTAGACTCTTGTCATTCAACCACAACAAAAAAATGTGAAAGGTTTCTTAAGATTGGAACAAAAGAAACTGAAATGTTATTATGTGTTTCCAAATTCCTAAAATATGGAGTAATTACAATTACCTTTTCCTGCATAGACTCCAACATGACTCAGTATAAAAATACAAATGTACAAATCATAAATAGAAAAAAAGCTGTACGCCAAAAGAAAAATCAACAAAACACGTTTGATTTAAACTGAAAAAAACCTCACCATAAGCATTTCAATCGAAGCGTAAAATCCAACAGAGCTATAGCAACAAAGGCAACAGTGAATTATAATGAGAATTATGAAAACAGTTCTGTGGTCTGTCTCCATCCATTCGTCTATGTGCTCTCGCCGTTGTACTTAATCTTTAATTCTTAGTAATATATTTTAATAAAAAAATATCAAAACAAACAAATATTATGTATACCGGCCTGCAAACCAATGGTGATAAATCTTGCTTAATGGTGTGATTCATATTATCTTCTGCTGACCTAGCCTGTGGACAATTATCATTCTCAACAATATTAAATGTATCAAAAATTTTATCTGACTGAAGATAAAATATGTACATATATATCCACAAAGAGTCTTCCTGGTCGATTTTTCTGTAGGAAAAGTCAACAGCGATAATCTGCTTTCGAATAGAAATCTCATCGAAGATAATGTTTAGGTATACAAAAGTCATCAATGATGAACATTTCTAGAAGAAAAGTCATCAATGATAAATTTTTGTATAAGAAAATTAATCAACGATCAACTTTCCTAGAAGAAAAGTCATCAACGATGATCTTTTCTGGAAGAATAGTCGTCAACCATGAACTTTTCGAGAAGAAAAGTCATCAACGATGAACTTTTTTAGAAGAAAAGTCATCCACGTTGAACTTCTCTATAAGAAAAGTCATCAACGATGAACTTCTCTTGAAGAAAAGTCGTCAACAATGATTGAAATATCATCAACGATGATATTTTCGTATAGAAAGTCATCAACGATGATCTTTTCGTATAGAAAAGTTATCTACGCGATTTTTTCGTATAGAAAAGTCATCAACGATGATCTTTTCGTATAGAAAAGTCATCAACGATGATCTTTTCGTATAGAAAAGTTATCAACGGCGATCTTTTCATATAGAAAAGTCATCAACGGCGATCTTTTCATATAGAAAAGCCATCAACGATGATCTTTTCGTATAGAAAAGTCATCAACGATGATCTTTTCCTATAGAAAAGTCATCAACGATGATCTTTTCGTATAGAAAAGTTATCAACGATGATCTTTTCGTATAGAAAAGTCATCAACGATGATCTTTTCGTATAGAAAAGTCATCAACGATGATCTTTTCGTATAGAAAAGTCATCAACGATGATCTTTTCGTATAGAAAAGTCATCAACGATGATCTTTTCGTATAGAAAAGTCATCAACGATGGTTGAAATATCATCAACGATGATCTTTTCGTATAGAAAAGTCATCAACGATGATCTTTTCGTATAGAAAAGTCATCAACGATGATCTTTTCGTATAGAAAAGTCATCAACGATGATCTTTTCGTATAGAAAAGTCATCAACGATGATCTTTTCGTATAGAAAAGTCATCAACGATGATCTTTTCGTATAGAAAAGTCATCAACGATGATCTTTTCGTATAGAAAAGTCATCAACCATGATCTTTTCGTATAGAAAAGTCATCAACCATGATCTTTTCGTATAGAAAAGTCATCAACCATGATCTTTTCGTATAGAAAAGTCATCAACCATGATCTTTTCGTATAGAAAAGTCATCAACGATGATTTTTTTCGTATAGAAAAGTCATCAACGATGATATTTTCGTATAGAAAAGTCATCAGCGATGATCTTTTCGTATAGAAAAGTCATCAACGATGATCTTTTCGTATAGAAACGTCATCAACGATGATCGTTTCGTATAGAAAAGTCATCAAAGATGATCTTTTCGTATAGAAATGTTATTAACGATTAAATTTTCTAGAAGAAAAGTCGTCAACGATGGTTGAAATATCATCAACGATGATCTTTTCGTATAGAAAAGTCATCAACGATGATCTTTTCGTATAGAAAAGTCATCAACGATGATCTTTTCGTATAGAAAAGTCATCAACCATGATCTTTTCGTATAGAAAAGTCATCAACCATAATCTTTTCGTATAGAAAAGTCATCAACGATGATATTTTCGTATAGAAAAGTCATCAGCGATGATCTTTTTGTATAGATAAGTCATCAACGATGATCTTTTTGTATAGAAAAGTCATCAAAGATGATCTTTTTGTATAGAAAAGTCATCAACGATGATCTTTTTGTATAGAAAAGTCATCAACGATGATCTTTTTGTATAGAAAAGTCATCAACGATGATCTTTTTGTATAGAAAAGTCATCAACGATGATCTTTTTGTATAGAAAAGTCATCAACGATGATCTTTTTGTATAGAAATGTTATTAACGATTAAATTTTATTTTTTATTTATTTATTTATTCAATATCAATACAAAGAAAGCCAAAAAGGCCAATTATACATGTATTGTCAGATACTCAACTATGTACAGCATTAACAAACTTATTAAACTAAGTGTATTATTATAAATTATAAAAATAGTTCAAGAAATAATTAAAGATTTAAAAAATGGCTCCCCAGCCATAT
The DNA here is from genome assembly GCA_963930755.1 of Eudasyphora cyanicolor. Classification (NCBI taxonomy): domain Eukaryota; kingdom Metazoa; phylum Arthropoda; class Insecta; order Diptera; family Muscidae; genus Eudasyphora; species Eudasyphora cyanicolor. The sequence goes on along the minus strand of OZ005736.1, from coordinate 277,619,965 downwards.
GAATAGAGGAAAATGTGGTTATAAAAAAAAGGCCTTAGAATAGCTAGGACATGCGTAAAATTTCAAGTTAGTATTACGGCAGAGTGCCGTTATAGTAATCAGTAAGGTGTCTCTTATATGTGGTATAAGAGTAAGAAAACATTTTCAATCGATTAGGAAGGCAGTTCCAACTACGGTAGACTCTAACCAAAAAAGAAAATTCAAGAGCTGTAGAGTGAATAAGAGGGGCATCAATCTGAACATTACGCGTTGAATTTATAAATGAAAATTGATTCACCAAGATGATTCACCAATTTTCTAGAAGAAAAGTCGTCAACGATGGTTGAAATATCATCAACGATGATCTTTTCGTATAGAAAAGTCATCAACGGTGATCTTTTCTTATAGAAAGTCATCAACGATGATCTTTTCGTATAGAAAGTCATCAACGATGATCTTTTCGTATAGAAAGTAATTTTTTTGATCTTTTTTTTTTTATTTTATTTTTTTTTTTTTTATTCATTATTTAACCGAGCCATAGGCCATATATGGTTATAAATACTACAGAAACAAGAAATAATAATAATGGATAAACATTTAAAAACTTAAAATAAACTTTAAATAAAAATGAATGTGAGGCTACTCAAACGGAACTACCTGTGTATAACTGACATTAGACTTGTGTTTAAGAGAATTACATAGAACATAAACAAATAAATATATAAACACTCAGTATAAATAAATAATAATAATGTATAATTAAAAGTACTATATGCACTTAAAAGCAAGAATTAAGAACTATTCTGCTGTATTAAAAAATTTAAGAAATATTATAAAAAGTTATAAACTTGAAAGAAACATTATAAGAAAAGGAGGGTACTTAATCGGAGCTACCTACATATAACTAACATTAGGCTTATAATTTAGGGGGCGGGAAATGCAAAGAATATAAAAAACTAATATCTTATGGAATTAATTACATTCTGGGATAAATAATCGTACTATGTGCACTTAATAGCATGAGTTATCGTTAATAACATTTCGTATAGAAATGTTATTAACGATTAAATTTTCTAGAAGAAAAGTCGTCAACGATGGTTGAAATATCATCAACGATGATCTTTTCGTATAGAAAAGTCATCAACAATGATCTTTTCGTATAGAAAAGTCATCAACGATGATCTTTTCGTATAGAAAAGTCATCAACGATGATCTTTTTGTATAGAAAAGTCATCAACGATGATATTTTTGTATAGAAAAGTCATCAACGATGATCTTTTGTATAGAAAAGTCATCAACGATGATCTTTTTGTATAGAAAAGTCATCAACGATGATCTTTTTGTATAGAAATTTTATTAACGATTAATTTTTCTAGAAGAAAAGTCGTCAACAATGGTTGAAAATCATCAACGATGATCTTTTCGTATAGAAAAGTCATCAACGATGATCTTTTCGTATAGAAAAGTCATCAACGATGATCTTTTTGTATAGAAAAGTCATCAACGATGATCTTTTGTATAGAAAAGTCATCAACGATGATCTTTTTGTATAGAAAAGTCATCAACGATGATCTTTTTGTATAGAAATTTTATTAACGATTAAATTTTCTAGAAGAAAAGTCGTCAACAATGGTTGAAATATCATCAACGATGATCTTTTCGTATAGAAAAGTCATCAACGATGATCTTTTTGTATAGAAATTTTATTAACGATTAAATTTTCTAGAAGAAAAGTCGTCAACAATGGTTGAAATATCATCAACGATGATCTTTTCGTATAGAAAAGTCATCAACGATGATCTTTTCGTATAGAAAGTCATCAACGATGATATTTTCGTATAGAAAAGTCATCAACGATGATCTTTTCGTATAGAAAGTCATCAACGATGATATTTTCGTATAGAAAAGTCATCAACGATGATCTTTTCGTATAGAAAAGTCATCAACGATGATCTTTTCGTATAGAAAAGTCATCAACGATGATCTTTTCGTATAGAAAAGTCATCAACGATGATCTTTTCGTATAGAAAAGTCATCAACGATGATCTTTTCGTATAGAAAAGTCATCAACGATGATCTTTTCGTATAGAAAAGTCGTCAACGATGATCTTTTCGTATAGAAAAGTCGTCAACGATGATCTTTTCGTATAGAAAAGTCATCAACGATGATCTTTTCGTATAGAAAAGTCGTCAACGATGATCTTTTCGTATAGAAAAGTCATCAACGATGATCTTTTCGTATAGAAAAGTCATCAAAGATGATGTTTTCGCGTAGAAAAGTCATCAAAGATGATGTTTTCGTTTATCAATGTTAGCATGGTTTCGTTTTGTTTTAATGGTTACTTAATGCCGGCTTTTCGGCATTGCTGTCTGCATTCCTTCTTTTGGGCGTAACTCAAACATGCCTAGAGTTCAATGACTTTGCTTGCTTTTATGTTTTTTTGTTAATTTCGTGCGCGCTAAACTTCCGTTTCTTTTTAAAATTTGGTATGTATCTAGTCCGTCTGTCTACCAAACTATCGTCTTCACATGTTTTAGTGATCTTTTATCTAACTTTTTATACCAACCACTTTGTTTTTATGGAGCCATATGTTATATATGTATATGTGCGACTTGTTTTATAGCTCCACACGAACCACATTTGGATATCTTATATTATGTTGGTCAAGTCCAAGTGCACTTAAGGCGACATTACGACTAGGCAATATGAAGATAACAGTGATATTCAAAAGTATTCACAGTTCGAATGAAATAGAAATAAAAATATAATAACGAATTTCACAATCCAATCAATTTATTTTCACATATAGATGACGTTGCCTTAAAACTTCTTCAGAGAGTTTGTGCCTTTATAATATTTTTTTATTATTATTATAGGAACGTTTACTTTTGCTAGCAACTGTTTCGTCGGCTTTTGTAGCAACTTCTGTGAGTAATTCTTGTTTTACTCAGAATCTCAAGTACTCATACATATGTTTGAAGAATCAGTTTACTCATGTACGTCTGATTAACTCGACACTTTAACCGACATCAAGTTTGTCTTTGGACTTGAAGTGGTGGTGGTTTGTGGTTTTAACTTCTCCTCCTCGCCATCATGGTGGGGCGAACGGCCAATTATGATGGTGTGGCGTTATTCTTAAAATTACTCAAATACATGAGATCTTTATCATCGCATTTTTTCTCAAGTATTCTCTATTGAACAATAAAAATGAAAAAATATTATTTCGTGACCCAAGTGCTTTTGTAATGGAATCCCCTCTGTCTGTCGATTCACTGAAGTCTCCAAGGATTTTGGTGGCAATTTAAAATATCAAAACCACCACTGAAAGAAGTTTACATTGAACGCAAACTGTCATTTAATTTCTGGTATAGGTCAGGTTTCTTTACATGAAAAAGTCCAAAAGCTGTGAACTTCAATGAAAAGTTGTTATCTTTCTTAGTCATCAACGATGAACTTTTCTATAAGAAAAGTCATCAACGATGAACTTTTCTATAAGAAAAGTCATCAACGATGAACTTTTCTATAAGAAAAGTCATCAACGATGAACTTTTCTAAAAGAAAAGTCATCAACGATGAACTTTTCTAAAAGAAAGATCATCAACGATGAAATTTTTTTAAAGAAAAATCATCAACGATGAAATTATCTTGAAGAAAAGTCATCAACGATGAACTTTTGTAGAAGAAAAGTCATCAACGATGAACTTTTCTAGAAGAAAAGTCATCAACGATGAACTTTTCTAGAAGAAAAGTCATCAACGATGAACTTTTCTAGAAGAAAAGTCATCAACGATGAACTTTTCTAGAAGAAAAGTCATCAACGATGAACTTTTCTATAAGAAAAGTCATCAACGATGAACTTTTCTATAAGAAAAGTCATCAACGATGAACTTTTCTAAAAGAAAAGTCATCAACGATGAATTTTTCTATAAGAAAAGTCATCAACGATGAAATTTTCCAGAAGAAAAGTCATCAACGATGAACTTTTCTATAGGAAAAGTCATCAACGATGAACTTTCTTGATGACTTTTCTTCTGGAAAATTTCATCGTTGATGACTTTTCTTATAGAAAAGTTCATCGTTGATAACTTTTCTTATAGAAAAGTTCATCGTTGATAACTTTTCTTATAGAAAAGTTCATCGTTGATAACTTTTTTTATAGAAAAGTTCATCGTTGATAACTTTTTTTATAGAAAAGTTCATCGTTGATAACTTTTTTTATAGAAAAGTTCATCGTTGATAACTTTTTTTATAGAAAAGTTCATCGTTAAGAAAATACATCAACGATGAAATCTTCTAGAAGAAAAGTCATCAACGATGAACTCTTCTAGAAGAAAAGTCATCAACGATGAACTTTTCTATAAGAAATGTCATCAACGATGAACTTTTCTATAAGAAAAGTCATCAACGATGAACTTTTCTATAAGAAAAGTCATCAACGATGAACTCTTCTAGAAGAAAAGTCATCAACGATGAACTTTTCTATAAGAAAAGTCATCAACGATGAACTTTTCTATAAGAAAAGTCATCAACGATGAAATTTTCTGTAAGAAAAGTCATCAGCGATGAACTTTTCTATAAGAATGAGTTTCTATGAGAATAAATTTTCCTGTATATATGACTTTCCTTCTAGAAATGTTCAGTGATGATGACTTTTCTTCTAGAAAAGTTTATCGTTGATGACGTTTCTTCTAGAAAAGTTCATCGTTGATGACATTTCTTCTATATAAGTTTATTGTTAATGATTTTTCTTACAGAAAAGTACTTCGTTGCTGACTTTTCCTCTAGAAAAGTTCGTGTTTGCTGACTTTTCTTCCACAAAAGTTCTAGGTAGAAGACTTTTCTTCCAGAAAAGTTCTTGGTTAATATCTTTTCCATTAAAAAGTTTTTGGTTGATGACTTTTCTTATAGATACGTTTTTGGTAGATGCACTTTATTATAAAAAGCTCTTGATGGATGACTTTTCTTATAGAAAATTTTTTGTTGAAGACTTTTCTTATACAAAAGTTGTTGGTTGATAACTTTTTTATAGAAAGGTTCTTGCTGGATTAGTTTTCTTCTAGAAAAGTTCTTGGTTGATGACTTTTCTAATAGAAAAGTTCTTGGTCGATGACGTTTCTTTTAGAAAAGTCTTTGGTTGATGATTTTTCTTATGGAACTTCCAACTTTTTGTAGTTCAGTGTTTTTAGTTATTGAGCTTTTTATGTTCACTGAACTAAAGCTCACTTCTGAGTTTGTGAGAAAAAGCTCTTGCCATTCATTTCCCCATTGAGGTAATCAAAAGCCCCCCTTTTTTGGATGTTTCAATTATTTTGGTGTGCGTGTGTTGTTATGACGATTTTGTTCCATATGTTTGCTACGACTTTTACATCCTACGCCTGTCAGTTATCTCATCCTGTTTGGCATTGGGTATGTGGTGTGGTAAGAGACTACGAGTGTTGCTTGTTTTGGATTTGGTCTAAAAATAAACTCAAATGCTAATGACGCATTGGAATTCGATTATGACTTTGTTATTGACGCACTTGGCGGCGTTAGAACAAATGATCCAAAAGCCAGTAAGGATTACAGTTGATTTATTTTGCGGGTTTATTGGAAAGGTTTATTTTTGGTATTCTCTGTCATGGTTCCATTATGAATAATGTATAGAGTTATTTTTTATGAAATTATTCTTAGAGAATATTAATTGAAGTGGTTATGTATTGAAAGTCATGTAGCCTTGAAATTGAAACTTTTGTTATATTTTCAATGTTTGATAATCCGTCTTTGGTCGTTAGAAAGGAGACCATTGAGTTCTTTTGGAAAGGCATTATTACGTATCGATTTGAAATTGTTATGGATTATCTATCAATTGTTCTTTTCGCTTTTTTTTTTGTTTTATGACAAGAATTATTTCCATTTTTTTATGGTTGATAGAGATAAGATTATGGCTTGGTTTCCCTAGCATTAAGTGGAGGTGTTATGAAACTTTTTTTGCTTTTGACTTGCCATATGGAATGATGATAAATAGACTCATGAACTCAACAAATGTTTGCAAATGTGTAACAGCCTACAGAGCCGACATGTTAGTGGTAGCCGGCAGATCCAACCTTTGACCCCTTCTGATTCAGATTCAGGGCAACAATCTCTGGTGGTCAGAAAAAATTTAGCGTTCAAAATAAGCTTTCATTTCTAGAATTGGGGCTATGCATTCATAGCCAACCTGGGGCCCTACGGATTCTGAGCAACTATATCTAATGTCCACATGTTGTGTGCAAAAATCTACTGGCGCATCTAATATGCCATCTGGATGGCGCTCCTTTACCATCACATCATCCTTTACCAAGAGCACTAGGATGAAAATGCCACTCAGCAGGAACTCCAAAATTCGTTTCGCAAGCAATACGATTTACAATGCTACTTTTGTTTTAAGAATGTTGACGAATCGTTTTATTCTAATCTTTTTAATTATTTATTTTAAAACCAGAAAAATCTTGAAAATATGAAATGCGTGCCTTAGGTTGTACATCGCTCTCATATCACACGGACGCATAAACATTCGCGCCTATTCTCAGCATAGGGGATTTTTTATTTACTATATACAATTTACCTCCCGCTCTGGCCCTAACAATGTGAACGCGAGCACGTTCAATACAAAGAGTAACAAAACAACTGAGATAGAAACACATTCCCCCACACTCACACACAAATCCCCACATAAAAAGCATAAAGCAAAGCTTTGCTTACCCCCAACAAAGCAGCAGGAAAAAAACAACAAACAGACAAGCTTTTCTGCTTTTAAACCAGACTTTGGCTCCCCATCTCTCAACTTATTTTCTCGCTCTCATTGTTTTGAGAAGTCTAAAACGCCTGACAGATTGTAATATTTTTATTTTAAATACGTGTCGCTTATTATTACTCTAAACTGGGACATTTTTATAATATTTTTTCATGTCATTTGCATATTCTCGTTTTGCAAAAACTCGTACAATCCAGTTTTATTTGCGCTGATAACAAGACACTCGCTTACTTACACATCGTGGCTTTATTCAAATTGATAAGGTCTCGTTTTTACTCGTCTCAGTCTATTTCTCAGATGTTACAACTTTTTGCCCTTTCGCAGAGTCAAATGTTATACTTAGTTACGGCGCGGTTAGAGATAAGCTTTTCTCTTCTCTCATTCATTGCCTGAGTTCAAAACCCGTTTTAGTGCTGTTATTTACTTATTTGCAAAACTTTACAAAGCAAAAAAACCTACAGCAACATTAAAGTTCTTTCCCCCCTTACAAACAACTAACCAACAAACACACAAGCAGCAGATAAGAATCATAAAAAATCGATTTGCTGAGATATGTAAACAGAGAGGTTTTTGTGCTTAACGTAAACTTTGTGGAGAGCCAAAAAGAGAGTGTTCAAATTGAAGACATGTCTTGCGCACAAAGGAAGTTTGGCATTCAGAGAGCTTTGAAATACGTAGACAGCACTGAAAGTTTTAAGAAATTAGAAGGAGACTTAATATTTCCGTCAGTCTTGATATATAAAATGAATAAATATATCTCTTTAGTGCAAAAATGTATATTCGTGGATGAACTTTTCTATAAGAAAATTCATCAACCAAGAACTTTTCTATAAGAAAAGTCATCAACCAAGAATTTTTCTTTAGGAAAAGCCATCAATCAAGAACTTTTCTACAAGAAAATGTCATCAGCGATAAACTTTTCTATATGAAAAATCATCTACGATGTACTTATCTTTACGAAAAGTCATCAACGATGAACTTTTCTATAAGAAAAATCATCACCGATGAACTTTTCTATAAGAAAAATCATCACCGATGAACTTTTCTATAAGAAAAATCATCTACGATGAGCTTTTCTATAAGAAAAATCATCACCGATGATCTTTTCTATGAGAAAAGTCATCAACGATGAACTTTTCTATGAGAAAAATCTTCAACCAAGAAATTTTCTATAAGAAAAGTCATCAACCAAGCGCTTTTCTATAAGAAAAGTCATCAAAAAAGAACTTTTCTTTGTAAAAAAGCCATCAATCAAGATCTTCTTTATAAGAAAAGTCATCAACGATGAACTTTTCTATAAGAAAAGTCGTCAACGATTAATTTTTCTATAAGAAAAATCATCAACCAAGAAATTTTCTTTAAGAAAAGCCATCAATCAAGAACTTTTCTATACGAAAAGTCATCAACGATAGACTTTTCTATACGAAAAGTATAGAGGATCTTTCCTTGGCACAAACTCTAGATCAGAGTGGTACCTGCTATGTCCTGGTAGGTAATGAGTTCATCCAACCAGAATGGCTAATATAAAACTACACACAGTCAGAGATTCTCTGTATTGTCACAAGATTAATTAAATAATATTGTTTATTTGGATATACATATAGATATTGTAGTCTAAAACTGCAAACTTGTCAAAATAATGCGTGGGGAACTGCAACAGAAGATCACTTATTTCTTCGCAGGTCCATTTCTTGCTACAAACTCAACTTCAGAGTAGCACCTGCAATATGTAAATAGTTAATAGATTATTCTGGTCAAAAAAGCCAAGATAGAGCTTCAGTCAGAACATTTTCTTTTTTCAGACATGTCATGAGAAATATTCAGCCGGGGGTTTTTCTATTAATCAAACTGATATTTTGGGACATATTGTAGTTTATATAGCGTGATCCATTTCCCTACTTTTTTTAAGAAAAAACAGAAAATTCAAATTGAATGGGGAATGTTTATTATCATTTGAAAGAACATTCTTTGGCATTAATTTTTTGAAGATTATGTCTATCAAATGTTGGCCGCGGCTACGTCTCAGATGGTCCATCCGTTGAGTCCAATCGTTTGAGCATTTCGAATGGTAACTGGCGAATGACACGCGTGAAGTTTTGCTCCAAGGCCTGAATCGAAGCGGGTTTGTCCGCATAAACTTTAGACTTTACATATCCCCACAGGAAAAAGTCTAACGGTGTGATATCACACGATCTTGGTGGCCAATCGACCGGCCCAAAACGTGAAATTATCTGCTCACCGAAGTGTTCTCTCAATAAATCCATCGATTGATGCGATGTATGGGAAGTGGCGCCGTCTTGTTGAAACCAAATGTCACCGAGATCACGAGCTTCAATTTCAGGCATCAAATAGTCGGTTATCATGGCACGATAACGGTCGCCATTGACGGTTACGTTCTCAACGGCATCATTTTTGAAGGATAGGGAATCGGTCAGTGGCAAAAAGATAGCTCTTAACGAGAGCTAAAATATTGCTCATGGGTGTCAAGGTCGTGGGTTGACTGGTGTGCTTTTTTTTTGGATTTAAAAAAAAGAAATGGACTTAGCGCAACTGGCGAAAGATTATTTTGATATTAGGTTAGGTTAGGTTAGGTTAGGTTGAAGAGAGGAGACGTTTAAACGTCTCATGTCCATGGACATACACTTAAGCCAGTGGTTCGGCCTGTTGTGCGCTCCTTATTTATGATCTTTTTATACCTCACGAGTTACAGAAAATCGGTATTAGACACGAATTTAGTATCTTCCAGTCATATTCTCTGAGATGAGTCAAGTCTGGTAATATGTCGGACCCGAAATGTTGGGATCTTGCATGTGTGAAAGCCGGGCAGTGACACAGAAAATGTTCCATCGTTTCGATGTTTTCTCTGCATGCCCTGCATTCGTCGTTTCCTGCTAGTCCTATGCGATGAAGATGTGCTTGTAAGCTTGAGTGTCCCGTTAGAACACTCATCATCTTACTAATATCGATCTTGTTTAGTTTCAGAAGACTTCTTGTTTTCTTTTCATTTGGGTCACCCCACAGTATCTTTGCAGTTGTTCCTACTGTTGCGCTATTCCACATAGTTTTATGAGCCATCACTGCCCAGTGCTTCAACTCATTTTTCGTGGCTTCGAAAGGTTTCCAATTTTTCAAATTTATTACTCGAAGTTCTCTGCGCTTTGAAGCCAAGTTGTTTGCCCGTTCATTTCCAATTACTCCGTTGTGTCCTGGTATCCAACATATACGCAATTGACCATGTGCCCTGAGTAATCATTTATCGTTCTTTTACAGTCCAACACAGTTCTGGATTTGACCCTTTCCGATGTTATTGCTTTAATCGCCATTTGGCTATCTGTGAAGATGTTGGCATATTTAGGCTTTGTCGTGTTACTGAGCCAGTTCACACACTCAGTGATTGCTCGAACTTCTGCTTGAAATACCGTGTTATGGTCAGGGAGGCGGAAGTGAAGTTCGACTTCTGGTTCATCAATAAAAAGTCCCAGACCCGTCCTTCCTCCTCGCTTGGACCCATCCGTGTAGCAGCTGGTTCCCACTGGCACATGGGCCAAAGTTCCATTTTCCCAGGAGCGTCTGTCTGGCACAAACGTATCACAGTTAGCTGTAAGCCGCACTTCAGGAATGCGGTCCGAGATTTCTGGCGTTTGAATGTGACCAACTAGATATTCTAAAATCTTCTGATGGTACGACTTGTGGTCTCGATTTATCCATTCACCCATAACTTGTAGACGTCTTGCTGTGAGGGCTGCCTCATACTTTATACGGATGTCTGTCTATTGGTTGGATGTGCAGTATAGTCTCCAACGCTTTTGTTGGTGAGGTTCTAAATGCCCCGCTTATGCCTAGACAGCACATATTGAATTTTTTGCAAAGGTATTACGTTGCACTTCTTGTCCATTGATGTCCACCACACTACAGAGGCGTAGGTGATTATTGGTCTAATCACGCTCATGTAAAGCCAGTGAGTCATATTTGGACGTAGTCCCCATTTTAAACCTATAGCTCTTCTGCACAACGACCAACATCTGTGTGCCTTTGTAACTCTTTCTTCAAGATGATCTTTCCAGTACAGTTTCTGATCCAAGATTACTCCCAAGTATTTTACCTTTTTAGTTATAGCAATTGTCTTATTCAGGAATCGAGGCGGGGTAAAACGTGGGATCTTCGTTTTCCTTGTAAATAGACATATTTCTGTTTTGTCTGGGTTAACATTTAATCCCCTTGGTTGTGCCCAGTTATATGCTATGTTAAGTGCCTCTTCAGCTCTTCTGCATAATAGATTTGGATGAAAGCCCCTTAGAAGTATTACAACGTCGTCTGCATAACAGACTGGTTTAAGTCCTTCATTGGTGAGGGCTTTTAGGAGACTGTGTATCGTCGTAACCCATAGAAGAGGCGATAAAATGCCCCCCTGAGGTATACCACGATTTACCTTGTCTCTAATTTTTACGTCATATGACCCACAAATAATCCACATATTCCTTAGCATATTGTTGATCCAGTTTTTCAGCGCCCGGTCAACCTGAAACTCGTCTAAGGACTGGATAAGTGTATCGGTCTGTACATTGTTAAATGCGCCCTCAATGTCTATGCAAACAGCAAGTGTATACATTTCTTTACTGAAGGACTCTTCTATGTGGTGCACTACCTCATGCAGAGCTGTTTCCACTGATCTTCCTTTGACATAGGCGTGTTGTTTGAATTTTAGCCTGTCATCCGCTATTTTACCTTTGACCATGTCATCAATTATTCGCTCCATTGTTTTTAACAGGAAAGAAGTAAGGCTAATGGGTCGATAAGAATTTGGGGTCGTGTAACTCGCCTTGCCAGGCTTTGGTATAAAGACCACCCTTGATTCCTGCCAGTTTTTTGGGGGTATACGAATGGGTTAGGCATGCAGTGAACACTCCAGCCAGATGAGTTGATACCAGATCCACCTCATTCTGCAGAAGTGCTGGAAATATTCCATCCGGTCCCGCAGCCTTAAAGGGAGAGAAACTTTTTATCGCTTCTTTAATCATACCATCTGTTATATCCGTAATAGGTACTTGATGCAATACATTTTCATTCTGTAACTGTTCCTCTGTTGGTCCAGCATTACCAGTCGGAAAATGAGTTTTCATCAAGAGCCTTACGGTATCCTCTATAGTTTCCATCCTTTTACCCGTTTCATCCACCAGTGTTTCGGTTTGGACATGAGTTTTTGAGAGGAACTTTTTCATTTTAGACATGCTGTTAACGCTGTCTACCTGTTCACAGAAAAGCCTCCAGGAGTTACGTTTCGCCGATCTAACGATTTTATTGTATTCTTTGAGTCTTCTGTGGTAGTCGTCCCAATATACTGATTGTTTTTTACGTCGAGCTCTATTGTAAAGTCTGCGGACATCTTTGCCAATCGAGCGAATTTGTCCTGTCATCCATTTCTCAAAGGCAGATTTCCTTTCTCGAAGTGGGCAACTATCTTCGAATGATTTTACAAGAGCCTCGGTAATCTTCTTAACATTGATATCAATGTCTTCTGCACATAGATAATCGCGTGTAGGCTGCCCCAATCGATTTCTAAGTAGATTTCCGAATTTAGTCCAGTCGGTCTTAGCCTTATTACGGAAACTTATGGGGTTTGGCGGTGGCCGTGCAATTTTAAACCTTATATAACGGTGGTCTGAATAGGAGTGTTCATCCGAAACCCTCCACTCATGAAGCTCACCAATAAGATTTTCTGAACATATCGTTATATCTAATACTTCTTCCCTAATTTTGTTAACAAAGGTTGCAGTGTTTCCTATGTTATTTTGATATTAAAACAGAATAATTTGTAAACGTTGTTCAGGCGTAAGTCTTTCCATGATGAAATGCCAAACAATACTTAACAAAAATAACATGACAGCATGACACGACTCACACGTGATCTGTCAAAAAAGGCTATTGAAAAAAGTATCTCTACTTAGATCACCCGTTACTACAATATGTCCACACTTGTCAGAATGCCGCCTTGAGAACTACCAAGGAGAGTCTTCTTATTTCTTCGCAGAACCATATGCGTGTGGAATTGGAGATTTATGCTTGGCACAAACTGAAATTCAGAGTAGTACCTGCTACTTGTTAACAGGTTCTCCTGACTGAAGAGCCATAATAGAGTATCAGTCAGAGGATTTGAAAATAATTTTTTCTTATTCGAAATTAAAAAAAAAAAATGTTTAGCTAATTTTTCGATTTGAAAATTATAGATGTCAGACCAAAGACCAGACAGAGTCCTCATATGTTTTTAAATTAAAGTTGTAGCGCTGATAGCTTTAAATTTCTGAAACAGCCTACGTATTTAATATAAAAGCTACCCTTATTATAAATCCTCTCTTTGCTCTGTCTCCCGCTCTTCCTCGCCGTTCTGCTCTTGATTTTTGTCACAAAGTATCTCATGTTTACAATGCGCCTGCATCAGTTTTTCTGTAACCATTTGTTGTTGCTGCTGCTGTTGAATACAGACTTACACACTTCGGGTGCCCCCAAGCACGTATGGCGCGCGTATATCATCACCAGCGCCGCCCGCCACCAACAATCTCAAACAATGTTAACAAAACCCACCGTTAAGTCACTGATGTTATTTCAGTCAGTTATTTGTACTTATGGCAGAGAGTAGCAGTTAGTTAACGAATACGGACGGTTTGAAAAATTCATTTGAAGCAGCGGCTAAAATCAATAGCAACGCTACAACCACTGAACAAAGTGGGAAAAACCTCTAGAGTTGAGAGTTGAGGAGCAAAGTAGAAGAAGAAACAAAAAAAAAACAAACATTTGAAAAGAGCTACTAAAAGAATTCTTTAAAAAAATACGAAAAACGTACTCTACGTGTGTGATAAATTAACATTAATTTGTGGAGCAGCAAATCCGGGTGTTAATTATTGGAATAACAAAAACCAAAGCATTTTTTCTTTAACACAAAAAAGTGGAGCACTTTAAGAATATCAACTAAATTCCAGACAACCTCACCAAACTAAACACATCCAGCTTACAACAAGACTTCCGTAACGTTAACAAAAAGACTCTAAAAAAAAACTCTCAAGTTTTTTTTTTCTACGTATACCAAAGATTTATGGTTTTACTAATTTCGAGACTTTAGTTTAAACAAGTAAGAAAGTTTCAGTCGGGTAAACCGACTAAGGTATACCCTCACTTTGTGAGTAATGTAATATATAACAATACGCCAATAAATCTGTCAATTTGTGTGGGAGGTACCAGAAGGGGTTTTCCAAATACACATATTTTTCGGTAAACAGTACATTCTTAAATACATTGCATTGTGCTGAACTATAAGCGTTTATGTGCACTGGTATATTAAAATTACGAGCTATGTAATTTTGGTATGATTTGGTCATTTTGTGTGGGAGGTACAAAAAGGGGCGGGGTGATAACGCCCACTTTTTACAGGACAATATGCACTATAACAGCATTACACTGTACAAAATTTCAAGTATTTGTATGCACTGGTATTAAAGTTACAAGCCGTTTACTTTTGGTACGAAACGGTCCATTTGTGTGGGAGGTACCAAAAGGGGCTGTACAATAATGCCCATTTTTTTACCGGACTATAGGCGCTACAAAAACATTATACTGTAGAAAATTTCAAGCATTTTTATGCACTTGTATTAAAGTTATAAGCAGTTAAATTTTGATGCAAAATGGTCCATTTGTGTGGGAGGTACCAAAACGGACATGCCAACTTCACCCATTTTTCTCGAGTTAATAGCGACTAATATACTAATATTATGTGCAGAATTTCAAAAGATTCGAATAAGTAGTATAGAAGTTATTAAAGAATCAATATTTCACTAAATTTTAACCCTTTGTGTGGGAGGTACCAGAAGGAGTGGACCAATATGGCCCATCTTCGAACTCATCCGGAGATAGATCAAAATATTACCACATACCAAATTTGAAGTCAATCGGTTACTCCTTTCGAGAGTTATCGTGCGCACCAGCCAGCAGACACACAGACAGACAGACAGACAGGCAGACAGACAGACAGACAGACAGACAGACAGACAGACAGACGGACGGACATTGCTCATTCGACTTAAAATGACCCAAAACGGATTTCCTCCGAACATACTTAGGGTCTTAGATCACTCCTTCGATGTGTTACACTTTTTTCCGTAGCAAATGATATATACCCTCGTCACACTAAAGTGAGGGTATAAAAATTAAAATACAAAACGAACTTGAAACGAACGAAGAAAAAAGGATAACAAAGAAATTCCTAGAAATTAAAGTGAAATTTTACCTTATAATAAAGTATCTATATATAAACTAACACCCGCACACACACACCCACGCTTTTACTATATGGATAAATAAGGACAACAGACGTCAACGTTTTAACGCAAGCAACAATCTTACAGCAGCCAGCAAATAAAAACGCCCATCGCCACCTTCTCCTGACATACTCGTCAGGCTGTTAAAAATAGCAGTATAACGACGCAGATTAGTAGACGACGGAAGCAAGTTCACATATGTATGTACGTCACAGCTCCCAGCCACCCACAGACTAACTGAAGAAACTCACTTGTCAATTTCTCAGCACTTACATACATACACTCTCTCACACTTACAACGCACTCTACTCTTTTCTAAGAAGAGGAGTAAAAGTGCAGCAGCAACAACAAGAACAACACAGACAAAACAAAAGCAACAGAAAAATCCAACTAAGGAGAAACGCAGCAGCCACAATGTTGACATTCAATTCATCGAAACACCTACGCTCAATCACAGCGTCGCAGTCGCGCTCGGCGTCATCTCATTTAATTTCCACATTTGCATTATTCGTCGTTGCCATTAACTTTATTGTTGTCATCTTTACGCCAAGTTTATGTCAAGGTTATATTATCAAAGAAGATGAGAGTTTTCTGCAAAGTCCCCACTATGCCTCGCAAGCCGACATTGAGGATCTATTTGCCCGTTTGGTCAAACAATTTCCTGAAAATGCCCAGGTGGAAACCATAGGCCGTTCATTGGAGGGTCGACCTTTGGTTCTCTTGCGTATAGGACAAAATATGCGTCAACGTAGCCTGCTAACACCCATGGTCAAATACATTGGTAATATGCATGGTGATGAGACAATAGGACGTCAGCTGCTCGTCTATATGGCAAAATATCTTTTGTACAATTATCACAGCAATTTGGAGGTGGCTCAACTGGTGAACACCACGGATATTTATTTAATGCCCACCATGAATCCAGATGGTTTTGAGAGGTCACAGGTAAATAGAAAAACATTTTTTTGCAAATATTGGAGGATTATAGAAATATATGAAATAAGAGACAGTTTTAAACGTGTTCCAGATAAGTGACATTGGTAAAACACCCGCAACCCTCTCCGCTGCTTTCAATCAAGTGTTAAAATTAGGTGTTACAGTTAAATTGTTGTGTTGTGTGTGCTTTTTGCTGATAACAGCTGTTCCCAACACCACCTCACCCCTCCCCACCCACATTTGTCACCACGGTTTAATAGTGTCTGTCAACTGTCATAGAAAATAAATAGAGGCTTATGAGATAGTTGGGGGAAATTTTGTGTATTCCCCACATTTACATCTGTTGCATGGGTGTGGGAAATAATAGTGTCAAAAATATATCTACTAAAGGTAACTTTATATGATGTGATCTTTTAGAGGCGGAGAACTATTAACGATTGATAAAATTTAAATAAACTAAATACAAATATACGTATTTTTTCCTGTCGTTATAATGTAAGACAACACAAAAGATACCTTCACACTATATAATTTTTCTTTAATGTCGGGATTTTTTTACCCTCAACCATAGGATGGTGATTATACAGGGTTTTCCAATAAGTGTGATATGATTTCCTTGAAAAAAAAACACGCTATTTTTAAGGAAATTCAAAAGTTGTTTATTAAATGTGAAATGGCCTCCACGACTTCATCTGCAGGAACGAATTCGATGAACCAAATTTTCTAGCAATTTTTCCATTAAATCAAGTCGTATGTCATGAATGGCACGTTCAATATTGACTTGTAAAGCTTGAAGAGAGTCTGGTTTATTTCAAAAGACCAATGACTTCAAATAACCTTACAAGAAATAATCTAATGGTGTTAAATCACAACTTCTTGGAGGCCATTCAATATCACAATTTCTTGAAATAATCGAGTCTTCAAACTTTTCTTGCAACAATTCAATTGTTTCATTTGCTGTGTGGCACGTAGCCACAATCGGTCAATGGCAAAAAGATAGCTCTTAACGAGAGCTAAAATATTGCTCATGAGTGTCAAGGTCGTAGGTCGACTGGAAAGTGTTTTTTTTTGGATTTAAAAAAAAATGGACTTAGCATCATTTTCAAATGTGAACGAAAAGTTTTTTTTGCGCCAGCTCCTTAACGGTACGTCGGATCGGGAATCGGTCAATGTAGCTCTTAAGGAGAGCTAAAATAATGCTCATGGGTGTCAAGGTCGTAGGTCGACCTTTTTTTTTTGGATTTAAAAAAAATGGACAAAGCGCATGAAAAGTTACAATTGGAGAACAATTATTTTGATAATAAAACTGAATAATTTGTAAACGTTGTTCTTGCGTATATCTCTCCATGCTGAAATTGTAAACACTACTGAATACAATGAAAAACTAATGACAGATAATGTCATATTACAAATGGCCGAAATGTCACTTAAGACAAGTTTTCTGTTTTTCAATAATTCAACGATCATTTTTTTCAGAAATTTTAAATGTTCGTAAATTCCTTTATAATTAAAATGATACTTTGTTCGATTGATTGATATAATAAACATAAATATAGCGTGATCCATTTCGAGGTTCCCTACTTTTTTAAAGAAAAAAACACAGAAAATTCAAATTGAATGGGGAATGTTTATTATCATTTGAAAGAACATTCTTTGGCATTTATTTTTTGAAGATTATGTCTATCAAATGTTGGTCGCGGCTACCTCTCAGGTGGCCCATCCATTGAGTCCAATTTTCGATTACTCGTTCGAGCATTTCGACTGGTAACTGGCGAATGACTTGCGTAAACTTTGTTCAAGCGTAAGTCTTTCCATGATGAAATGACAAACAATACTTAACAAAAATAACCTGACATCATGACACGACTCACACGTGATATGTCAAAAAAAAGGCCATTGAAAAAAGTATATACATGGATCACTCTATATTAGTTTTCTATGTTTCATGGAAATCGATTAACTGGTCAAGAAATGACAGATTTATGTCCTGTTTTTTGTGATTGCCTAAGTTTTCGCAAATATATTCCTATGGTTTCAGTGTGGAACCAAGGGCCACATCAAAGTTCTTCCAACTGAACCTATCTTGTGCCTTCAACATCACTTCCGGTCAAGTCACTGCCTCTGAGCAGGTCTACATCTGCTTCTGATGCCTTGAGGATTGTATTTGTCTCCTCGAGGTTGTGCTGCTGCCTTGAGGAGATCTTATGCGATCTCCTTAGAATTTGACCGATTCACTCCTGCTTGCTTTTTTCCATTTGCACTTTGATTGGATATACCACTGATCATGCCTATAAGTTCGTGTTTGAGATGACTTTCGGCCACAATATTCTTAGTATCTTTCTCAAACGACCGGTTTATGAATATAGGCACTACGACTTTAGGTCCTTGGCTGAGGTGTTCGTTCCACGATTTACAGCCGAAAAGTGGTACGGATCTTACGTTTGAAGAGAAAAGATGTTTTTTTTTTGTTTTGTTGAAGTATAATTTTGGACGCCATCTATACGTGACCTAGTACAAAAGGAAGTGAAGATTTTAAATCATTTTATCCTATATTTATCACATTGATATTTTGAGCTTATTGAAAATTGCACTAATTACACATAGAGAAAATAGCGTCAACGGTGGCATAGTGGAATAATTTAAGAAAATTTTTTTTTAGCAAATTATTTTGCTAAAAATACAAACTATCTGGACAGAATTGTAATTTTAAATATTAAATTTGTCATTACTTTTTACATAACTTAAAATTGTCATATATCCTTAAATAAGGAATGTGGAAAACAAGCATTTTTAAAATGAGAAATAAGGAAAACTGTAATTTTCAAGAACAATTTTGGACTTAAACAGATTGTGGTACTCTTTTTAGCTATTTAATATGCTTCAATTTCAAGAAATATTTATTAAAGGAAAGATTTTTTCCCCTGGAAGTGCACAAACTTATCATTGTATTAAATAGGCTATTCAAAGGAATATATAAATTCTATTTGTTAATACTTTTTACATAACTTAAAATCGTCATATATCCTTAACTGAGCTTCCAATCAGGAAAAACTGTCATTTACATGATCAGTTTTTACCTTAAACAGATTGTGGTACAGTTTTTGCCTATTGAAAGTGCTTAAATAGCAAAATATATATATTATAGGGAAAATTTCTTTACCTAGATCTGCTGAATCGTATTATTGTGTTTAAAAAACTCATGAAAAGCATACATAAATTCCATTTGTCATTGCTTTTGACATAACTTAAAATCATATATCCTTAAATGAGCTTCCAATCAGGAAAAACTGGCATTAACATGATCAGTTTTGGCCGTAAACAGATTGTGGTACACTTTTTGGCTATTTAAACTGCTCAAATTGCAAAGGATGTATATTATAGTGAAGATTTGTTTCCCCAGATGTGCTGAATCGTATTATTGTTTTAAAAAACCTAATGAAAAGCATACATAATTCCATTTGTCATTACTTTTTAAATAACTTAAAATCGTCATATATCCTTAAATGAGCTTCCAATCAGGAAAAACGGGCATTTACATGATCAATTTTTACCGTTAGCGATTGTGGTACACTTTTTGGCTGTTGAAAGTGCTTAAATAGTTAAATATACATATATATTATAGGGAAGATTTGTTTCCCTAGATATGCCGAATAGTATTATTGTAGTAAAAAAACCTAATGAAAAACATACATAATTCCATTTGTCATTACTTTTTAAATAACTTAAAATCGTCATATATCTTTACAGAGCTTCCAATCAGGAAAACTGGCATTTTCATGATCAATTTTGGCCGTAAACAAATTGTGGTACACTTTTTGGCTATTTAAACTGCTTAAATTGCAAAATATATAAATTTGCTTTCCTAGATATGCTGAATCGTATTATTGTATTAAAAAACCTAATGAATAGCATACATAAATTCCATATATCATTACTTTTTAAATAACTTTAAACTGCTCAATAACATCGTCATATATCCTTAATGAGCTTCCAATCAGGAAAACTGACATTTTCATGATCAGTTTCTTTTTTACCTTAAACATATTGTGGTATACTTTTTGGCTATTAAATTTGCTTAAGACTTTTAATGATTCAACGATTTGTCAAACCCTTTTTAGGCCTTAAGTTACCGAAGAAGTTCAATGATCTTACACAAAAAAAAAAACTTGGACAAAGCCTATGACATAGTCACTGCTCTGTTGAACTATATTTCCTGATTTGTTTACAAAAGTACTAAAATTTTGTAAGCTAATTTTAACAGTTCATTGATCTAATTTCGGAGAGAAAAAATAACTAACCTCACCTCCTCTTTTCATGGGACGTTTAATGGATTTCAATGGAATTTCAAAGCTAATATTTTTTTCTATTGTAAATCAATGATCAATGTCACCCATGAAATACCCTATACGAGTATACAAAACATTATTATATTCAATAGACTATGACAGACGGACGTACGAACAGACGGACAAACTTTGCAACGACATGTGATTGAACGTTCAGTAGGAATTTACTTTACTTCGAACAATAAACTAAGTTTTAATTTTCAGTTAACTCACGTCCCAAAAAAAAATGCTAAATGTTTTCCTCTATTTTTGAAAAAAGCTAAAAAACTCAAAACGATATAAAAAACCATAAACTTCCAGTGAAAAAACAAAACAGATTGAATAATTTCGTTATGCGACGTTTTTGGCCTTACAATTGCTGAGCGTTCAGCTTAGCAGAGTTAACTATTTTTTTTTCATACGCCGCCACCAAATTATTTAACGATTTTTAAGTGACTTAAGTGCCGTCTTCAACATCTGAATGGGCAAAGACATCCCCCCAACAAAACAAAAAAAAAACGAAAATCCAAAAAACGAAAGTCACGTTATTAGGCTTCAGTTGTTGTCGTCTGGGTTCAAAAACTGCTGGCTTACATACTCGTACTCGTACCACAAACAAACATATAGTTCAAGCCAAGAAATACCCCAAAAAAAAAACAAAACAAGCTAAACTGTTGGATAATTTGGCCAAAAAACATATATGTAGCCAAACAACATGAAATTGCAGAATTTATCGCGCTGTCTTCTGTCCTCAGAGTATTTATGCATGGTTTTAGTACTTTTGAATTCACAGCACCAAGAAACAAAACCTTGGGGAAAACATAAATGTGTATCCATACAGGTTTTTTGAGAAACAGGATAATATTTTGCGTCGAAGAAGCTTAAAAAATAATAAACAAAATTTTATTCGAAGCCATTTCACATTGCAAAACTAAAAGTGAGAAACATTCTTCTCAAGACCTAAAAAAAACTTCACCTTTTATAATCTAAACACCTTTTTGCAATATCTCACATATAGGTGGCGATAAAATTATCGCCAATAAAATAAAATTGGGATTTTATTGTCTTGGCTGCAATTTGCTTTCGGTAGAGGCGTTGTTTTCAGCGCCACCTAGATGTGACATAATTAAAAAAACCAGTAAAATTACAGCCGGTCAATTTTAATGTTTAGTTTATATTTATTTTTTGCTTAACTTAAAATCGTTATATATCCTTAAATGAAAAATGTTCCAATCAGGAAAATGTGTCATTTCCACATTTGGTGTTGGTTTACACGTTTTTACATGTAGGTGGCGTCCTTCGTTAGATGGTATACACTATGAGTTTCTGCCTTAACTTTTTTAGTTACGACATATTTACAATTTCTTGTTAACTGTTAAATGGTTTTTACCAGAATTCCATTAAATAGAAATTAATAATAGATTAGTCATTTGACAAAAAAATAATCGTTTGGAGTAAACTCTGCAGTTTTGCAGTATGTGTGTACCAGAAAGATAGATTGACGGAGGATGGCGCCTGGTGAGTGAGACCAAGCGCCCACTGAGACCATAATTGATCCATTGCGATTCCTCATACGATACATTCTTCTTCTGCCAAATCAGTTAATTCTAGAGTTCCGATTGGATGCCTTGATGAATTGTAGAAGTCTGAGTGGGTTCAGCCCTTTAAGCTCTTCCAGCTCCTGAAAGAAAAAAGGGCCCAGTATCTTGTTTCTTCTATGGGATAAAAAAGGACATTGGCAAAGGAAATGAAAGGTGTCTTCCACTTCAGGCTCTTGACACCAACGGCATAGTTCGTCATTTCTTAGGTCAATTCTATGCCTATGCTTGACAAGGCTATTGTGTCCTGTAATAAGGTCTTTCGTATATTCGCTTTATCTAATCCTGACAGTATACCAGTATTTCGTGAGGACAGTTCGTCGCAGAGAGCTTTTGTTTGTTCACATCCTGCTGTTGGTTGCCTTCTCTCTGTCGCCAAAGGTTTTTGTATTTCGATTAAATATCAGAGTAAATTAATGAAAGACAGACTTCAGACTCTATGTTGGAAATTGCGCCTGATTTTGCGAGTTTATCAGCAGCCTCATTACCGAATATGTCTTTGTGTCCCGGTACCCAGCACAGAGTTATATTATGCTGTTCTTCGAGAATCTTAAGCTCTCTGCGACAGCGGCTGACTATCTTCGACCTTATATTCGTACTCAGTAGAGCCTTTGAAGCGGCCTGGCTATCGATGAAAAAACAAATATCGCTTCTAAATATATGCATCAGCGAGATAAGTTCAGCAGCTTTGGCAATTGCAAATAATTCTGCTTGAAAGATACTACATTCGTTGCGTCGGCGTAGAGAGACCACCATGCCAAGCTCGCTGCATCCACCATCTGTAAAGACATTAAGATCATAAAACCTAACATTCCCTTTCTGCCAGAAGGTACACAAATTTTGAATGTCGTTCGCCTTATCGTTCGTCGTTTCTTTTTTACATAACTTAAAATTGTCATATATCCTTAAATGAGCTTCCAATCAGGAAACTGTATTATTTCTATTATACTATCTGAGCATAGAAGATTCATTATCTTCTATACAGACGTTTCCAAACTCAACAACTAAGAGAACTTTGGTGTCTTTTCTGATGAACTTGAGCTATCCCTTCAAAAAAAAAACACTGCCTGATTGATCACTGTGTGTTTACCAGGCACTAATCTTAGGCAGTATCTATATTTTTTGTCTGATAGTCAGGCTGCTTAAAATTCCCTGGAAACTGTACATATTTCTGAATTCAAAATCTGCCTTCGACTATCGCGGAAGATATCTTATCGAGATGGCTGAACAGTTCAATATTGAGCTGATTTTGGGTGACTGACCACAGGGACATACCAGGGCTCGGCAAAGCAGATGGACTTGCAGGACTTGGAACTAACTAACTAACACGCTCCAGGGGAATTGGAATATGTGAGCATGTCTCTAGCTACCTGTCAGCTCTTCTTGAGGGAGATACTGCGCTTAGTGCAACGGAGTCAGAAACTGTTTACATTTCAGGTTGTGGTGGCCCTGTCTAAGCTCCAAACGCACCAACTCCCTACGGTCGTTGTACAGACCGGACGTCTGGCAGACATTTATTGTGTCTGTCATGTCAGATAACTGCTTTCACGGTACGCAGAGAGATTGAAAGACTTGCAAAATGACTTTCGCCGATGCTGTGGAGACGAAGAGGAGGAGTGATCTGCAGAACATCTAACTAACTCCAGAAGGCCACATGCTAATCTGGGCTATAATTTCTTTGGGGAGATAGCACACTTGGCTTATGTTAAAATCTTTTAAGCGTTTTGATTGGATTTTAACATCAGCAAAATTAGCTAACTCCCAAGAGCAGCCTGCTAGAGAAAGCGGTACTCAGACACAGAAGTTGTTCTACTGATTCCTTCTCCTCTTCTTTGTCTCCACAGCTTCAGCAAAAGTCGTGTCGCAAGATTGGATTTTAACATCAGCAAAGTTAGCTAACTCCCAAAGAAAGGAGAGCCTAGAGTAGCCTGTCGCCTGCTAGAGAAAGCGGTACACAGACGCAGAATATGTTTCACTGATTCCTCCTCCTCCTACTCTTTGTCTCCACAGCTTCAGCAAAAGTCGTGTCGCAAGACCTTCAATCTCTCTGCCTGCCGTTCAATTAGGCAGTGACCTGTCATAACAGAGACGATAAATTAGACGTCCGGTCTCGATTACGACAGCCTTAGTTTGTTGGCGTTTAGAGTTTAGGCAGGACTACATCAAGCTGAAATGTAAGGTCCCGATAACCACAGCAGAGCGTTTTGGGGATTTGCAGTTAAGGTAGGGCCACATCAACCTGAAATGTATGCTGTTTTTGACGAGTGACCATCTGCCATTTGTGGCCCTAAGCTCACTATTTCACATATTCCAGTTCACCCGTAGCGTGTAAGGTAGTTCCTAGCTGTATATAGTATGTATTCGAATTCTTTCAGTATATTCTGATTTATATAGTTTATTTTTTTATTTATTTATTTTATTTATATGAATTATAAAACAACTTAAATTTATATTCTAATTTTATGGTCCAGGGAAAAGCCGGGTTACAAAGACCATGTGGCTAGATTTTGCAGCGACAGAACAGAGCCTCGGGTGGGAATCGAACCCACGACCCCCAAACTCATAGGCGAGTACGCTACCAACTCACCTACTAGGGCGCTTGTTATTTTATTTATATAAATTATTAAGAAAGTCGAGGGACAATGACCATATTGTTTTTTATATTTTTGTAGCGACACACCAGAGCCTCGGGTGGGAATCGAACCCATGACCCCCAAACTCATAGGCGAGCACGCTACCAACTCACCTACTGGGGCGCTCAATATTATTTTTTCTTATTTTATTTTGCCAACAAAATAATTTAATTACTTATTTTTCAACTAAACAAAAAAAAACAATTTGTGCAGCAAACAGGAAATCAAGCAGTTTTGCGTTAATTGAAATTATTTCACGTAACTGACATTTAAATTTAGTGTGTGTTTTAAATTAAAGTTGTGTTTTGAATTTAAAAATAGCTTAAATAAATTTTAGAAAGACTTAATTAAAGAAGTGAACTCAACAGAAAAGGAGCGATTTTTTGCGAAGTTTTTGCATTTTTTTTGAGATATTTTAATTATAAAGAGCAATCTTAAACGAACACTGCAGAATAAAATGTCCGAAAATCGAGTAGTTAATTAAAGATGTGTTTTGAATTTAAAAATCGCCTATATAAATTTCAAAAGACTTAATTAAAGAAGTAAAAGTCACAGAAAAAAAGCGAAATTGTTCTAATATCTAGGAGATACAGTAGGTATTCTGTATTTAGGTAAGTTCCTGCCGTTAGGCTTAACCTGGGTGAATACATGCGTTGACCAACGTCCCTTAGGCACAATGTGCATGAGTACCAATAAGTTCCATGTTTCTGGACACTTTTGCCCTCCTTCTTGGTTAGAAGCGGAGCCCATCTAAAACTCCTTGCCATTCTATGGGTCATGGCACCCTTTTTGTTTGCAACTGCTCATTCGAGAATATTCGCTCCCAGCGATTTTGGTTTCAACCACAGCCACCACGTTGCATCCAATAGGGTCCTCACCAATAGTCAGGCCAGAACCTGCGTTCCGAGGACTTTCCTGACTACCGTGGTAGCAGATAAAGTGCTATGGTCAAACTGCGTAGCCGATGATACTATCAGTTAGACTCCAGAAAATACCGGACTGGTTACTAGTCTGGGATCTCTGTCCAGTCCCCATACTGGGAGTACTAGAAAGGGAAAAATGGAATATCTTTAATTCATATGTAGGAGATACAACAAATATTTTAAGTTTTTTTGCTCTAATTTTATTTAAACATTTGAAATAACTTTAAATTGCCATATCTCCTTAATTAATTAAAAAATTGCTTTCGTTCGCCTGCCAGGCGACAAACAGCTGATTTGGGTTTCGCTAACTACCACCACAACGACAAGTCGTACGATAATGAACCCGTACGAAAACGTAATCATTTCAGTGTAAATTTTGGTTTATCTATCTCTCTTTGCTGTCATCTGGGCGAACACAAATGTTAGATCGTGTCACTTTATTTCATTTGTCGACTGATAGGAACAATGCCAAAAAACATATTATAATATTAATATATTAGAAGGTTCGGCTATTCAATGTCCTCAAATTGCAAAAAATATATATAAGTATTATAGGAAAAATATTTTCTTCTAGATGTTCGTACATGTATTTTCGTATTAAAAAAAGGTAATGAAGACTTGTGTTACCCACGATTGTCCGAAAAGTAGATTTATTATAATAAAAGCATTTTCTAGGTTAATTCAAAATTGATTTTTTATTGTTGCAATTTACTAAAACCTTCTATAATTTTATAATTCTGCTCATCTTTGGGAACAGAGCTTTACATTTGTCGGATATTAAGCATCTTAAAATTGTACCACAGAATTGGTGCAGAACTTTTATGATGTTTTATTAAAAATTCTAAATTGATTTTTTATTCTTATAATTTACTAAAATATTTGAATATTTTATAATTTTATATTTTTTACATATATATATTATGTAATGACACTAAACATTATAACAAACTAAATTTTATGATATTTTCCAAAAATTGTAAGTTGATTTTTTTATTGATATAATTTACTGAAATGTTTGAAAATTGTATGATTCTGCACCTCTTTGGAAACAGAGCTTTCCACTGATATATAATCTATTATACTTTAGGGACATTAAATATTCTAAAATTGTACCACAAAGTAGGTGCAGAACTTTTATGATATTTTTCTAAAACTGTGCATTGATTTTTATGGGCTTTTCATTAATACAGGGTTGCCCATATTCGACGGACCCACGGACTCGTTGGGCCCATTCCAATCGACGAGGCTTGTCCGCAGGCAACAATCTTTGCGTCAATTGAATTTTGTACGGGAACAAATGCAAATCAACGCGAATAATCCGTTGTAAAGTGAACCGAGCCATGCCCAACTGCTGAGAACGGCGTTTTTGGGATGTTCATGGGGACCTCTCAACACTGGCTCGTACGGCAGCGATATTCTCGGCCGATCGCCTTGGTCGACTTTTATTTGGCCAGTCGAAAATTTTTCGTATAAACGCTTAATGGTGTTCTTAGAAGGCGCACTTCTCACATTTTTTAATATTTTAAAAGCACGTTGACTTGACTTCTTCTGTTGAATGTAAATTTCAACTATTTCAGAGCGCTCGCGTGGCGTGTATTGTTCCATGGTAAAAATCTGCTTGGACTGACGCTTCAAACGCGGTATGTCATTAAGCGATCTGACATCTCTGTCAAAAGTTATGGCGTTGCCAGATGGGTCCGTCGAATATGGGAGACCCTGTATATAATCTATTATATTTTAAGGTCGTTAAGCATCCTAAAATTGTACCACAAAATAGATGCAGAACTTTATGATGGGTTACTAAAATTCTTTATTGATTTTTTTATTATTGTGAATTACGAAAATATTTTAATATTCTGCACTTCTTCGAGAGCAGATCTTTCCACTGATATACCATTTTTTATATTTTAAGGACATTAAACATCCTAAACTTGTACCACAAAATAGGTGCTGAACTTTTATGTTTTATTAAAAATTCTAAATTGGTTTTTTACTGCTATAATTTATCTAAAACATTTGAAAATGCTATGTCTCTGCACCTCTTTGGAAACAGAGCTTTCCTTTGATATACAATCTATTATATTTTAAGGACATGAAACATTCTAAACTTGTACCACAAAACTTGTTCAGAACTTTTATGATGGTTTTCTAAAACTGTACATTGATTTTTATGGTTAAAATTTATTAAAAGATTTGAATATTTTATAATTCTGCACTTCTTTGGGTACAGAGCTTTCCATTGCTATACTATCTATTTTTTTTTAATGTTATTAAGCATCCTAAAATTGTACCACAAAATAGGTGCAGAACTTGTATGATTGTTTACTAATATTCTTAATTGATTTTTTATTATTGTAAATTACTAAAGCATTTTAAAAGTCTGCACTTATTCTGCAGTTTTAGAAAGATAAATATATTTATAGTTTTTCCTCTAATTATACCCTCACTTTAGTGTGACGAGGGTATATATCATTTGCTACGGAAAAAAGTGCAACACGTCGAAGGAGTGACCTAAGACCCCAAGTATGTTCGGAGGAAATCCGTTTTGGGTCATTTTAAGTCGAATGAGCAATGTCCGTCCGTCTGTCTGTCTGTCTGTCTGTGTGTCTGCTGGCTGGTGCGCACGATAACTCTCGAAAGGAGTAACCGATTGACCTCAAATTTGGTATGTGATAATATTTTTTTCTATCTCCGGCTAAGTTCGAAGATGGGCCATATTGGTCCACTCCTTCTAGTACCTCCCCCACAAAGGGTTAAAATTTTGTGAAATATTGATTCTTTAATAACTGCTATACTACTTATTCGAATCTTTTGAAATTCCACACATAGTATTAGCTTATTAGTCGTTATCAACTCGAGAAAAATGGGCGAAGTCGCCACGTCCCTTTTGGTACCTCCCACACAAATGCACCATTTTGCACCAAAAGTTAACAGCTTATAACATTAATAACAGTGTATAAAAATACTTGAAATTTTGTACAGTATTATGCTTTTATATTGCCTACAGTCCAGGGAAAAATGGGTGTTGTTGTCACGCCCCTTTTGGTACCTCCCACACAAAGGTACCTTTTTGCACCAAAAGTTAACAGCTTATAACATTAAAACCAGTGTATAAAAATACTTGAAATTTTGTACAGTGTAATGTTTTTATAGTGTCTATAGCCCTGTGAAAAATGAATTTAAAGTATCTAATGTTCAGCAAAAAAAAGGTGTATTTGATAAACCCCTTCTGGTACCTCCCACACAAATTGACAGAATAATTCGAGTAATATTCAATATTACATTACTCACAAAGTGAGGGTATACCTTAGTCGGTTTACCCGACTGAAACTTTCTTACTTGTTTTGTATTTAATTTTGAAATAACTTTTGATTGTCACATCTCCATAATAAAGTTTCCAATCTTAGATATATTTTTGGCGTTTTTCCGTTTTCACATCTGGGTGGAGCTTTTCATAAAATAATAATCAGGGCGGGTTTGTGTCTTTACAAGTTAGACTATGATTCATTAACTGCATACATTACTACAGTTTGTTCTTGACGAAATTGCTTTTACCAAAAATCAATTAATATAAAAATACAATTAGTCATTGGAAAATTTCCGTTGGGGTAAATTCTACTGTTTTTATATTTTTTTATTATATTTATTTATATATTTACTTTTTTTCCTCTAATTTTGTCTATACTTTTGAAATAACTTAAAATTGTCATATCTCCTTAATTGAGCTTCGAAACTTCTAATAATGGTTATCCAGATCACCATTCGGAGTTTTCTGGCCAAAAAATAAAAAAAAATCCTTATAAATGTACTCGGCTTTATATAGTAATTTTAAATATTTTTTTCTTTTCCTCCAATTTCCTATTTACTTTTGAAATAACTTAAAATTGTCATATCTCCTTAATTAAGCTTCGAAACTTCTAATAATGGTATACTAGATCTCTTTTCGGCGTTTTATCGTTTTCACATTTAGATGGCGCTGTTCATAAAAATGAGGCTTTCATAAGTGCAGCTTATTTTTAACCAAATTGTTTTTACCAGAAACCAATTAAATAAAATTACAAAACGATCGTCATTTGAAAAAAATAACATTGGGTGTAAATTCTACTGTTTTCTAATATTTTGTTTACCCTTAAAAACTTGTATTGATTTTGAAAAGTCTGACCCACAAAAGGAAAATCTCTCTATAAATGGCTTTATTTTGTCATTTAAAATTATTACGCAG
The DNA here is from genome assembly GCA_963930755.1 of Eudasyphora cyanicolor. Taxonomy (NCBI): domain Eukaryota; kingdom Metazoa; phylum Arthropoda; class Insecta; order Diptera; family Muscidae; genus Eudasyphora; species Eudasyphora cyanicolor. Next base: position 277,590,270 of record OZ005736.1, on the reverse strand, counting down.
TCGTTGCAAAATAAATTTGCTAATTTTTTTATACTATACAAGTATTCCAGATGAACATTTTGTTTTCCACATTTTTTTATTTAAACAATTGTTTTGTTGTTATTGTTCTCACTGTGGAAAAAAAACATTAAATTTCTCCCCGTCTCTCTTTTTTAAGTCTTCTAAAACATTTCATTTGAATTAGAAAAAAATATATTTTCATTGTTTAATATAACAAAAACAAAGAAAAAACTTCAATGCTCTCCAGTTAGCTCTCAGCCTGCCAACACGTCTGTTTGTCTGTCTCTCTAACCAACCAAGCGATTTATTTGAAGCCAGCAAAAAAAAAATAATCTAAAGCAAATTACACGTTTTGTAATGAAATGCAATAATTGAGCGTGTAGCCAGACCGGCTAACTAATGAAACTTTTGCTGGGAATGGAAATAGAAACACAAATCTAAAAAAAAAACAAAGTATAACCCATTGACATTTAGGTTCACTTTTGTTTTGAGACCTGAGACGTTTTATAGTTTTTGTTTTGATCGCAAACTTTATTAGAAGTTTCATTTTAAACAAAGCGAAAAAAAATTGGAAAAGATTTTTCGGCACTGAGAATATGTACACTTTATGATTTTGAATATATTTCATACAATTATTTACTTCAAAAATTGGGCTCAATTATAGTTGGATATTTTATAAACTAAGAAAATGTACTTAAAACTAAACAAGAAATTTGTAAAATTGTGTAGGACAGTATTTTTGAAAATATTACTTTGAAAAACTTTTATTAATTCTAATATCTGTTAAAATAGCGGTACACTTTTAGGCTATTCAATGTCCTCAAATTGCAAAAAATATATATTATAAGAAAATGCATTTTCTGCTAGATGTGCGGTAATGTATTTTTGTATTAAAAAAAGGTAATGGAAACTTGTGTTACCCACGATTATCCGAAAAATTGATTTATTATAATAAAAGTACTTTTTTAGGATTATTCAAAATTCTAAAGTGATTTTTTATTGTTATAATTTACTAAAACATTTCAAATATTATAATTCTGCACTCCTTTGGGAAACAAACTTTCCATTTGTATATAATTTATTACAATTTAAAGATATTAAGCATCCTACAATTGTACCACAAAATTGGTGCGGAACTTTTATGATTTTTTTCTTAAACTGTACATTGATTTTTTGTGGTTAAAATTTACTAAAACTTTTTAATATTTTATAATTCAGCACTTCTTTGGAAAACAGAGCTTTCCATTGATATACAACCTATTATATTTTAAGGTCATTAAGCATCCTAAAATTGTACCACAATATAGGTGCAGAACTTAATGATGGTTTACTAAAATTCTCAATTGATTTTTTTATTATTCTAAATTACTAAAAAATTTTAAAATTCTGCAATTCTTCGAGAGCAGAGCTTTCCACTGATATACCATTTTTTATATTTTAGGGACATTAAACATCCTAAACTTGTACCACAAAATAGGTGCTGAACTTTTATGATGTTTTGTTAAAAATTTTAAATTGATTTTTGCTGTTATAATTTACTTAACACATTTGAAAGTTTTATGATTCTGCATCTCTTTGGAAACAGAGCTTTCCTTTGATATACAATCTATTATATTTAAAGGGCATGAAACATTCTAAACTTGCACCACCAAATTGGTGCAGAACTTTATGATGGGTTACTAAAATTCTCAATTTATTTTTTTTTATTATTGTAAATACTTAAACATTTTAGAACTCTGCACTTCTTCGAGAGCAGAGCTTTCCACTGATATAAAATTTTTATCTACACTTGACAATTTGATGATTCTGCACCTCTTTGAAAACAAATCCTTCATTTATGTAAAAAATATTATTGAATATTAATAACATAAACATCCTAAAATTGTACCACAAAATAGATGCAGAACTTTTATGATGTTAATTCAAAATTGATTTATTATTGTTTTATTGTTATAATTTACTAAAACATTTTAAAATTTATAATTCTGCACTTCTTTGGAAACAGAGCTTTCCATTTGTATACATTTTATTACAATTTAAGGATCATCCTTAAATTGTACCACAAAATTGGTGCAGAACTTTTATGATGTTTTATTAAAAATTCTAAATTGATTTTTTATTGTTATAATTTACTAATACGTTTGAAAATTTTATGATTCTGCACCTCTTTGGAAACAGAGCTTTCCTTTGATATACAATCTATTTTATTTCAAGGACATAAAACATCCTAAACTTGTACCACAAAATTTGTGCAGAACGTTGATGATGGTTTATTAAAATTCTCAATTGATTTTTTATTATTGTAAATTTCCAAAAACATTTTAAAGTTCTGCGCTTCTTCGAGAGCAGAGCTTTCCACTGATATACAATTTTTCATCTAAACTTGACAATTTTATGATTATGCACCTCTTTGGAAACAGATACTTCATTTATGTAAAAAATATTATTAAATATTAATAACATAAACATCCTAAAATTGTAACAGAAAATAGGTGCAGAACTTTTATGATGTTAACTCAAAATTGATTTTTTATTGTTTTATTGTTATAATTTACTAAAACATATTAAAATTTACAATTCTGCACTTCTTTGGAAGCAGAGCTTTCCGTTTGTATACATTTTATTACAATTTAAGGATGTTAAGCATCCTAAAATTGTACCACAAAAATGGTGCAGAACTTTTATGATATTTTGTTAAAAATTCAAAATTTATTTTTATTGTTATAATTTACTAAAACGTTTGAAAATTTTATGATTCTGCACCTCTTTGGAAACAGAGCTTTCCTTTGATATACAATCTATTTTATTTTAAGAACGTAAAACATCCTAAATTTGTACCACGAAATTTGTGCAGAACTTTTATGATGTTTTTCTACAATTGTACATTGATTTTTATGGTTAAAATTTATTAAAAGATTTGAATATTTTATAATTCTGCACTTCTTTGGGAACAGAGCTTTCCACTGATATACACTTTTTTTATATTTTAGGGACATTAAACCTCCTAAAATTGTACCACAAAATTGCTGCAGAACTTTTATGATGTTTTACAAAAATTTGACTTTGATTTTCTTTGGTTATTGTTTAATATAAATTTGAAATTTGTATGATTGTGCACTTGTTTGGAAAGAGATCTTTAAATACATTTTACTACAATTTATGAACATTAACCAACCTTAAATTGTACCACAAAATAGCTGCAGGCGGAACTTTAATGATTTACGAAAATGTTTGTTTTACTGAAAATTTAAAAACATCATTTATATTTCAAGGACATTAAACGTCCTAAACTTGTACCACAAAATAAGGGCAGAAATTTTAGAAATTTTCCAAAAAATTTAAATTGATTTTTTATTTTTAAAATTTACTAAAACTTTTGAAATTTTTTTATTCTGCACTTCTTTAGGAACAGAGCTTTCCATTGATATACAATCTATTATAATTTAGGGGCATTAAACATCCTAAACTTGTACCACAAATAGGTGCAGAACTTTTACGATATTTTCCAAAAATTCCAAATTGATTTTTATTATAATTTACTAAAACGTTTGAAAAGTTTATGATTCTGCACCTCTTTGGAAACAGAGATTTCCTTTAAAATACAATCTATTTTATCTTAAGGACATAAAACAACCTAAACTTGTACCACAAAATTTGTGAAGAACTTTTATGATGTTTTTCTTAAATTGTACATTGATTTTAATGGATAATATTTATTAAAAGATTTGAATATTTTATATTTCTGCACTTATTTGGGAACAGAGCTTTCCATTTATATAAAAAATTATTATTATTTGTGGGCACTAACATCCTAAAATTGTACCACAAAATAGGTGCAGAACTATCATGATGTTTTACTAAAATTCAAAATTTATTTTTTATGGTTATAATTTACTAAAACATTGGAAAATTTTATGATTCTGCACTTCTTTGGGAACAGAGCTTTACATTGACATACAATCTATTATATTTTAGGGACTCTAAACATCCTTAACTTGTACCACATAATATGTGTAGGATTTTCTTGATGTTTTATTACAAATTGTAAATTGATTTTTGATTGTAATAACTTACTTAAACATTTGAATCTTTTAATATTCTACACTTCTTTCGGAACAGAGTTTTCCATTTATATACATTTTATACAATTTAAGGACATTGAGCATGCTAAAATTGTACCACAAAATAGCTGCAGACAGAACTTTTATGATGTTTACGAAAATGTTACGTTGATCTTTTACGGATAGTTTTTACTATAAAAATAAAAATGTTATGGTTCTGCACATCTTTGAACATTTGGGTACAAATTATTATTATTATTTAAGGCAATAAAACACTCTAAAATGTACCACAAAAATGGTGCAGAACTTTTATGATGTTTTACCACAATTTTACATTTTTTTTTTTTTATAATTTACTAAAATATTTGCAAATTTTTTGATTCTGCACATCTGTGGAAACCGAACGTTACATTTATATACATTTTGTTAAAATTTAAAGACACTAAGTTACCGACTTTTGTACCACAAAATAGTAGCAGAACTTTTATGATATAAATTGTTTTTTTTTAGTTTTATAATTTACTAAGACATTTGAAAGTTTTATAATTATGCACTTCTTTGGGAACAGAGGTTTCGATTTATATACATTTTATTACAATTTAAGGACATTAAACATCATAAACTTGTATCACAAAATAGGTGCAGAACTTTTATGATGGTTTACTAAAATTCTCAACTGATTTTTTATTGTTATAATTTACTAAGACATTTGAAAATTACACGATTCTGCACTTGTTTGGGAAAGAGCTTTCCATTGATATACAATCTATTATATTTTAATGACATAAAACGTCCTAGATTTGTACCACGAAATAGGAAAAGGACTTTTATGTCGTTTTATTAAAATTTACTAAAACATTTTATAATTCTCCACTTCTTTGGGAACAGAGCTTTCCATTGATATACAATCTATTATATTTTAAGGACATTAAACATCCTAAACTTGCACCACAAATAGTTGCAGAACTTTCATGATATTTTATTAAAAATTCTAGATTGACTTTTTATTGTTATAATTCCTAAAACATTTGAATATTTTATAATTCTGTACTTTGGGAACAAAGCTTTCCATTGATATACAGTCTATTATATTTTAAGGTAATTAAACATCTAAAACCTGTTCCACAAAATAGGTGCAGAACTTTTATGATGTTTTACTAAAATTTTGCTTTGATTTGTTTTAAGCATGCTAATTTATTAAAAAACATTTGAACTTAATTATAATCCTGCACATCATTGAAGATAGAGCTTTCATTAGGTTTACAGTTTATTACAATTTAATGGCACTAAATACTCTAAAAGTGTACAGAGTAGCTAAATAGGTAGTATTTGGCGGTTAAGGAGGTCGGTTAAAGTTATGACTCAATTCTTGGTTTATGTATCAAATTGATTTATATATATAATATATGTTAGTATACTGTTAAGGGAGAACATAACAAAAATTGGACTCGATAGTTGGCGCTGCGGTAGAGTTAGTAAACATTTACACAATGTCTACAGTTGTTTTAGAAGCTCGGTAGACACTGTTATATGTTCTTAACGGAAATGTACCAATATAAAATTTAATGATTCTGCAAATCTCAAATACATTAGTCTTTCAGAGAAGAATATTTGATTAAAGTTTAAGGTCGTTTAAGTACCTAAAAGTGTACCACAAAAATCTGTTGGGCCGTTTTTAAAGCACATTTGCTGCTAATCTTCAGATTTTGCATTTAACTTTTACAAACATTGTATTTGACACTTCCCTGGATGATAACCTTCCATTTTTATTAATTTTATTACCATTTGAGTGCATTAAAAGTACCAAAAGTGTACCACAAAAATCAGAGGATCTCTTTTATTATATGTTACTAGGTATGTATTTCATTAAGCAGAACCCCTATGAACCTAGGGCTAAAGTTTGTTTTTATGGTAATTAGCGCAGATTTTAGCTAGTCAAAGACGCTTAAGCTTATAGCTTGTAACCGGCAGATAAACATTAGTGGGAGCTATTTAAAACGATTTGAATCAGAGCTTAAATAATTTAAGTTAAATTTATGAATGCCGCAAACAAAAAAAAACAACAAAGAAACAATACAAAAATCAATGAAACTCGATTTGTAATCACGTGTATAATTAACTCCTAAACTCAATATCATATACAGTGGGCAACAACGAACAAATTCAGTAGCCAACTAATTTGAATATGTAATTGGTTGTGACCAACGCATTGTATGGCTATATTAAAATCCCCAAATTTAAAGAAAAAACCAGTGGTGATTTGGAGAAGGTCTCATGTTTGGGCAATTTGACATAGTAGACTATGGGCTGTCAACACACACCACATATTTTTTGAATTTTCTGTCAAAATGTGTTGTTTTTTGTTGTTGTTTATTTTTATTAATTATGTTTGTCATTTAAATTAGTTTGCATTTGGTGGCAATTAATGCAGTTTGTTTCCCAATCTACTTGAAAATTTTTTTTCACAAACTCCCAAACGCCTCCTCCACTCACTCGCTTCGAATAACAAATTATGCATAATTGAGAAAAAAAACAAGTGTGGAAGGGGGATTTGTTTAAAAACAAAGCAAAAAATACATCGCTTAAAAATTTTACAAATATAAAAATATCAATAATTCTTACAGAAAAAAGTTGGCCTACGTCGACTTTTCTTATAAAAAAGTTGTCCTAAGCCAATTTTCCTATAGACAATTTGGTCTAAGCCGATTTTTCCTATAGAAAAGTTGGTCTAAGCCGGCTTTTTCTGTAGAAAACTTGTTATAAGCCGAGTTTTCCTATATAAAAGTTGGTCTAAACCAACTTTTCCTATTGAAAAGTTGGTCTCAGCCGACTTTTCCTAGAAAAGTTACTCTAAGCCGACCTTTCTTGTAGCAAAGTTGGTCTAAGCCGACCTTTCTTGTAGAAAAGTTGGTCTAAGCCGACCTTTCTTGTAGAAAAGTTGGTCTAAGCCGACTTTTCTTATAGAAAAGTTGGTCTAAGCCGACTTTTCTTATAGAAAAGTTGGTTTAACCGACTTTTCTTATAGAAAAGTTGGTCTAAGCCGACTAAGCTAAGCTCAGTTTTCTTATATTAAAGATGGTCTAAGCCGACATTTCCTATAGAAAAGTTAGTCGAAGCCGACTTTTCCTATAGAAAAGTTGGTCTAAGCCGACTTTTCCTTTAGAAAAGTTGGTCTAAGCTGACTTTTCTTATAGAAAAGTTGGTCTAAGCCGACTATTCTTATAGAAAAGTTGGTCTAAGCCGACTATTCTTATAGAAAAGTTGGTCTAAGCCGACTTTTCTTATAGAAAAGTTGGTCTAAGCCGATTTTTTTTTATAGAAAATTTTGTCTAAGCCGACTTTTCCTATAGAAATGTTGGTCTAAGCCGACTTTTCCTATAGAAAAGTTGGTCTAAGCCGACATTTCCTATAGAAAAGTTGGTCTGAGTCGACTTTTCCTATAGAAAAGTTGGTCTAAGCCGACATTTCCTATAGAAAAGTTGGTCTAAGCCGACTTTTCTTATAGAAATGTTGGTCTAAGCCGACTTTTCCTATAGAAAAGTTGGTCTAAGCCGACTTTTCCTATAGAAAAGTTGGTCTAAGCCGACTTTTCCTATGGGAAAGTTAGTCTAAGCCGACTTTTCCTACAGAAATGATAATCTTAGCCAACTTTTCCTATAGAAAAGTTAGCCTTAGCCGACTTTTCCTATAGAAAAGTTGGTCTAAGCTCACTTTTCTTATATTAATGATGGTCTAAGCCGACATTTCCTATAAAAAAGGTGGTCTAAGCCGACTTTTCCTTTAGAAAAGTTGGTCTTAGCTGACTTCTTATTGAAAAGTTGGTCTAAGCCGACTTTTCTTGCATAAAAGTTGGCCTAAGCCGACTTTTTTATAGAAAAGTTTGTCTAAGCCGACTTTTCCTATAGAAAAGTTGGTCTAAGCCGATTTTTCCTGTAGAAATGTTGGTCTAAGCCGACTTTTCCTATAGAAAAGTTGGTCTAAGCTCACTTTTCTTATATTAAAGATGGTCTAAGCCGAAATTTCCTATAGAAAAGGTGGTCTAAGCCGACTTTTCCTATAGAAAAGTTGGTCTAAGCCTACTTTTCCTTTAGAAAAGTTGGTCTAAGCTGACTTTTCTTATAGAAAAGTTGGTCTAAGCCGACTTTTTTATAGAAAAGTTTGTCTAAGCCGACTTTTCCTATAGAAATGTTGGTCTAAGCCGACTTTTCCTGTAGAAATGTTGGTCTAAGCCGACTTTTCCTATAGAAAAGTTGGTCTAAGCCGACATTTCCTATAGAAAAGTTGGTCTAAGCTGACTTTTCCTATAGAAAAGTTGGTCTGAGCTGACTTTTCCTATAGAAAAGTTTGTCTAAGCCGACTTTTCCTATATAAAAGTTGGTCTAAGCCGACTTTTCCTATAGAAATGTTGGTCTAAGCCGACTTTTCCTGTAGAAAAGTTGGTCTAAGCCGACTTTTCCTATAGAAAGTTGGTCTAAGCCGACTTTTCCTGTAGAAAAGTTGGTCTAAGCCGACTTTTCCTATAGAAAAGTTGGTCTAAGCCGACTTTTCCTATAGAAAAGTTGGTCTAAGCCGACTTCTCTTATAGAAAATTTGGTCTAAGCCGACTTTTAGGTATCATAATGAATTATATTATTTTTGTCGCACAAACTGGAACAATAAAAAAAAATAGTATTTTTTTTTTCAAGTAAGCTGATTTACAAAAACTTAAAATATAATACGATTAAAAATTGCTTTCAATGCATTGTTATCTCGGTTATACACAGACTGTTTGTATTCGGAACAAAAATCCCCAATCATATTAACTATAAACTAGTTATAAATACGAGGAAGTCTTATATATGAGAACAAATTTAATTCCCTTGCAATTCAATTTATTAATACTCAATGCATTACTATACAAAATATACACAATAAAAAAAATAAATTTCAATTTGTTGTTTATTTGTTTTTTTTGCATTTATTACAATGTAATCACCATTACTTCCAGCACAAAATTAAAATTATGATTACATTGAATTAGTTGAATTGCATTCAAAATACTATTTGAAGTCTCTCTAAATTATTATAGATTTCTTGTATTTTTTCTGCTTCGTTTGAACTCAATTAAGATCAAGGCAATACAAAATAATTAGCTCCCATCAATTTGCCTAAGGAAAATATCTGAATTTTTTTCTTGCACAAGACTCTTAAGCTGAGAACAGGCACGAATTTCGAATATTTTTGAACTATGTATTGTTTGTTTGTAAACATGTTTTATTGATTGTTCAAAAAAAAAATTAAATACGTCATGTCTTTAAAAACAGGAGAAAAAAAAAACAAACGACATGAGAAATTGAGAGGCTGTATATTTAAATTATAGTCACGATTTTTTTTTCTTTTGTTCACTTATCGCTGGACTAATTTGTGGTTTGATTTGTTTAGTAAATTATAAAAAAGAATTGAATTTGGCACAGATTATAATAAATTCAGTTAAGGTCATAATATTTAGTACATAAGCGTTAAAACCGACTTTGGTGCCCACCGACTTTTCTTCTTCGTATAGAAAAGTTGGTGCCCACCGACTTTTCGTGTAGAAAAGTTGGTGCCCACCGACTTTTCGTGTAGAAAAGTTGGTGCCCACCGACTTTTCGTGTAGAAAAGTTGGTGCCCACCGACTTTTCGTGTAGAAAAGTTGGTGCCCACCGACTTTTCGTGTAGAAAAGTTGGTGCCCACCGACTTTTCGTATAGAAAAGTTGGTGCCCACCGACTTTTCGTGTAGAAAAGTTGGTGCCCACCGACTTTTCGTGTAGAAAAGTTGGTGCCCACCGACTTTTCGTGTAGAAAAGTTGGTGCCCACCGACTTTTCGTGTAGAAAAGTTGGTGCCCACCGACTTTTCGTGTAGAAAAGTTGGTGCCCACCGACTTTTCGTGTAGAAAAGTTGGTGCCCACCGACTTTTCGTATAGAAAAGTTGGTGCCCACCGACTTTTCGTATAGAAAAGTTGGTGCCCACCGACTTTTCGTATAGAAAAGTTGGTGCCCACCGACTTTTCGTATAGAAAAGTTGGTGCCCACCGACTTTTCGTATAGAAAAGTTGGTGCCCACCGACTTTTCGTATAGAAAAGTTGGTGCCCACCGACTTTTCGTATAGAAAAGTTGGTGCCCACCGACTTTTCGTATAGAAAAGTTGGTGCCCACCGACTTTTCGTATAGAAAAGTTGGTGCCCACCGACTTTTCGTATAGAAAAGTTGGTGCCCACCGACTTTTCGTATAGAAAAGTTGGTGCCCACCGACTTTTCGTATAGAAAAGTTGGTGCCCACCGACTTTTCGTATAGAAAAGTTGGTGCCCACCGACTTTTCGTATAGAAAAGTTGGTGCCCACCGACTTTTCGTATAGAAAAGTTGGTGCCCACCGACTTTTCGTATAGAAAAGTTGGTGCCCACCGACTTTTCGTATAGAAAAGTTGGTGCCCACCGACTTTTCGTATAGAAAAGTTGGTGCCCACCGACTTTTCGTATAGAAAAGTTTGTGCCCACCGACTTTTCGTATAGAAAAGTTGGTGCCCACCGACTTTTCGTATAGAAAAGTTGGTGCCCACCGACTTTTCGTATAGAAAAGTTGGTGCCCACCGACTTTTCGTATAGAAAAGTTGGTGCCCACCGACTTTTCGTATAGAAAAGTTGGTGCCCACCGACTTTTCGTATAGAAAAGTTGGTGCCCACCGACTTTTCGTATAGAAAAGTTGGTGCCCACCGACTTTTCGTATAGAAAAGACTTTTCGTATAGAAAAGTTGGTGCCCACCGACTTTTCGTATAGAAAAGTTGGTGCCCACCGACTTTTCGTATAGAAAAGACTTTTCGTATAGAAAAGTTGGTGCCCACCGACTTTTCGTATAGAAAAGTTGGTGCCCACCGACTTTTCGTATAGAAAAGTTGGTGCCCACCGACTTTTCGTATAGAAAAGTTGGTGCCCACCGACTTTTCGTATAGAAAAGTTGGTGCCCACCGACTTTTCGTATAGAAAAGTTGGTGCCCACCGACTTTTCGTATAGAAAAGTTGGTGCCCACCGACTTTTCGTATAGAAAAGTTGGTGCCCACCGACTTTTCGTATAGAAAAGTTGGTGCCCACCGACTTTTCGTATAGAAAAGTTGGTGCCCACCGACTTTCGTATAGAAAAGTTGGTGCCCACCGACTTTTCGTATAGAAAAGTTGGTGCCCACCGACTTTTCGTATAGAAAAGTTGGTGCCCACCGACTTTTCGTATAGAAAAGTTGGTGCCCACCGACTTTTCGTATAGAAAAGTTGGTGCCCACCGACTTTTCGTATAGAAAAGTTGGTGCCCACCGACTTTTCGTATAGAAAAGTTGGTGCCCACCGACTTTTCGTATAGAAAAGTTGGTGCCCACCGACTTTTCGTATAGAGAAGTTGGTGCCCACCGACTTTTCGTATAGAGAAGTTGGTGCCCACCGACTTTTCGTATAGAAAAGTTGGTGCCCACCGACTTTTCGTATAGAAAAGTTGGTGCCCACCGACTTTTCGTATAGAGAAGTTGGTGCCCACCGACTTTTCGTATAGAAAAGTTGGTGCCCACCGACTTTTCGTATAGAAAAGTTGGTGCCCACCGACTTTTCGTATATAAAAGTTGGTGCCCACCGACTGTTCGTATAGAAAAGTTGGTGCCCACCGACTTTTCGTATAGAAAAGTTGGTGCCCACCGACTTTTCGTATAGAAAAGTTGGTGCCCACCGACTTTTCGTATAGAAAAGTTGGTGCCCACCGACTTTTCGTATAGAAAAGTTGGTGCCCACCGACTTTTCGTCTAGAAAAGTTGGTGCCCACAGACTTTTCGTCTAGAAAAGTTGGTGCCCACCGACTTTTCGTCTAGAAAAGTTGGTGCCCACAGACTTTTCGTCTAGAAAAGTTGGTGCCCACCGACTTTTCGTCTAGAAAAATTGGTGCCCACCGACTTTTCGTATAGAAAAGTTGGTGCCCACCGACTTTTCGTATAGAAAAGTTGGTGCCCACCGACTTTTCGTATAGAAAGGTTGGTGCCCACCGACTTTTCGTATAGAAAAGTTGGTGCCCACCGACTTTTCGTATAGAAAAGTTGGTGCCCACCGACTTTTCGTATAGAAAAGTTGGTGCCCACCGACTTTTCGTATAGAAAAGTTGGTGCCCACCGACTTTTCGTATAGAAAAGTTGGTGCCCAACGACTTTTCGTATAGAAAAGTTGGTGCCCACCGAAAAGTTGGTGCCCACCGAAAAGTTGGTGCCCACCGACTTTTCGTATAGAAAAGTTGGTGCCCACCGACTTTTCGTATAGAAAAGTTGGTGCCCACCGACTTAAAAAGCTCAAAATATAACAATTTCTTTGTTAATTTTTTTAAATTTACCTAAAAATTTCCCTACTACAATTTCTCTCTTATTTTGTCTCTTTTCAGGAAGGTAATTGTGAATCTTTGCCCCATTACATTGGTCGCACAAATGCGGCCGGTGTTGATTTAAATCGTGATTTTCCCGATCGCTTGGATTCACAGCAACAAATCCAGCAAAAGTCACTGACTCGTCAACCGGAAACAGCGGCCATTATTGAATGGGTGTTGAACAAACCATTTGTATTGTCGGCCAATTTCCATGGTGGAGCTGTGGTGGCCAGTTATCCATATGACAATTCACTGTAAGTATATAAATTATTAAAATATGAAAATGTGTAATATACATATGTAACTACTCGTAACTAAAGCGAAATAAGGCCAAGGCAAACTTGAAAGACTCCCAGAGAAATTGAGGGAATTTTTGTTATAAAAAACGAAAGGAAGTGAATATAGGAAGACAATTCATGAAGTTGTTATTAGACTGGTGAATATGAACCAGTTTGATTTTTTGCAAATTGTGAAGGAAAATGAAATTATTACAAAAATGAAAAATCATATTAGACAGTTTTGATTGAAACAAGTTAAGATAATTGATTATGTCCGTCCGTCCGTCCGTCCGCCTGTCTGTCTGATTTGTGCACATGAAAGAAGTAATCGAGTGGCTTGAAATTTTGTATGAGGACATATTTTTCTACAAGCTAAGTTTAAGTGGTACATAGCCTACATGGTCAAAAATCCAGTGCAATTTTCCAAATCCATTTTACAGCTCTTCAATAATTTTGGACTTTTCGAATTATTTGAACGCTCAACCTAATATTTCTAGATTTTTGTATAATTGAACTCCCTCAGGACAACTTTTATTCCCAAAAATAAAAGTTGTCCTCTTTCACATACAATAGACTAGTTTTTTTCTCACTGCATTTATCCTTTATTTCTTCTCTTGGATTTTCTTCATCTCTAGGCTAAAGTTTTTTTTTTCGAAGAATATTTAAAAGTCACTAATGTCGTTTCTTTCTTTGTTTTTTGTTTTCTTGCAGAGCTCATCATGAATGCTGTGAGGATAGTTTGACACCCGATGATCGTGTCTTCAAACTGATGGCTCACACCTATGCCGACAGTCATCCGATCATGCGCAAAGGCACTAATTGCAATGACACCTTTAACAATGGCATCACCAATGGTGCCCATTGGTATGAGCTGAACGGTGGCATGCAAGATTTTAATTATGCCTTCAGTAATTGCTTTGAGATGACAATTGAGTTGTCATGTTGCAAATACCCGGATGCCAAAACTCTGCCGGCAGAGTGGCAACGTAATAAGCGCAGTTTATTGCAACTCCTAAAATTGGCCCATATTGGAGTGAAGGGTGTGGTAAAAGATGTCAATGGTTATCCCATACATGATGCAAACATTGTGGTTTCCGGTTTGGAGGAGAAACCCATACGCACCACACGTCGCGGAGAATACTGGCGTCTCTTGACGCCCGGTATTTATAATATCCAGGCTTTGGCTTTCGGGTAGGATTTCAATAGTTTTTTATATACTTTTTGTGGTTTTTGCCAATTTTTTTAGTATTTTTTCAATCTTTTTGTTTTAAATTGTTGCTTCATAAATTAATGAAAAACTTGTTTTCTCCTTTTACGGAACTTTTTTTTTTTTATTTTCGATCTCATTGCAGTTACCAGGCCAGTGCTCCGCAACAAATCCATATAACGAATGACAAGAATGTGGCTCAACGTTTGGACTTTACCTTGTCACCAATTGAGACCAACTATGATGGTATTAGCAGTTTTTATAGTCCATATTTTTTTAGACATTAAACAGAGAGAGAGTAACTCGTCTTTATCTCCCCCTCCCCCTCCCAAAAAATGGTTTTAGTCTACTTACACATTTCCATAGATATTTTAAAGACATTTTCTTTATTTAATTGTTGTTGTTTGGATTACAGACACAATCGCACACTAACACACCCACATAATACATGTTGTTGTTCTCCTCATATTCCCCCTTCCAAAACATGACCCTTCTACCCTTTTCGTTATATAAAAAATACATAATTAAAATATTAGTATTTTTTAGGAACACTGAAAAAAAATTTCATAAAATTAAAGAAGACGTCTTTAGTTTTTAAAATAAATTAAATGACAATTTGTTTTTAAGTGTAGACTGGTCATGGAACATTACCTTTGCTTTAAATAATATAATGCCACAAATGTTTGCTTTTAAAAGGTAGGGGAAAAGATAGCTGTCAAAAAACAGCTGTTAAAAGAAAGTTGAGAGATACCGCTTTGCCAACTCTGATTTATACAAGTCTTGCTGGAAAATTGCTTAAAGATTACTTCACATATGGGAAATTTGTTTAAGGTAACTTCCATATCTGGGAAATTTGTCTAACACATATCTATGTTAACTTATCTTTCAGGAAAGTTGTTTACGTTAAAATGTCCCATACAGTAGATATCGCTTATGCGCACCCCGTTTAAAAGCAATTGAACGCGTATAAGCACCCCCCGAATCTGATTTCCTCCATTAAATATACTAGACAACAACTTGTTTATAAGCATTTCTCTTTTATTGAAAATGTCGCTTATATGCACCCCGTTTATAAGCAATTTAACGCTTATAATCAACCGGAAATCAGCACTCCTTTTGCTAAGGCTACAATTTGCTAATAAGCATTTTTCTTTTGCATTAAATATAGCTTATATGCATATACTAGACATCAATTTGTTTATAAGCATTTCTCTTTTATTGAAAATATGGCTTACATGGGTAAATCCGAAAAACTGTAAAAAAATGGCAGGTGTGTAATGAAATCATTAATTTGTGGTCCATTCTAATGATCGCACCATTGAAAATGCACATTCAACAGCTTCTATAAAATATAAAATATAAAAATTTCCGCAGAATATTGTCTTATTCATAAAAATCTAATTTAATGGAGATGTGCTTATTTTGTGGTGCTTATATGTGTTAAATGCTCATAAAAGGAGTGCATATAAGCGTTAGTTACTGTAAAAGAGAACTGCGTATAAGGAAATTTTTGCCTAATATTTAATGAAGTAATGCTGATTCTGTATGTGCTTATAAGCATTAAATGCTTATAAACGGGATACATATAAGCGTTAAGTGCTTATTAACGGAGTGCATATAAGCGATATTTTTGCAGTAAAAGAGAAATGCTTATAAACAGATTGTTACACAGTAAATTAATGGAGGAATGCTGCTTATAAGCGTTAAATGCTTATAAACGGAGTGCATATAAGCGATTTTTAGTATAGAAACGTTGGTTTAGGCTACGTGGCCATATAGGAAATTTGTTTACGTTAACTTTCTGCTATAGAAAAGACTCTTTAAGCCAAATTTCCCCCTAGGGTAGATTTTTAGCATAATTTGCCTACATAGGAAGCAGCTTCCATGTTTGGGAAAATTGGTTAAGGGAACATTCACATGTAGGAAAGTTTGTTTAAACAGCCTTCCGATATAAGAAATGATATAAGAAATTTCACATTTTGAATGCAATTTTCGCATTAAGAAAAAATTGTTTAAAGCAATTTTCCTACTTTTGAAAATTGGTTAAGTCAACCTCCAAATATAGGAAAATTAAATAAGGAAAAGTATAGAGAACGTTGTCCAAATAAGACAGTCGATTAGGATAACTTTCTTTTAAAGGAATTTTTGTTAAGATATCTTTCCCATAAAGGGAAGTCTGTTAAAAGCGACTTTCATATATAAGATAGTCCATGTTTGGGAAAATTGGTTAAGGGAACATTCACATGTAGGAAAGTTTATTTAAGCAGCATTGTTAAAGTGATTTTCCGACATTTGAAAATTGGATAAATCAACTTCCAAATATAAGAAAATTAATTAAGTTGTTCAAATAAAACAGTCGATTAGGGAATGTTGGTTAAGATATCTTTCCCGTGAAGGGATGGAAAGTCGGTTAAAGGCAACTATCACATATAAGATAGTCGGTAAGGGCAGCTTTCCATGTAGAGAGGATTTTTGGTTTATCCAATTTTCCTATAAAGAATGTTGGTTAGAGTGACTTTCACATATAGAAGTTAACTTTCCCATATAGTAAAGTCGGTTATGGGCAACTTTCACATATAAGAAAGTCGGCAAGAAATGTTGGTTAAGGATAACTTTTCTATAAGACTATTTTTTCTTACAAAAAAGTCGTCTAAAACAATTTTTCCTTATAGGATGATTTGTTAAGCCAACATTCCTATAAGGGAACGTTTGTTAAGGAAACATTCTCATATAGCAATGTTTGTTAGAGTGACTTTTACATATAAGAAAGTCGGTTTAATACATTTCCGTACAGGAAAAGTTTTTAGAATAATTTCTCCACATAGGAAATTCAACTTTCCCATGTAGCAAGATTATTTAAGCCAACATTCTTATAAAGAAAAGTTGGTAAAGCAACATTCCCGTATAGGAAAATTGTACAAAGCAACATTCTCTTAAAAGAATTTTTGTTAAGTTCAATTTTCAATATAGAAAACTAAGTTAAGGCAACTTTTCCCATATAGGATAATTGAATCTAACAGATTTTCCATGTAAGAATATTTTTTAAGTTAAATTTCCTATATAGAAAGTCGGTTAAGGTCATATTTCCCACATAGGAAAGTCAGTTAGACTGTTTTTACATATATGCAGTTTGGTTAGGGTAACTTTCACATATATGAAAGTCGGTTAAAGACATTTTTCCCCACATAGGAAAGTCAGTTAAGATATTTTTGCTCATATAGGAAATTTGGTTATGGTATGTTTCGCATATGAGAATGTCGGTTAAGCAGCTTTCCGATTTTTTTTAAGCAACTTACCTGGAAAGAAAAGCTGGTTAAGGTAACTTTTCAAAGTAGCAAATTTGAATAAGGCTATTATCCAATTTAGAAAAGTCGGTTACTGCTGTTTAGTTGGCCAAGTCAACATTCATATAGATTATATTTGATTGAGGCAACTATTTCATATAGGATAGTTTGATAAGGCAACTTTTCCCTATAGCAAAGTTGGATAAGGCAATATTCTGTATACGAATTTTCTCACTTAGGCACTAAGGCAACCTTGCAATTTAGGAGAAGTGTTTAAGGCAACTTTTTAGGAAATATTGCTTTGTTTACAATTCTCATTTGGAAAAGACGCTTAAGGCAACTTTCTCTTTATACGAATGTTTGTTAAGGATACAAACATTCGCTTATAGGAAATTTTCTTAAGGTTATGTTCCAGACAAAAATTTCCCTCTTTCCTTTAACAAATTCTGTTTCTGTCCATGTTTTGGTTAATTAATCTTCAATTCCTTTCTTTTTCTCTGAAATACATATTCGAAATTGGTAATGATATAACTTTTAGTTACACATAGTTAAGTTGTCTCCAAAACTAGAGATGTATTAGAAATTCCTTTCTTTCGAAACAAACATTATTGGCAACTACTGACGAAACAGCTGATACTATACACTCTATTAAACTTTATTTGATACTCTCACACAGTCACACAAGAACAAAACAATTACTAATTAACCATGCGAGAGCTTGCAAACTCTCTGGCATCGCCGCACACTTAATGTAATCACACGATTTGCAGATCGAATAATATTGTCAGAAAAATGGCGGAAAAATGCATCCCTGTTAACGTACAACCGTGTGAACATACAATTTTTGTCTTGCAACCTTAGCAGAAGAGTCATTGCGAGATAATTTGCAGATTGTTAGATGTGCGAAGTTTATGCTTGTGACAACGGCACTATTGTCCGAAAAACATTTTATTGGCAACACTGTCTATAAACTATTTTTATTGGCAATCCTGCATATAAATATTGACAAAATATATGAAATTGTAAGGTTTTCTTGCAATCGTCTGAACTTTAAATTTGTCAACTCACCTCTGCCTAACAATCTGTAATTGTCCGTATATTTGCAGCACTTTAACAGGGTTGATAATGTTGTCCGATCTGGCAATCGTTTATACTTAGCTTTACTATTGTATTGACACTTACAATCATTTATACTCTCTTTATCACTCGCATCATGCTCTCTCAACTCACCACTCACATATGATTTGTATTTAATCAGCCACACGCACACCTGCATTATATACGCTATCACTGAGACACTTGTTAGTCCTCTCTCTGTCACACTCACGCATTCATAATCTTCATTATCACTGGAAAGCCGCCTGGCACAGTCCCTCTCTGACTATTATTTTATAAATAAGAACAAAAAATTGGCTTTATTTGTCTGCATTTGTTATATATCCCATTTTCTATTCTTATTTTCTCTCTCGCCTATGTTTTTGTGTTCATATTATTTTTCGTAAGGCCTTTTTTTCGTTATATGTAAAATATTGTATATTTTTGTTTGTTTTGTTTTAATTTTTTTCTCTCTAACTCGTAAATTTGTTTAATTATGCATAAATAATTGTATAGCAAAAGAAAAAAAATAATTTATCTATTATAAAATAAAGACAAAAAAATATCATCAATTATAAAAAACGCACATATTATACATACATATATAAAAAAGTAAAGAAGAAAAGAAAATCTCCTATCATATGCATACCGTGTAATGAATAATAAAACAAAGAAAATTGTTGTTCATTTTATGTGTAAAAAAGCTGTATTATTATTGTCACTCATCTCGTTCGTTCTATGTGTTTTTATTTACGATTGACAAAGGCTTGTTTACATCAAAAATAATAAGATATGTCTTCCCCGAGCGAGTAAGTTGTCAGGTACGAACGAATAGAAATTTCAACGAGTAGGACTTCAAAGAGTGAGATTTTCCGCGGATTTCGGATCGATTTTCCGAATTTTTTGTAATTGTAACAATTAAAAAAATTGTATTAATCGATAAGTGCAAAAACTTTAAAATTTAAAAAATGTTCGCGGAAAACTGTTTTTTTCGCATGTGACAGTTTATTCCTATTCGTTCGTAACTGATAGATTTTGACGTTTCGGGCGGACGGCACACTGTCTAATTTAAGGTGACTTACACTATCCTAATGCGATATTGTAAAGCGTGCACTGAAACAATTAATTGTATACTTTATATTTTTATGTTTTTTATTGTGATTGGCCTTTTTGCGTCTTTTATTATTTTCGGTGAAGCAAATCACTGTCACCGTTTTCTTTCAGCACATTTCTGTTTAATTTTGTTAACATCTTTAAGTTCCTATGGACATTCTAGTCATTTCTTTATAATCTAGGCATTAATTTATTTTAATTCTAGGACAAACAACACTGGTGCTAGTCTAAATGTTAAGTTAAATTGTTTTCCCAGCGATATATATTTTTAATTAATATAATTTTCTGGGAGAGAATAACGCTTATTGGTAGGTAGTTTTATTTAGCCTCGAGACACATTTACAGCCTATTTCTGTTACTTAAAAATTTGCTTTCGTTCGCCTGCCAGACGACAAACAGCTGATTTGGGTTTCACTAACTACGTACCACCACAACGACAAGTCGCACGATAATGAACTCGTACGAAAAATCTATCTCACTTTGTTGTCATCTGGCGAACACAAATGTCAGATCGACTCACTTTATTATATTTGTCGACTGATAGGAACACTGACAAAAAACGTTATTAAAAGCAAAAATAACTAGATATTAAAATTGTATACATATATATACATATTTAAGCAAAAAGAAGTCAACATTGGAAGCACGTTAAGATGGAAAAAAATCATCAGTGCACAATGAGAGAGACCTATGAGAGAGAGAGAAAGAAATGAGAGTCTTGGTTCAGCTCAGCTGATCCACCCAGGGTTAATTTTTAGGCCACCGCTAGTGTATAGAGTTTAGAGGTGTATTTGCTAAGTTCGACCATACAAAAATGTGTGCTTTTTTAAACCGGAAGTTGTGAAATTATTGATCTGGCAATTACATTATTTTCCAATTGGTAAATTTTTAAACGTAGGTTAAGGTTAGGGTGGCAGCCGTAGACCAGTTTAGGTCCCTAGTGTTACCACGGGCTGAAATGCCCATCATCGAAACCAACCTGTTTGATATACAAATTTATCGATAGTACGAATATCGGTACTGGAAAGATCTGTTAGGCTGCCTAGAAAGGTCAACCCCAGTATATCCACTCGTCGTTTACTCAGAGCGGGGAAGTCGAATAGTAAGTGCTCAATGCTCTCCACTTCTTCCTCATCTCCACAGCTTCTGCAGAAGTCGCCGATCAAGCAGTGTCCGTCAGAACTTTTACTAACGTAGACAAAAAGTTAAGGCTATCTCCCCATAAGAATGGGTAATTGGTAGGGAATCTTTCCTCTGCCAAAAGGTTAGTTAAGGCAACTTTTCTTTACAGGAAGCTTAATTAGATCAACATTTCCTTCTAGGGAATTAGGTTAAGGCAACAAGTTACGCTAGTAAATTTGTCTGTTTAGTAACGTTGATAAGGCAGCTTCCTGCCTAGGATTTTTGAATAATTCAATATCCTACATAGCAATATTGTGTAAGGCCACTTTCCTCCAGAGGAATGTTGGGTAAGGCAACTTTCTAGTAGTGCATGGTTAAGACAACTTTCCTCGATTCTTTCCTAAATTCTCAGATAGGAAGCTTGGTAGGGCAACTTTTCTCTGCAGGAAGGTTATTCGGGGCAATTTCGCTCCACAGGAAGGCTACAGGAAGGCTTTTCCTCCAGAGGAATGTGGGTGAGGCAACTTTCTAGTATTAGAATGAAGGGCAAGCAATTTTCTTGTTTGAAGATTTTTGGGAAAGTAATTTTTCCTTTGAAGGAGGCAAAATTTGATGCTTCTTCATAGTAAAGTTGGCAAAGGCAACTTTCTCATCTGGGTAAATTAGTTAAGGCTACCTTCTTATAAGAATAGAAAGTTGGTAGGGTACCTTTCCTGCGCAAGAACGTTTATTAAGTCAACTTTCCTTCACAGGTAGGTTTATCAGGGCAGATTCTATCATAGACTATGTTTCTTTTAGAAACACAACTTTCCTATTTAGGAAAACTGGTTAAGACTTCCCTCTGCAGGATCGTTTATTAAGGCAACATTTCCCCTACTGGATAGTTGGTTAAGCCAAATTTATGTACGGAAAAGTTGGTTAAGGCAAATTACCTGCATAAGAAAGTTGGATAAGGTGACTTCGTACCAGGGAACCTTGAGTAAGGGAACTTTTGCCTATGGGAGGTTGTTTAAGAAGCTTAATCCTATGAAATTGTTATGAAATTTGTATAGGACTAAGCACTGTTAACCTAAACAAGCTGTAATTATTGGTATGCTAACCCTACTCAACTCCCCACATTCATGGGCTTCTATTCACCTCAATTAAAAAATGAAACCCTAACTTTCAATAACATTTAGGTCTTGCTACATTATTTCTCGTTACCATTTCTGTAGCAACACAGTTTTTTGGTTCAACTAAAATCCAACAATGACCGACCGCCAACTGTTGCAATCTCCAAATTGCCGTCTGTGTTCCATGTGGAGAACAACCACATATTTTGGTGTTCCTAGCTTTAGAGCTTGAGAGCACATAGCCCCCCCTTCTAAGCATCCCATGAAAGTGTTAACCTACTTTGGTTTGGTTTCTAGACTGTCCAAACTAAACCTGATATTCTCTCAATGTAAGCCAAAAATAGTAATTTTTCTTCAAAAAAATCAGGTTTCAGTCAGCGGTCGTCGATGGTGGTGGTGGTGGTGCAATTGCGGCAATTGCAAATTGTACAAGGTGGCGCAAAAGTAATCCTTCTATCAGAAAATGCTATAAATTTTGCGATTGACCCCTAATGTCAGTTCTGTTTTGACATTTGTGTAGTAAACACATGCGAAATACACGTTAATAAACAATGTTACGCTACACTGCTCCAGAACGCGGAATATTGCTGACTATTTATTTGACCAATAATCGGTCGGTGACTTTGGCACAAAACATCGAAAGGTTACTTTTGCGCCACCTTATATATTGCGGAATAAGTTTGTAGTCGCAGCGCGCAACGTACTTACACTACAAATGTCAATCATTTGGCTCGCTCGTTATGATGTGAGGACAACGATGGGTGGACGGACGGACGGACAACGGTGGCAATGGCGTTGATGATGTGAATGTATGCCTGCATTTAGCTTTAGTTTAGAGTATTATACATAGTTATTTTGCCCAGTGTGGCTAACAAATACATTAGGCAGCAATTATCACAGTTGCACACATCGATTAAAAATATTGCAAATGAATTTTATTTTCTGACTTATTGAGTGGGTATGTCAAATGGTGGAATCCCCCAATGGTTGCAGAACATTAACTTTCGTAATAAAAACCTACATATTTCCAACTAAAGTTTCTTTACTGCCATCAATAATTTCGAGAAATCATCAAGAGAAGGGAAAAGTTTGAAAGGACATTAATCATCATTCCAGCTTTCTTTTCTGTAGGAAACTTGGATGAGGCTACTACTACTTAACTCAGGGAAAGTTGGATAAGTTTACTTTTCCAGCAGCGAATGTGGGATAAGGCATATTTTCTATATTGTTGGTTAGGGAAACTTTTCCTTCTGGGAATTTTGGTTACGTGAACCTTCCTTTAAGGCTAAGGCAACTTTCTCATCTACGAAAGGTAGTTAGGGCTACCTTCCCATAATAATAGGGAGGTTGTTAGAGTACTTTTCCTCCACAGAAAGTTAGACAAGGCAATTTTACTCTACAGAAAGCTTAATCAAGGCAAAATTTCCTTCTAAGGAATTTGGTCTTATCTGGGAAAGGTAGTTAAGGCTACCTTCCTATAATAATAGGGAAGTTGTTAGAGTACATTTCCTCTACAGAAAGGCTATCTAAGTCAACTTTACTCTACAGTAATTTCAATTAAAACTAATTTTCTTTCTAGGTAATTTGCTTAATTCAACTATCCTCTATAGGAAATTCGGCTAAGGCGACTTCCTCATCTGGAAAAGTTAGTTAAACTAATTTTTTAGTTAGGAACGTTGGTAGGGCAACTTCCCATGATTAGCTAAGGCAACTTTCCTCATAGGAAATTTGGCTAAGGCAACATACTGATGTGGGAAATGTAGTTAAGGCTATCTTCCCATAAGAATAAGAATGTTGGTGGAGTACCTTCACTCTAGAGGAAGGTTAGGTAAGGCCACTTTCGTCTAGAGGAAGGTTAATTAAGGAAAATAATCCTTGTAGAGAATTAGTTTAAGGCAACTATCCTCTATAGGAAATTCGGCAAAGGCAACTTCCTCATCTGGGAAAGTTGGCTAGTTTACATTCTCAGTTATGAAAGTTGGTAAGGCAACTTCTGTCTACAGGAATGTTATTTAAGACAACTTTCTTATAGAAGAAGGTTTATTAAGGTTAATTTTCATTCTAGGGAATTTGGTTACGTCAGCTTTCCTCTGGAGAAATTTGGCTAAAGCAACTTTTTCATCTGAGAAAGGTAACTACGGCTACCTTCCTTAAAGAATAGAAAGTTGGAAGGAAGGTTTATTAAGAAATATTTTCCTCTTAGGAAATTTGGTTACGTCAACTTTCTTCGACAGCAATTCGGTTAAGGCTTCTTTCTCATCTTGGAAAATTGGTTAGCCCACCTTCCCAGATAGGAACGTTAGGAGGGTATCTTCTTCTACACGAAGAATAGTTAGGGCAAGACTATCTTACTATAAGAGTAGGGATGTTACTATAAGTAGAGGAAGTTAGTTAAGGAAACTTTCCTCTACAGAAAGATTTATTCGGGAAGATTTTCGTTCTAGTGATTTATTTAAGGCCACTTTCATTATAGGAAATTCAGCTAAGACAACTTTCTCATCTGAGAAAGGTAGTTAAGCCTATCTAAGGCTATAGGGAAGTCGGTACGGTAGCTTTCCTCTACAGAAAGGCTATTTAAGTCAACTTTACTCTTCAGGAAGTTTAATTAAAACTAGTTTTCTTTCTAGCTAATTTGCTTAAGGCAACTATCCTCTATAGGAAATTCGGCTAAGGCAACTTCCTCATCTGGGAAAGTCAGTTAACCCAATTTCTAAGTTAGGAATGTTGGTAGGGCATCTTCCCTCTACAGGAAGGTTAGTTAATGCAACGTTACTCAATTCTGCTAAAGGAACTTTCTCATCTTCGAAAAGTAATTAAGGCTTCCTATAAGAATAGGAATGTTGATGGCGTACCTTCCCTGTAGAGAAAGGTTAGTTAAGAAAAATTTTCCTCTACAGAAAGGTTTATTCGGGAAAATTTTCCTTCTAGGGATTTATTTAAGGCAACTTTCATTATAGGAAATTCGGCTAAGACAACTTTCTCATCCGGGAAAGGTAGTTAAGACTACCTTCCTATAAGAATAGGGAAGTTGTTAGATTACCTTTCTTTCACAGGGAGGTTAGTCAAGACAATTTTCCTTAACAGAAAGAATATTCAAGGCAAAATTTCCTTCCAAGGAAGATGGTCTTATCTGGGAAAGGTAGTTTAGGCTACCTTCCTATAAGAATAGGGTAGATTTCCTCTACGGAAAGGCTATTTAAATCATCTTTATTCTTCAAAAAGTTTAATTAAAACAAGTTTTCTTTCTAGGTAATTTGCTTAAGGCAACTATCCTCTATAGGAAATTCGGCTAAGGCAACTTCCTCATCTGGGAAAGTTAGTTAACCCAATTTCTTAGTTAAGAATGTTAGTAGGAAAACTTCCTTCTAGAGGATGGTTAGTTAAGGCAACTTTCCTCCCATACTCATATGGGAAATGTAGTTAAGGCTACCTTCCTATAAGAATAGGAATGTTGGTGGGGTACCTTCCCTCTACAGGATGGTTAGTTAAGGCAACATTCCTCATAGAAAATTCGGCTAAGGCAACATACTCATGTGGGAAATGTAGTTAAGGCTATCTTCACATAAGAATATGAATGTTGGTGGGGTACCTTCCCTGTAGAGGAAGGTTAGTTAAGGAAACTTTTCTCTAGAGGAATGTTAATTAAGGAAAATAATCCTTCTAGAGAATTTGTTTAAGGCAACTATCCTCTTCAGCTAAGGCAACTTCCTCATCTGGGAAAGTTGGCTAGTCTACATTCTCAGATATGAAAGTTGGTAAGACAACTTCCGTCTACAGGAATTTTATTTAAGGCAACTTTCTTAACAAGAAGGTTTATTAAGGTTAATTTTCCTTCTAGGGAATTTGGTTACGTCGACTTTCCTCTGGAGAAATTCGGCTGAAGCAACTTTTTCATCGGGGAAAGGTAATTACGGCTACCTTCCTATAAGAATAGAAAGTTGGAAGGAAGGTTTATTAAGAAATATTTTCCTCCTAGGGAATTTGGTTTCGTCAACATTCCTCGATAGCAATTCGGCTTAGGCTTCTGAGGCAATCAGGCAGTCCAACGAAAGATGGACAGAAATTGGCTCCTGCAGGGTAGCTATACAAATCTGGCCACGGTATGACCTGAGAAGGTCAAAATATCGCCTCGCACTAGAGAGGAAAAGATTGTCAACGTTAGTATTAGTTCTGACGGGACACTGCTTGATCGGCGAACACGCCAAAAGACTGGGTATTGACTCCAATGACTTCTGCAGAAGTGGAGAGCATTGAGCACTTGCTATGCGACTGTCCCGCTTTGAGTAAACGACGACTGGACATACAGGGGTCGGCCTTTCTTGGCAGTCTAACAGATCTTTCCGGTACCGATATTCGTACTATGGATAAATTTGTATATCAAAGAGGTTGGTTTCGATGAGGGGCATTTCAGCCCGTGGTAACACTAGGGACCTAAACTTGTCTATGTGAGCTGGTAAAAAAATACGGCTGCCATCCTAACCTAAACCTAAGGCTTCTTTCTCATCTTGGAAAGTTGGTTAGCCCACCTTCCCAGATAGGAACGTTAGCAGGGTATCTTCTTCTACACGAAGAAAAGTAGTAGAAGAATAGAATAGAACCTTACTAAAAGAATGGGAATGTTGATGGGGTACCTTTCCTGTAGAGGAAGGTTAGTTAAGGAAACTTTTCTCGAGAGAAAGGTTTATTAAGACAAATTTTCCTTCTAAGAATTTTGTTTATGTCAACTTTCCCCATAGGAAATTCGGCGAAGGCAACATTCTCATCTGGGAAGGTTAGATACCTTCCTATAATAATAGGTAAGTTGGTAGAGTACATTTCCTCGACAGAAAGGTTATTAAAGCCAATTTTTCTCTAGAGGAAGGTTTATTAGGGCAAATTTTCCTTTTGGAGATTTTTTTGTTTAAGGCAACTTTCCTCTATAAGAAATTCGGCTAAGGAAACTTTTTCATCTGGGAAAGTTAGTTAAGGCTACCTTCCTAAAATAGCAAGGAAAGGTTATTAAAGTACATTTTTCTCTACGTGAATGTTTATTAGGGCAAATTTTCCTTCTGGAGTTTTTTTTTTGTTTAAGGCAACTTTCCTCATAGGAAATTCGGTTAAGGCAATTTCTCATCTGGGAAAGTTAGTTAATGCTAGCTTCCTATAATAATAGGCAAAGTTTATTAAAGTCAATTTTTCTCTACAGGAATGTTTAATAGGGCAAATTTTCCTTCTGGAGATTTTTTTGTTTAAGGCAACTTTCCTCTATAAGAAATTCGGCTATGGCAACTCTCTCACCTGGGAAAGTTGGTTAGCCCACTTTCTCAGATAATAAAGTATGTAGGGCAAGTTTTCTCTGCAGGAAGGTTAGTTAAGTCAACTTTCCTATACAGGAAGGTTAATTATGGGAAATTTCCCTTCCAGAGATTTTGTTAAAGGCAACTTTCCTCTGTAGGAAATACGGAAGGTTAGTTAAGTCAACTTTCCTATACAGGAAGGTTAATTATGGGAAATTTTCCTTCCAGATATTTTGTTTAAGGCAACTTTCTTCTGTAGGAAATACGGCTAAGGCAACTTTCTCATCTGGAAACGTTACTTTTCCATATAGGAAAGTTGGCAGGGTACCCTTCCTCTAGGGGAAGGTACGTTAATCCAACTTTCCTCTTTAGGAAATTCGGCTAAGAAACTTTTTCATCTGGGAAAGGTAGTTAAGGCTACCTTACCATAATTTGGTACACGCAAAGAAAAATTCTTTTGGTCAGAACAAACAATTGCTTACGCAAAATAAGTTTCTGTCACAACAAACGAAATTTTAGTTCCGGCAAACGACAATTGTAGCTGTCTAATATTTCGTTTCGCAGAAACGAATTAAAGTTGGTACACGCAAAGAAAAATTCTTTTGATCAGGACAAGCAATTGCTTACGCAAATTAAGTTTCTGTCGCAACAAACGAAATTCAGTTTCGGCAAACGAGAATTGTAGTTGTCTAATTTTTTCTTTGCGTTTAGGGTATCTTACCTTTACAGGAAGACTAGCTAAGCCAACTTATCTCTATAGGAAGGTTAATTAAGGCAAATTTTCCTTCTAGGGACTTTCCTCATAAGAATTCCAGTTAGGGCAACTTTCTCATCACGGAATGTTAGTTAAGGCTTTTCATAAATGAAAGTGGCCGAGGTACCTTTCATATATGTATAGGAAGGTTAGTTAAGACAACTTTCCTATATAGGAAAATCGGCTAAGGATACTTCTTCTTCGTCTCGGAAAGGTACTTAGTTAAGGCTAAAATTTTATAATAATATGGAAGCTGATAAAGTATCTTTCCTCTACAGGAATGTTATTTAAGTCGAGTTTTCTCTTCAGGAAGTTTAATTAAGACAAATTTTCTTTCTGGATTATTTGGTTAAGGCAACTCTCCTCTAGGAAATTTGGTTTAGTTCTATAGTGTTCGTGGGTGAAATATGTTCTATGTTCCTGTAAAACTTAATTCCATATTTGCTTTAACCATAGCGCTGTCAATTTTGTATTTTATATAAGGCTTTCCTTTCCGCTATCATTCAAGAATATTCCCATTTTTAAGTCCTATGTGATTTTACTCTATGCTTTATAGACCTACCAACAGAACATCACATCAGCCCCAGAATCTGAAATCTGTGAGTCTTCAAGTAATGAAAGAAACTTCCTATACGAATGAAAAACATAAATGCCATTGCCTTAATATAACAAAGCTCAAAGATGAAACATTACATCCTGCACCAGAGAAATTGCCTCCAAACCCCACTCCTGCTACTAAGAGGATTAATAGAAAATGTTGATTTAAATCTTATAATAAAAATTGCAAATAAAATTATAATCCGAAATCGTCTTGTAATTGAACTTCTTTTTTACTGAACTTAACTTTTTTGGTTAACGTAAACCAACTACAAACTTTTTCTTATGGTAAAGTTGATAGGGTACCTTTCTTCTACAGGAAGGTTAGTTAAGGCAATTTTCCTCTTCAGGAAGATTAAATTAAGGAAAATTTTCCTAATATGGAATTTGGTTAAGAGAATTTTCCTCTATATGAAATTCGTCACCTTGTCACCTGGGAGGGGTAATTTAGGCTACCTTTACCTTTTCTCTATAGGAAGGTTACTTAAGTCAACGTTAATCTACAGGAAGGTTATTTAAGGCAACTTTTCCTCCATAGTGAAGTTGGTTAAGTCTACGTTCTTCTACAGATAAATCTAATTTCAAATATACGAAATTTGATTAAGGCTACAAGATACATTTCTTATACAGAATTCGACTAAAGGAAATGTGCTTAAGGCTACTTTCCTCTTTAGGAAAGATGTCTAAGGCTATTTTCTTTTATAGGAAAGTTTGTTAGGGCTACTTTCCTCTACACGCAAAAGTAGTCCTAACAAATAGTCCCATAGAAGAAAGTAGCGTAAAAGAACGTTTCTACACGCAAAGAACAAATTCGTTTCTGCGAAACGAAATATTCGACAACTACAATTCTCGTTTAGGAAGATTGAAATTCTTTTGGTCAGAACAAACAATTGCTTACGCGAAATAAGTTTCTGTCACAACAAACGAAATTTCAGTTCCGGCAAACGAGAATTGTAGTTGTCTAATATTTCGTTTCGCAGAAACGAATTTTTTCTTTGCGTGTAGAAACGTTCTTTTACGCTACTTTCTTCTATGGGACTATTTGTTAGGGCTACTTTCCTCTATAAGAGAGATCATTTACACATCTATCCTTTATAAATAGTTGGTTAAGGCTACGTTCATCTAAATAAAGAGAAATTAGTTAAGGCCAATTTTCCACAATAGGAAATTTGGTTAAGACCCCCTGTCTTTGCAGGAAAGTTGGTTAAAGCATATTTCTAATATATATTTTGTTTATAGGAAATTTGGTTAGGTATCCCTTTATATAAATGTTTGTTTTAAAGTTAATTTCCTCTGCCGGGAAGTTGGCTTAGACTACTTTCTTCAATAGGATAATTGGTCAAGGCTATTTTCCTTTTGTAGCAATGTTTGTTAGGACTAATATCCTCTGTATGATAGTTGGTTTGGGCTATTTTTCTCTATACGAAGGTTGATTAAGGCTACTTTCCTTTTATAGGAAGTTCATTAAGACTACTTTTCTCTAAAGGAAAGTCGGATAAAGCAACTTTCTTTTATCCGCAAATCGTTAAGCTGCTTTTCTCTAAAAAAAATTGTTTTCCTCCCTCGGGAAATTGGTTGAGGTAACTATTCACCAAAGGAAAGTTAGTTAAAACAACTTTTCCCCCCATTGAAAAATCACTATTATTGAGGTTAATTGAATCAGCTGTTTAAATCGCACCAGTGTTGTCAACTTTATATATTTATTTTGATTTTTCCTAATACATTTATCTTCCTTTTCTTCCTTTGTTGTCACATTTCCATTTTTACTGAAGATTGTACTATTTTTTTAAATAAAATTTAAAATCTTTTACCACAGATTTTCTTAATAAAATTGTGTGTAAAATTTCAAATTTTGTAAAAAAAATAAGCTTAAAACACAATAAGGAAAAATTCAAACCACGTAGGTAAAATTTAAAATTATAAATCATTAAATTTTGTTCATATCAATAATTTTTTATAAATATGAAAGTATAAAAATATATATACAAATTTGAAAAAGATATATACATATAAATTTTATTTATTTATATTTCTTTCTAATTTTTTTTATATTACAAATTCAAAAATGTTAGTAAATATTTTTTATTTATTTATTCAAATTAAAACAAAAAAGTGTAATGCAATTAGGTACATTGTGAGTTTCATTTTTTTATTTTTTTATATAAAAATATTTTATATGCTATAATATTTTTTATTTATAAATTAATTTTATTTATATCAAATATTTTGTAATAAATAAAAAAATATGAAAGTATAAAAAATACATAAACAATTTCAAAATATGAAAAATATATATGTATATTATTTTTAAGAAATATAAATTCTTTCTAATTTTTTATATATTAAAAATTAAAAATTGTTAATAAATATTTTTTATTTATTTATCCCAATTAAAACAAAAAAGTGTAATGAAATTGGGTAAATTAAATTTTTTTTTATATAAAAATATTTTTTATACTATAATATTTTTTATTTACATTTAATATTTTTTTTTTTAAATGATAAAAAGAAAGTATAAAAAATACATAAATAATTTGAAAATATTGAAAATATATATGGGGAATTCCACGACAAATCGGCGGTTTGAAAAAATGTCGGTTTTGATTTTTCTCATTTTTTAATATTTTTTAGTACACCTGAAGAAACGCTTTGTGGATTTGAGATTTTTCCGATAACTCGTTCAGATGTTTTCTATATTTAAAAAATCGTTAAGATATCACTCTGTGTATCGGGTTTTTGGTCATAACTTCTTAAGTTATGGTCCGATTTGAAAAATTTAATTTTTTAAATGTTGGTATTTTTCATTACTTTTCAGAAAAGAATTTAGAAAAAATATTTACAACAATTTTGTGTGCGATTTTTAAGTTTTACAATTTAAATGTCACTTTTTAAATTGCTTCTACTCTCCGTTTTTTGCGAATTTTATATATTTTAAAGTTCTATTAATTCTCTAACATATTAGCTTTGGATGGAAGTGGGCCTAAAATTATTTATATTTTTAAAATTTTCAAAAAAAATTCGCTGCTAACCACTGTGCTTGTGACTTGAAGGCTTCGGACTAGATGTTCCACGCCAAAAAACAAAATAAAGGAGACACTTCAGGAAGTATTTCTTCCAAAACACCCGCCACCCCGCTGATCCCCTTACCCCTGATAATCTCCCTACAAAATAACTATATATCAAAAGTAGTAGAAATCGATGGATTCTTTAGGTGAAGTATTCGACAAAAAGATTCCTTGTAAAAAATCACTATAGGTTCCCACAATACACTTTTATGGAAATTTAACGGTTTTTTTAATATATCGTATTTATTGGTTATGCATTGAGTTTTGTTTGTTCTTGAAATGTTCCTTTCAAAAACAAGCAATAAATACGATATATTAAAAAACCGTTGAATTACATTAACATTTCAAAAAAAAAAAAAGATTTTTCAAATCGGACCATAACTTAAGAAGTAATGACCAAAAACCAGATACACAGAGTGATATCTTTACGATTTTTTAAATATCGATAACTTCTGAACGAGTTATCG
This sequence comes from Eudasyphora cyanicolor, assembly GCA_963930755.1. Lineage (NCBI taxonomy): Eukaryota > Metazoa > Arthropoda > Insecta > Diptera > Muscidae > Eudasyphora > Eudasyphora cyanicolor. The sequence goes on along the minus strand of OZ005736.1, from coordinate 277,558,429 downwards.
GAAAAATCTCAAAAAATTCCACAAAGCGTTCCAGCGGAAATACTAAAAAATATAAAAAAATGGGAAAAATCAAAACCGAAATTTGTTGAAACCGGCGATTTGTCGTGAAATTCCCCACATGTATATTATTTTTATCTATTTATATTTCTTTCTAATTCGTTATATATTAGTTAATTCATATAAATAAATAAATAAAAAAAATGTGAATAAATATATTTTTTATTTATTTATCCAAATTAAAACAAGAAAGTGTATTGCAATTAGGTACATTTTGAATTTCATTTTATTGTTTATTTATTATTTATATACATTTTTTTTTATATTTTTTATTTATAGACAAATTTTATTCATATAAATATATATATTTCTTAATATTAAGTTATTTGAAATTATTTATTCAGAATTATTTTTGGTTTAAGACCATATGTCTGTTACATTCTGTCTATTGCAAAAATTAAAAATTAAATGATTTTATATAAATATAAATGTTTGACAAATAATTCAAACAAAAAAATATATTAAAAGATATATGTTAAAGATTAAAAATATATATTATTATTTTTATTCTTTAATTTTTTTTATATAAATCTTCCAAAAGAATATTTGTTTATTTATTTAATAAAATTAAATTAATTAAGTACTTAATCAGTTAAATTTGAATTATTAAATATTTGTAAAAAAATAAATTTTCTTATCTGAAAACATATATTTTTTTAAATGTAAAAAAATAATTAAAAAAAGGAAAAATATTTTTAAATTATTTATATAAGTACATATGTGTTTCAAATTTCTTTATTTAAAAAAAAGTAAAAAAATGATGACTACATATTTATTAAATTAATTTATTTATATTTCCCTATATTTTTCTATTTTCGTTAATTTTTCCTTTTTTAATATTTTTTTTTTGAAAAATATTTATATATTAAATACTTATTTTATAAATAAATAAAAAATATAAAAGTATAAAAAATTTAATTCAAAACAAGAAAATATACACAAAATTAAAAAATAATTAAAAACTGGAAAATTTATACAAAATTAAAAAATATGAATACTCGAGTATTTTGTTTTTATAAATATGTATAGATAATTTAAAATATATTTTTGAAATTTATTTTGTATACGTATATTTTTCTAACTTGTTATCTTAAAAAATTAAAAAAAATATGAATAAAATTAATTTTTATTAATTTATATTTTTTAAATATTTTGTATATTTTCCAATTTATTTTTTTTAAATTTCTTTTAAAAATAATTATGTATTAAAAAATAATTTTTTATAAATATTTTTTTAATAAATATAAAATATAAAGTTATATAAAAAATTATCCAAAACAAAAAATATGTGCAAAATTAAAATATATGAATAAATATATATTCTTTTTATTTACATATATTTTATTTTTTATATTTTTTTCTAATTTTTAATATATAAAAATTTAAAAAATTAAAAAAGATATGAAATATATTTATTAAATTTATTTATATGTTATTAAATTTTTTTTAATTTTTCAATTTTTTATTTATTTTTTTTTGGAAAATATTTATATATTGAATAGTTATTTTATAAATAAAAAAAAATATAAAATTATAAAAAACGTTATTCAAAACAGGAAAATATATACAATATTAAAAGATATGAATATGAAAATATATATTTATAAATATGAATAGATAGTTATACATATTGTTTATCTTAAAAATTTAAAAAAAAAATAAGAATAAAATTTATTTTTATTAATTTATATTTTTTAAAATATATATATTTTTCTATTTTTTTTTTAAATTTCTTTTCAAAATAATTATGTATTAAAATATCATTTTTTATAAATATTTGTTTAATAAATAAAAAATATATACAAAATTATTCAAACAAAAAATATGTGCAAAATTGAAATGTATGTTGGTTTTATTTACTTATTTTTTTTATATATTTTTCTCATTTTTAATATAAAAAAATTGAAAATGCTAACTCGAGTGCAAAAACAAAATAGTTATTCAAAAAAAATACGAATAAATAATTTGTTAATGATTTGTCCAAATTAAAAATTTCTGCAATTGGATCAATTTGAAATTATAAAATATGAAATATTTGGAACACTTTATTTTCTTAAAATTTGGATAAATACAAACAATTTTTTTTATATCAAAAATCAGAAAAAATATAATAAAATAAAACAAAAATATTGAAAAATACGTATAATATATATCGGTTCACATTTGATTTTTTAAAATAAAAAAATAAAAAAATTTTATTATTGATAATTTTTTTATAATCGAGCAATTTTGAATTTTATTTTTTTTTTCTGTTTTTTATTAAAAAAATTTAAATAAAAAATATTTTTTTGATTTTTATGAAAAATAATATTTATTAATTCATAATTTGCAGTCTTAAATTAATTTTTACTTTATATTTGTTATTATTAAAAAAAACATTTATATAAAATATATAAAACAAATATTTTTTACATAAATAAAATTGTTTGTCAAAAAAAAATATATACAAGTATAAAAATGAAAATTTAATTTAAAACAAAATATAAAAAAATTTGAATAAATATATATTATGTGTATTTGTTTATTTATATTTTTTCCAATTTTTCATTAAAAAATTTCGAAAAATATTTTTATTAAATATTTTATACATTTTCCTATTTTTTACTTTTTTATGTTTTACTAATTTCTTGTAAAGCGGCCAATTTATTGAATATATTATAATTATAATTTCATATTTACCTAATTCCAACTAAATTTTTCTATTTTAATTTGGATAAATAAAAAAAAATTTGATGATTTGTGTAAAACTAAAATATTGGAAAGTAGCTAAATAATAAATATATTGGTTCACATTTGATTTTTTACAATAAATAAATAAATAAAAACAATATTATTGATAATTTTTTGATAATCGACGTATTTTGAAATTTATTTTTTTGTCGTTTTTTATTAAAAAAATTTAAAATAAAAAAATATTTTTTTTTATAAAAAATAATATATATACATATATTCATAGTTTGCAGTCTTAAATTATCTTTTCTAATATTGTTTGTTATTATTAAAAAAAAACATTTATATAAAATATATAAAACAAATATTTTTTACATAAATAAAATTGTTTGTCAAAAAAAATATATACAAGTATAAAAATGAAAATTTAATTTAAAACAAAATATAAAAAAATTTGAATAAATATATATTATGTGTATTTATTTATTTATATATTTTCTTTTTTTTTTCATTTAAAAAAATAATATATATTTATTCATAATTTTCTGTCTTAAATTATTTGTTTACTTTTATATTTGTTATTATTTAAAAAAAACATTTATATAAAATATATAAAACAAATAAATAATACATAAATAAAATTGTTTGTCAAAAAATATATACAAGTAAAAAAATGCCAATTTAATTTAAAACAAAATAAAAAAAAATGAGTAAATATTTATTATGTGTATTTATTTATTTATATTTTTTATTTTTTTCCATTTTTTTCATTTAAAAAATATGAATATTTTTTTTATCATTTATATTTTTTAAATATTTTATATATTTTCCTATTTTTTACTCTTGTAAAACGGCCAATTTATTGAATATTTTATAATTATAATTTCAAATTTACTTAATTGCATCTATATTTTTCTATTTTAATTCGGATAAATAAATAAAATTTTGTGTAAAACAAAAATATTGAAAAATATATATTGGTTCACAGTTGATTTTTTAAAATAAATAAATAAAAAAAATATTATTGATAATTTTTTAATAATCGACCTAGTTTGAATTTAAATTTTTTTATCTTGTTTTTTATTAAAAAAAATAAAATAAAATAAATAAAAAATATTTTTTTTGACATTTTTTTATAAAAAATAATATATATTATAGAAATTTAATTTCAAATTTACCTAATTGCAACGAAATTTTTCTATTTTAATTTGGATAAATCAATTAAAATTTGTGTTGTATTGTGTAAAACAAAAATATTGAAAAATAATTATATTATATATTGGTTCAAATTTGATTTTTTAAAATAAATAAAAAAAAATATTATTGATAAATTTTTAATAATTGACCTCTTTCGAATTTTATTTTTTGTCTTGTTTTTTCATAAAAAAAAATTCAAATTAAAATATATTTTTGATTTTTTTATCAAAAAATATTCATAATTTTCTGTCTTAAATTATTTTAAAATTCGAAAAATATGAATATTGTTTTTTATCATTTCTATTTGTTAAATATTTTATATATTTTTTACTTTTTTTATTTTATATTCTAAATATTCCAAAAACTCTCCTGAAAAACTACTTACTTCGACTTAGCATACTTTAGAATGGAAGTATCGATATGTTATTTTTAATTTTTATTTTTTTTTAAATATTTTATATATTTTTTCTGTTTTATTTTATTTTTTCTTTCTAATACTTTTAAAATCCCCAATTTATTATAAGATATTAAAACTATGGAATTATAGTTAAAATGTATGAAATCAGAAAAAATTGTTATTAAACATATAAATTCTATATATATTTTAATGTAATTTTGTTAAAAACAAAATTTTTAACTTCAACTTTTTCCTATATACAGTATTTGTAGTCTAATGAAAAACAAATATATATATATACATATATATCAATAAAAATTTATGCGTAAATGTAAACGTAATTATTTAATATTTTAACCCCAAAAATCAAAACTAACTCGATGTATGTATATGAAAAGAAAGGCTAATAAATAAAATTTATTTAGCAAAAAAACCAAAACAACGAATGTATATTGAATTTGAAGAAAGCAAAGAGAAGAGGAGGAGGATATTCGTTTATTCACATTACATTATTATTAAACATTTACATCTGTATTTTTTTTATGCATATTTGTTTTTGTTTTGTTTTTTTTATTATTAATTTTGCATCCTCGTCTTGCATTTTATAATTTATGTTTGAAGCACTCTCAGCATTTTTAAATAGTTTGGAATTGTGGCTAACTAATTATATGAAACTTACAAATATTGACGGTTTTGCGGTTTTTATGAGGGGGAGTTCATTGTTCAGACATCATAGCATATCATATGTCACCCATATCAAATTTATTTTTTATTTACAACATTATTATTGTATCTCTCTCTCTCGGTCACTATCACTAGTTTCCTTATTTCCTAGTTTATTTATTTTATCATCATCGCTCTCTTTGTTTGTTTATTTATTCTTCTCTCATAATTTTAGGTGATTTCCGTAAATTGAAAGTTGTGCGGGCCGACAATGCCGAGGATATTGAGAAAAATGGCGGTTTTCTAACGCCCACTAAATTTGAACATCATAATTTTACTGCCATGGAAAAGTTTGTATATTTTTTTTTAATTTTTTTATTAGATTTTAAGGCAAATTTCTGTCGTAGGAATCGTGGATATTTTTAAATGGTATATTCGACAAAATTATTCCTTGTCAAAAATTACTATAGGTCCACTCTCAAAATTTGTATGAAAAGTCCACGGATTTCAAATTATTATTCATCAAATTTTATGAATAATTCTATTGAAAACATCAACGACATCTTTCGATAGATTTTTGACTTAGCTTATGTATATGAGGCGGGCGTTGAGTTAGCGAAAACAATTGAAAGCATAGACACTTTATTACGGTTTATTGTCAAAATAACAACAAAGCTCTCCGAAGATGGTATACGAAAATACGCCGAAGTGCTTTACAAAAATTCTCAGAGAGAAATCATACAATTCTCCCATATAACGGCAAGATTTTTTCAGGTTGACATTTTGCAACGAAAACAACTGACTTCCACTAACCAACACATAAGCAATAAGTGGCGGATTTTCACTATCTGGTAGTTGCGAAGAAAAAACAGTGCGAAACAGACAAAAAATTCGTGAAAAGTATTTTTAAAACATATATTTACTATTCTATGTTCAATTGTTTACACTCTTTTTGCAAATATTGAAATAATTTCCCATTTTTGTTCTTCTTCTTCCCGTTAATTCACAATAATTGATAAAATCTCTCCAAAAATGGGATGCCATATTGCTAAATGTAGGGTGCCCAATCTGGCAACATCATACTCGATTAAGACAGGAACACAAGCACCAAACTTCATCGGGAACTAATAGTGCTTAAAAGTGCTTAGCTCCCCATACAAATTAAGCACTTATGGTGTAACGAAAACACGCCTATTGTTTTCTTCGGAAGTGCCCATTTGTAAATGAAACAAAATATTTTTTTGCATTTTTTCTCCTATTTTTATGGTCTATTTCGTGGCAGCAAAAAAAATATTTTTTTAAAAAAAAAAAAAATAAATATTTTTCTAATTTTTATTGACTAAATCACTGTTTCTACGTGAAAGATATATTTCAAATGTTTGTAGCCCTCATAATTACCATAAACATAACGCGTATTTCGACTCTGTCGGTCCTATACTTCATAAAAATTGCAACAAAAAATAATTTACCATGAAATTTTGCATTTTCTTACAAAATTTCGTTTAAATTACCTTTATTCTCCAAAATTTAATGATAATTGCAATTGCACTGAAAATTTCATCACCTTTTCAAAATTAAATTTTTCTACAAAAATTCTTGAAATTTCATTTTTTTTTAGAAAATTTCTTCAAATTTGCATTTTTCTAGAAAATTTCTTCAAATTTGCATTTTTTCAAAAAAATTTTTGAAATCAAATTTTTCTACATAAATTGGTTAAAATTAAATTATTAATTTAAAAAAGATTGAATTTTGTAGAAAATTTTGTAAAATTTTTTACAAAATTTATTCCAGAAATTTTTTTTAAATTTCAAAGGTCGGTGAACGGATTAAATTAAAAAAATTAATTTTACTGTACTTTGCTATACAAATGTAATTTCAATGAAAAAAAAACAAATTCCTTTTTTATATTGCTTATTCAAAAAAAAAATGAATTTCTGCAGAAATTTCTTTTAATTTTTTTTTACAAAATTTTGTTAAAGTTTCAAAGGTCGATGAACGGATTAAATTTTAAAACAATTTTGCTGAAATTTTCTTTAAAAATGCAGTTTGCACGAAAAAAGCTAAATTTTCAATAAAAATGTTTTTTTGACAAAATTAAAAAAAAAAATCTATTTCGACGAAATACCAATTCGACATTTTGCGCAAAAATTAGATTTCTTATTAAAAACGAAATTTTCCATAAAAATGCACTTTGACTAAATTAAAAAAAAAAACAATTTTTACGAAATTTTCTAAAAAATAATCAATTTTTTAAGAAATTTTATAGAAACATTCTATATGACGTTTTTTTTTAAAAAAAAATAAAAATATTTGCAACTTTTTCTACAAATATGCGATTTCTGTTAAATTTTGAAGAAATTTACAAGAAAGTATTAATTTAGGCAAGATTTGCTAGAAAAATACAATTTCGTCACTTTTGATAGACACACTTATAAAATTGCAAATTTTATGAATTTTCCAAAAAAAAAAATCTGCAAATTTCTATAAAAATTAAAACTTTCTTTAACAATGTAACAAAAAAAAACAAAAAAACTCAATAAAAATATATTTTTGACAAAAGTTAACAAAATCAAATTCGATAAAATAAAATTGCAATTTCTATGAAATTTTCAATAATACAATTTTATGAATATTTTAATATAATTTTAATTTCATAAAAATTTATTTGCCACGAATAAAAACGAAATTTTCAATAAAAATATATTTTTGGAAAAAGTTAAAAAAATCAAATTTGACAAAACTCGGAAAATTTATAGAAAAAAGCAAAGAATTTTTTTAAAAAAAAAATGATTTTAACGATTTTATTAAATACCTAATTTGACAACATTTTCTACAAATGCGATTTCTGTTAAATTTTTTACAAAATTATTGAAGAAATTTGCAAGAAAATATTTATTTATTTTGAAAGACACAATTATAAAATTGTAACTTCTAGGAAATTTTCAATAATATTTCAATTTCTTTAAAATTTTCATTAACATGCAATTTCTATGAAATTTTAAATAAAATTGCAATTTCAATGAAATTTTTAATAAAATTGCAATTTCTATGAAATTTTTAATAAAATTGCAATTTTTAATAAAATTTAAATTTTTATGAATTTTCAATAAAATTTCAATTTCTATTAAATTTTCAATAATACAATTATGTATATGAATTTTTCATTAAAATTTAAATTTCTATAAAAATATTAAATAAAATTGAATAATTCTATAAAAATTTAATTTCCACGTGAAAAAGTTTTCAATAAAAAAGTATTTTCGACAATATTTAAAAAAAATCATTTTTGACGAAATTAAAAAAAAAATACTAATTTCAACAGCATTTTCTACAAAAAAATGTTTTCAATAAAATGCAATTTGTATGAAATTTTCAATATAATTGCAATTTCTATTAAATTTTCAATAAAATTAAAATTTTCTATAAACATTTAATTTCCACGAAAAAAAGGAATTTTCAATAATGAAATTAATTTTTCAATAAAATACAATTTCTATGCAATTTTCCATAAACTGAAATTTCTATTAAATTCAATAAAATTTAAATTTTTATAAAAATGTAATTTTCACGAAAAAAAAAAATTTTAATAAAGAAGTATTTTCGACAAAATTAAAAAAAATCTATTTTCTAAAAAAGAAATCAAGTAGAAGTATTTTCTTAAATTTCGACAAAATTGAATTTTACTAAAAACAAAAATTCGGTGAAAACTATTTTTCTACAAAAATGTCTTAAAAAATTAATTTTTTTTTTGAAGATTTCGTCAAAAGTTATTATTTTTTTTAAAAGTTGTCGAAAATACTTTTTGAAAAAAAATCAATAAAATTAATTTTTGTAAGAAGTTTTTGTAGAAAAAAAAGTTTTCACCGAATTTTTGTTTTTAGTAAAATTAAATTTTGACGAAATTTAAGAAAATACTAGTTTTGACAACATTTTCTACAGAATAGAAATTTCAATTTTATTGACAAATTCATAGTATTGCATTTAATTGAATAATTTCATAGAAATTACTTTTCATTAAAGAATTCATAAAAATTTTATTGCAAAATTCATAGAAATTTATTTTTCTTTTAAAATTTATCAAATTATATTTTTATAAAAAATTTTACAGAATTTGCATTTTTTGTAGAAAATGTTGGCAAAATTTGCTTTTTTTAATTTGGTCAAAATTGATTTTTCAAAAAAAATTCTGTGAAAACTCTATACAACTTTTTTAAAAATCGATTTTTTTTAGAAAATTTCATTAAAACAGTTTGATTTTAAATTTTGTCGTTTTTTCGTGGAAATTACAATTAATTAGAACATTTCAATTCTCATAATTTCATAGAAATTTAATTTTATTAAAAAAATACATCTCATAGAAATTACTTTTTATTGAAGAAATCATAAAAATTTTATTGCAAAATTCATAGAAATTTTAATTTTTTTGTAGAAAATGTTACATTTTTTAATTCCTCAAATTTGATTTTTCTAAAAAATTCGATGAAAACTTTTTTCTATAAAATTTATTAAAAAGCTGATTTTTTTAAGAAAATTTCGTCAAAATTGATTTTTTTTTAATTTTGTCGAAAATACTTTTCATCGAAAATTTCGTTTTTTTCGTGGAAATTAAAATTTTATTGAAAATTTCAGAGAAATTGCTATTTTATTAAAAATTTCATAGAAATTACAACTTTGTCTTCCAAAATTGTAGTTTTCTAGCAAATCTTTCCTAAATAAATATTTTCTTGCAAATTTTTATAAAAAATTTAACAGAATATGATAGATATATGAAAAAAATAGATATATGAAAAAAATCCTTAATATTACATTTTTCTAAAAAAAATCTTTGCACTTTTTCTATAAATCTTCTTAAAAAAAAGAAATATAAATTTTTATTGAAAATTTCGTTTTTTTTCGTAGAAATTACATTTTTATAGAAAATTTCAATTTTATTAAAATATTCATAAAATTGTATTATTGGAAATTTCATAAAAATTCCAATTTTATAGAAATTGCAATTTTATTTTATCAAATTTGATTTTGTTAACTTTTGTCAAAAACATATTTTTACTGAAAATTTTTTCGTGGAAATTTCATTTTTACAGAAAACTCCAATTTTATTGAAAATTTTGTAGAAATTTCAATTTTATTGAAAATTTCGTAGAAATTTAAATTTTATTGAAAATTTTTATAAAAATTTTAATTTCGTTGAAAATTTCAGACTTTTTTGTTTGTTGTCAAAAATACTTTTTGAAAGAAAAATCAATAAAATTAAAATTTCTATGAATTTTTCAATAAAATTTTTATGAATTTGTCAATGTTTTAAGAAGTTATTTAGAAAAAAGTTTTCACCGAATTTTTTAGAACAATATCAATTTTAAGGAAATTAAAAAAAAAATATTTTAACATTTTCAAAAAAATGCTAATTCTGTTGAATTTTTTATAAACACTAAATTTTGAAGAAATTTGAAAGAAAAACCAATAAAATTAAAATTTCTTTATTGAAAATTTCGTATTTTTTGTGAAAATTGCAGTTTTATAGAAAAATTAATTTTTATTGAAAAATTTATAGAAATTGCAATTTTATTGAAAATTTCATAGAAATTTTATTTTTTGAAAAATTCATTTCAAAGAAATTTCTTTTTATTGAAGAATTTATAAAAATTTCATTGAAAATTAAATTTTTTTGATTTTTCTTTTAAATTTCTGCAAATTTTAAGTTTTATACAAAGTTTAACATAAATCTCATTTTTGTGAAAATGTTCTCAAAATTACATAATATATTTTTTTTTAAATGTGAAAATGTTCTCAAAATTACATAATATATTTTTTTTAATTTAGTCAAAATTGATTTTTTTTCTAAAAAATTCGATGAAAACTTTTTAAATTTTCGGCATATATATTTTAATTTTATTTTTATTTATTTTTTTTTTAATTTTATTTAAATTTTTCAGATTCATACGTGACATCGCCGATTCGTATCCGTCCATAACCAGACTGTATTCCATTGGTAAATCCGTCCAAAATCGTGATCTCTGGGTAATGGAAATTTTTGCCACTCCCGGTCAACATGTACCCGGTGTGCCAGAGTTCAAATACGTTGCCAATATGCATGGCAACGAGGTAGTGGGTCGGGAAATGTTGCTACTACTAACGAAATATATATGTGAACGATATAATTTCGATAAACGCATAACCAAAATGGTAAGTATTAGAATAAGAAATAAACATTGTTCGATGGTTGAGCTGACAACCAAACAGTGAGAAAATTATTAAATTATTATTTTTATTTTATTTTCAAAATAATAATGTTTAAATATTTAGGGTCTATAACTAATTTATACGTTGACGTGCGACGTTGACTGTGAAAAATTATCAAAACTTTACATTAAAAATAGATTTTTGACAGAATGTTGTACATAGACGCCTGAATTAGGTAATGACCTCAAATACTACCAATTTATTTTCATTATTATATTTCTTACTTATTTTTATTGTTTATTTTGATTATAAAAAATGTAAATAAATATTTTTGTTTGTAAATTTTATTTTTATTTTTCTTAAATAATTTTTGTTATTTATTTTAATGCTTTATTTTTCTTTTATAAATTTTTATTTAAATTATTAATTATTGAATTTTTTTATTTTTTATTTTTATTAGGTCAACACCACCCGAATGCATTTCCTCTACTCCATGAACCCCGATGGTTATGAAATCTCCCACGAGGGTGATAAATCCAGTGCCTTGGGTCGTGCCAATGCCCATAATGTAGATTTAAATCGCAATTTCCCCGATCAATATGGCACCGATAAATATAATAAAGTCACCGAGCCCGAGGTATTGGCTCTTATGAATTGGACTCTCTCCATACCATTCGCATTGTCGGCCAATTTACATGGCGGTTCGTTGGTGGCCAATTATCCCTTCGATGATAATGAAAATGATTTCAATGATCCCATGACCAGATTGCGTCTGGCCAATGGTGCCCATAAACTGAATCCCACCGAAGATAATGCATTGTTTCAACATTTGGCCGAAGTGTACTCGAAGGCTCATCCCACCATGCATTTGGGTAATCCTTGTCCTCTATTCAAAAATGAACATTTCCCCGGGGGTATTACAAATGGCGCTCAATGGTACAGCGTTACGGGAGGAATGCAAGATTGGAATTATATTAAGGCGGGTGTTTTGGAACTGACTTTGGAATTGGGTTGTGACAAATTTCCCCTGGCTGAGGAATTGCCTAAATTTTGGCAGGATAATCGTGAACCTTTACTGCTGTTCATTGAGCAGATACACAATGGCATTCAAGGCTCAATACGCAGTTCTATAGGAACACCTGTACCGGGAGCGGCCATTATGCTGGACGATGCCAAACATGCGGTGTACAGTGGCGTTTATGGAGACTATGTGAAATTGGCTTTGCCAGGAGTGCATAATGTTACAATTTTAGCGGATGGGTGAGTTTGAGGGTAGAAATCATAAACTGGAAAAATTCACAAATTTATTTATAAAACTAAGATTTTAATTTAACGACCAATTCCACAATCTCCGGTTATCCTACAGTTAGAGCTAACCTACAGCTGTCAAATTGTATGAAATTTTATAGCTGTCAAAGCCGGTTAGAGCTAACTGTGAGTTAGCTCTAACCAGAGGTTGTAAAATTGGGGGTAAATGTTATAATCTTTAAAACAAGTACATTTCATACTTAAACCAAGATAAACAACATAATATTAATAAAATGTTCTTAGTTGTAAGTAAAAAATTTCTTATTGTTAATGATTGGGACATGTTCCGGAGAAAATCTTTCAAAATAGTGCATTTTTTTTAATGAAAAGTCGTTAAAATTATCAAAAATTGTCTTTAATTTTATTGTTGTTTTTGTTTTTCCCCCTAGATACTCTCCCCAACGTGAACTGATTGAGGTGCCGGCTTCAGGAAAAATCCATCTGGATATTACTCTGATGCGTGATGATCCACAACATTGGGCCTCGGCCAATGATTATCGTATTATTGAAAATGTTGTACACACTCGTTATCATTCGAATTCCGAACTGAGAGCAACCTTGGCCGAATTTGAGGCTCGCAATGGTCAAATAGCAACATTTGGTTATGCCGAATCGGAATTTGGTTTCTATTATAATTCCATTAAACTGACGGCAGATGTATGTGTGTTGAAATAATATTGCCTTAAAACTAACGATCTAACTTTAATCATTCTCTTTTGCACTTACTTCCTTCCATTCAGATTGGCGCTCCCGAGGAAAATAAATACAAGATTTTAATTCTGAGTTCCTTTTTCGACTCGGCCTCACCTCTGGGTCGTGAGATATCCATGAATTTGGTGCGTCACATCATTGAGGGCTATAAATTGCGAGAGCCTTTGATTTTGAAATTATTGCAAAACAGTGTTCTATATTTCCTTCCAGTAACGGAAAATTTCGATGGGGTTTTCAAAATGTACAATAGCAAGTAAGTTTTCAAAAAAAAATATGCTAAGCAACATACATACTGTTGTGTCCCAAATGATTAAAGTCATTACACGCGTTTACTTATAAGTAAAAGATATATTACTTTATTAACAAAAGGTTGAAAGACTCAAGTAGCTACAACAAGATAAGTTACAATGGTGATATTCAAAAATTGAATGCCAATAAGAGGCACGTTAGAAAAGAAGTAACGATAATTTGACAAGGGAAATCCTAGGAAATGATAACATAGAATGTAGAGTTGCCAGATTACGACTATATTGATACTACAATCTCCCACGCTTAATATCGAACATGGTCTGAAAAATATACGGGTGGTCTTCGGTTTCAACCTGACCGTCTCGGTGTATTCTGCTGATGTGAATTGTTGATGGTCCTATTGCTGGTTGTGATAAAACGACTGGATATGCTCTGTGGCGTTCGACTTGAACTTCATCGATGATACTTCTTTGCTTTTTTGAAGGCATTGAAACTGATACAGTTTCCTCGCGACTTTCTACGTTGGATTTGCTATGTTGGTTAATATGTGTGTATATTATATATAAGTATGTATATTAGGGCGGATCAGTATTTTTCAGCGGTGTTCTATCCCACATTCGGGGCCCGCGATCTTGATATGATATTAGGATGGAGTACATCAAAATAAGAAGAAAAATTAAGAAGTATGTTATCGATATTTCGCTCTGTTCTCGAGTTATCGGACTTTAAAAAATATTGTTTTTTTAATGAGCTTATTATAAAAACCAGTAGGTTAGGTTAGGTTGAAGAGAGGAGACGTTTAAACGTCTCATGTCCATGGACATACACTTAAGCCAGTGGTTCGGTCTGTTGTGCGCTCCTTATTTATGATCTTTTTATACCTCACGAGTTACAGAAAATCGGTACTAGACACGAATTTTCTCAGTATCTTCCAGTCATATTTTCTGAGATGAGTCAAGTCTGGTAATATGTCGGACCCGAAATTTAGAGATCTTGCATGTGTGAAAGCCGGGCAATGACACAGAAAATGTTCCATCGTTTCGATGTTTTCTCTGCATGCCCTGCATTCGTCGTTTCCTGCTAGTCCTATGCGATGAAGATGTGCTTGTAAGCTTGAGTGTCCCGTTAGAACACTCATCATCTTACTAATATCGATCTTGTTTAGTTTCAGAAGACTTCTTGTTTTCTTTTCATTTGGGTCACCCCACAGTATCTTTGCAGTTGCTCCTACTGTTGCGCTATTCCACACAGTTTTGTGAGCCATCACTGCCCAGTGATTCAACTAATTTTTGGTGGCTTCGAAAGGTTTCCAATTTTCCAAGTTTATTACTCGAAGTTCTCTGCCCTTTGAAGCCAAGTTGTTTGCCCGTTCATTTCCAATCACTCCGTTGTGTCTTGGTACCCAGCAAATACGCAATTGGGCTGAGTAATCATTTATCGTTCTTTTACAGTCCAACACAGTTCTGGATTTGACCCTTTCCGATGTTATTGCTTTAATCGCCATTTGGCTATCTGTGAAGATGTTGGCATATTTAGGCGTTGTCGTGTTGCTGAGCCAGTTCACACACTCCGTGATTGCCCGAACTTCTGCTTGAAATACCGTGTTATGGTCAGGGAGGCGGAAGTGAAGTTCGACTTCTGGTTCATCAATAAAAGGTCCCAGACCTTCCTCCTCGCTTGGACCCATCCGTGTAGCAGCTGGTTAGCACTCTATATATATCCATTTACCCATCACTTGTAGACGTCTTGCTGTGAGGGCTGCCTCATACTTTATACGGATGTCTATTGGTTGGATGTGCAGTATAGTCTCCGACGCTTTTGTTGGTGCAGTTCTAAAAGCCCCGCTTATGCCTAGACAGCACATACGTTGAATTTTTTTTGTTGATGTCCACCACACTACACAGGCGTAGGTGATTATTGGTCTAATCACGTTCATGTAAAGCCAGTGAGTCATATTTGGACGTAGTCCTCATTTTAAACCTATAGCTCTTCTGCACAACGACCAACATCTGTGGGCCTTTGTAACTCTTTCTTCAAACTGATCTTTCCAGTACAGTTTATGATCCAAGATCCAAGTAAGGAAAGCAGAAAGTAAGGAAAGCAGAAAGTCAGGCGGGGCCGACTATATAATACCCTACACCTCCATAACAATGCGATAAGGTTCATTGCGATAATAATTTGGAATAATGGATAAATGGGTAGGAACATATTATCTAATTCTGAACCGATAATCGCTAAATTAAGCAATATTCGTTCCTAAATTGAGAAACATCTTTCTGGAAAATTTTAATGATCGGAAGTAAAGTACAACTTCTATAGCGCTTTGATACCAAATTAGGAGGAACATATATATAGAGGTTATATATAAATCTGAACCGATTTTCCATGAATACTCATTCATGTAAAAATACCTCTTTCTGTAGAATTTCGTACTGATCGGATATAAAATACAGTTTCTACAGTGCTTACATGTCAAATCGGGGGTTACATATATATGGGGGCCATATCTAAATCTGAACCGATTTTCTCCGATTTTCTACGAATTTGGCAGTATTCCTTCGAGTAATAAGAAACCTTTTTCTGCCGAATTTTGCACTGATCAGATATAAAATACAGTTTCTACAGTGCTTACATGTCAAAACGGGGGCTACATATATATGGGGGCTATATCTAAATCCGAACGGATTTTCTCCGAATTTGGCAGTATTCCTTCATGTAATAAGAAACCTCTTTTTGCCGAATTTCGCACTGATCGGATATAAAATAACATTTTTATAGCGCTTACATGTCGAATCGGGGCTAACATATACGAGTATATGGGGGCTATATCTAAATCTGGACCGATTTTAACCAAATTCAATTCAACTCAAAAAAAGATATGTGTAAAGTTTCGCCGAGATCGGACCATAATTGCGACCTGTACTTTGATTACAATAATACATGCACAGACAGACGGACATAGCTAAATCAACACAGAAACTGATTCTAAGTCGATCGGTATAATAAACGATGGGTCTATTTCTTCTCCTTTTGGGTGTTACAAACAAATGCACAGTTATAATACCCTGTACCACAGTGTGGTGTAGGGTAAAGGGTTTTCCAACAAGAGGTGTTATTTTGGTATTCAAAAAATAATGCCATTTTTTGAGATAAATGATCGGATGTTTATTTCATAATAAAGAGGAAGGTATGCCGTTAATAATGAAAAACAACATCAGCCAAATGGCCACCACGACCACGCTTACAGGACCATATCCTTTTGGTCCTGACTGTTTGGTGCGGTTTATGGTCCGGCGGGGTCATTGGACCTTACTTTTTCGAAAATGAGGTTGGATCAACAGTTACGGTGAATGCATTGCGCTATCGAGAGATGATTAATGATTTTTTATGGTCGGAGTTGGATGGTATTGATCTGGACACCGTTTACTTTCAACAAGACGGCGCTATGTGCCACACAAGCAACGAAACCATTGCTCTGTTACGGGAAAAGTTTCCGGACCGTGTTATCTCTCGAAGAGGTGATCACAATTGGCCACGGAGATCTTGTGATTTAACACCTTGCGACTTCTTCCTTTGGGGCCACGTGAATGATAAGGTCTAAGCCAACAGCCCAGCGTCGATTCAAGACCTCAAAGATAGAATTCGTGAGGCTATCGAGGACATAAGGCAGCCACTTTGCGATTTGGTTATGGAAAATTTCATGAAAACGATATGGTCCTGTAAGCGTGGTCGTGGTGGCCATTTGGCTGATGTTGTTTTTCATTATTAACGGCATACCTTTCTCTTTATTATGAAATAAACATCCGATCATTTATCTCAAAAAATTAAATTTTTCTTTGAATACCAAAATAACACCTCTTGTTGGAAAACCCTTTATTTTTCGATAACAAAATTATTATTCGTTATGTCAACATTTTTAATGATCTTTCAGTATCAAAAAGTTAGTCCAAGTCAACTTTTTTATCATGGTAAAGTTCACTTACGTGCAACGTTTAATTCTGAGTCGGTGGTCGCAACTTTAAGAGCGCTTATTCCAAGTTTCGGCCGCAATAATCGTCCCACCCAACAGGCTGAGCGTGCTGTAGTGAATAAATTTGAATCCAAATTTCACTTTGGATGTTCGAAAATATCGCAGCCGAAGGGGGATTCCCCTCAAAATGAGCCAAATCAATCGATTCCACGTCGTTTTCAGGAATCTCTCAAACCACACTGTGGCGTATTTTGCGAACAGATTTTGGCCTTCATCTTTATAAGATCAAACTTTATCATCAATTATAAGGATGATTGATCATTTGAAACGCCGAAAATTCTCCGATTGGGCTCTGGCAAATTTATTGTTATGTCCTTAATGGAAAACTCGTTTAATATGGTCCACCCTTTCAAATAATAATAATAAAATAAATATATTTTTTCTGACACTATCCTTTTGTCTTTGCAGCAATTCCATTTGTGATCCTGTCATTGGTAATGAACTGGGCGAACGTATCCTTAGTCCCGAATCGGAAAAGCGTAGAGATCTTTTGATGTCATTTTTGGAAACCCAACGGTTTGATTTAATGTTAACTTTCAGCACCGGCTCCTCGGAATTAAGGTACGTTTTGTTAAAACTGCATATCAAAATTCTGAAATTTATTTTTGTTTACGTCTTCTTTTTCATTTACAGTTATCCCAAAGGTGAACAAATCTTTGAGAAATTCTCTCACAATATTGAAAATACCGAATTCAATTATTCCCCCCTGCAATGTTCTTCCACCTCAACGCGAGCTTTGCGTCATGACATTACCGAACGTTTGACCAATTTCTTCTATAAAATGTACAATATACCCATGTTTACTTTGAGCCTTTCCTGTTGTAGCATGCCGGTGCAGAAGGACATCACTTCGGTGTGGCGTAAAAATATAGAAAAACTAAAGAATTTCCTACATTTAGTGGATACGGGAGCCTCGGGCTTTGTGCACAATCATGAAGATCAGCCCATACGAGAAGCTTTTATCCGCGTCATAGATCACAATCCAGTGTATAATGTCAGTCGAAATGCCGCACGATTCCAGTTGATATTACCCGAAGGTTTATATGCTTTAGAGGTTAGCGCTCCAAATTTCGAATCCCAAGTGGTGAAGGTGGAAGTGAAACACGGCCAAATTTCCAATTTGGGGATAATAAAATTAGCTCCCTATACCCTGATAATGGGACACAGTGAAATACAGCCATTGGGTAGATTAAATCCCACGGATACAACCATGATTTCCGGTTTTGTTTTGGATATGTCCAATCATCCCATCCAACATGCCAAAGTTTCAGTGATAAAACCGATTGTAAAACATTTTGTTAAGAACTTCACCGATAGCATGGGCACCTATATCCTTAGGGATGTACCGCTGGGCGAAATTACCTTAAAAGTCGAGGCACCACGTTATCTGGAGAGCGTACGTTTGGTTAGTGTAGCTTCACTCAATTCAGAGGTAAAAAATGTCGTCTTTCGTTTGAAGAAAAACGAACATGTAATGGGTATGCCAAGATTTGTGTTTATAATCTTGGCCAGTTTGGCCATTATCACGGGAGTGGTGTTGTGCATATTGTGTACTCAATGTTTATTGGCACGACGTCATCGGGCGGATAAACCCTATTACAATTTCTCACTACTGCCGCAGAAGGGCAAAGAGCTGTTCGAAGATGATGGCGATGATGGAGAAACGGAATTGTTTAGATCGCCTATAAAGAGTAAGTGTTTTTTGTGGGCGATGAGGGATGTGGGGAGACAAAGGACCTTATTCATAAACATTATCAGTATATCTTTTTATTTTCTCTTGATGGAACCGATCTTTTGTCTTGTGTTAAAGGAAAAAGAGCGTTCCCATAAAAAATTAACTGATTTTCAACGTAAACAATTTGAATATATCTTTTAAATTTTTTATGAATAATGGCGGGTCATTATACAACTACTATTTTCTTATTATTTTCCCTGCTGTTTTTCATTTTTCCAGAGGGCATGACCATAAAACCTTATTTCGATGAAGATGATGATTTGAAACGTATTATACATTCCGACGATGATGAGGATGATGATGATGGTCATTCGGGCATTGGTATTGATGCCGAAGATAGTGGTGAAGAGATCATTATGCTGGAGAAAAATCATCATTAAAGAAAAGAGTTAACAACCCGAACCTGTGATCTTGGTATGCTAAAGGTATTCAACACTGTTTGGGATAAAAAATGAGCAATAGAAACTGTTAATCGAATGTTAAAGGCGCTTTTAGACAATTTAGATTTGTTAAAAAAACCTCACCCTAAAAAGGGCTAGGGGATATTCATTTTTTAACTCCTCGCAATTTCGGGTAGGAACCCCATAAAGTATGTACATATTCTTAAGCATCGGGAAACACTTAAACTTTCCATCCATGTCCGTCCAGAAAATGAGGCTTATTTAAAGAAAATCCATTGACAAATGAAGAAGTTATGCCTCTTTTTGTTGAAGAGTAAAAAATTTCCCAAATATTCCTAAATTTTTATATTTATACCCTTCATAGGTGAACCATGGGATGGGGAGATATACTCATTTTGTCACTCAGTTTATAACACCTCGAACTTTTGATCAGAGACCCCATAATACATAGTTTTCAAATATATAGTAAAGTATTCTTAATCATCGTAAAGTTCTACAAACAAATTAGGCCTGTTCGTCCGTCCATCCTTCGATGGCAATCATGCTAGGGTTTCCAACAAGAGGTGTTATTTTGAATCACCCGGTATTTCGGTAGCTGTCACTTTTTATTCTTTGACAAGTAGAAACTACGCCATTACTAAAAATGGAACGATACACGATTCAACAACGCATTGAAATGATTAAAATTCGAAAAATCGAACATCATCGAAAAATTATCTTGACTGATGAGGCCCATTTCCACCTCGATGGCTACGTCAACAAGCAAAATTGTCGCATCTGGGGCTCGTAAAACCCAAGCGTTATTGTTGAGAAGCCTCTCCATTCTCAACGTGTGACTGTTTGGTGCGGTTTATGGTCCGGCGGGGTCATTGGACCTTACTTTTTCGAAAATGAGGTTGGATCAACAGTTACGGTGAATGGATTGCGCTATCGAGAGATGATTAATGATTTTTTATGGTCGGAGTTGGATGGTATTGATCTGGACAACGTTTACTTTCAATAAAACGGCACTACGTGCCACACAAGCAACGAAACCATTGCTCTGTTACGGGAAAAGTTTCCGGACCGTGTTATCTCTCGAAGAGGTGATCACAATTGGCCACCGAGATCTTGTGATTTAACACCTTGCGACTTCTTCCATTGGGGCCACGCCAACAGCCCAGCGTCGATTCAAGACCTCAAAAATAGAATTCGTGTGGCTATCGAGGACATAGGGCAGCCACTTTGCGATTTGGTTATGGAAAATTTCATGAAAAGGATATGGTCCTGTAAGCGTGGTCATGGTGGCCATTTGGCTGATGTTTTTTTTTTTTTTCATTATTAACGGCATACCTTCATCTTTATTATGAAATAAACATCCGATCATTTATCTCAAAAAATGGCATTTTTCTTTGAATACCAAAATAACACCTCTTGTTGGAAACCTCTTCATTTCTACAAAATTTTACTCCCTGACGCCATTAAAGCTATAAATTTCAACACAATTATTTTACCCAAATCCATTTACTAGTAAAAATGTTTCGATTGGTTCACGATTTTCTTCCATACAAAAAATCCTCTCTTATTTAATCATCCTTCACAATTGAAATGGTGTAAATCCTTAACAGTGTATTGTAACCTCAACAGATTAATCTGGCAACATTGTTTATGATCTCTCGTTATGTTGACATTCCCCTTTTTGCGCCTTTATTTATAGATACCGAAGTCCTGATTCACACACGGCAATTTTTTTCAAGCAAGTGTCAATGTTTTTGGGGAGAGAGGCAGATGGCTTTGTCCGCATGCCTCTCCCTCCTACAAACTTTGACACTTGCTTGAAAAAAATTGCCGAGTGTGAATCTGGACTAAGAAATTGCAGATATTTCGACTTTACAACTTAGAACTAATACCATGTTTCCACTATGAGATAATCTAGTCGATTATTTTCGCAAGTTGACAACAACAATTATTTTACCAATGAAACGAAATCCCCACAACAAGTCTGGCGTTGCCACCTCACGACTAGATTTCGAAGTCGATTATCTCCAAATGGAACGTAGCCCTACAGCATTCCTCTGATAACCTAAATTCCAGTGTTGGATATCTTAAAAAAAATAAATAAATTCGGCTTTGTCGAATGTCAAACACACACACACAAATAATTTTATATCAATAAATTTAAAAAATATATATATAAAGTTTAATTAAACAAAAAAAAAAGAAAAACATTTTTAAAAACAAAAAGCTGCAATATTAACCTTATTAAATAATAATACATATATTTTAAGAAAAAATAAAATTGATTTTGTAATATAATTTCAAGCTATAAAATAATATAAAGAATTTTAAAGAATTTTTTTTAGTATTTCAATATCAAATGAGACACACACATAACCTACGACTCGAATCTCATAAAAAACTATTGAAAAATAACATTCCGCGTTTTAAAGATTTAGCAATTCCTTTGTACTTTTTTTTAGATTTTCTTTAATTATATATACATAAATATACTGTTTAACAATAATTTCCTTAATATTTCTTGCTCAATTTTTCTTTGATGTATTTTGATACAAATCTATATTTATATATACATACATACTACATTTAATATTTACAAAAAAAATGACAAACATCACATATGATATGATAAATGAAAAGCTTTAGCTGTATTTAACTGTAAGAGAAAATAATGTAATGTTTTTTATATAAAAAAAATATAAATAAATCTATTTATTGTGTATTAAGAGAATGACAAATTTACTAGAGAATAAATTAAAAAAAAGAAAACAAAATAAATGTGGATTTATTTATTATTATAAATTGACTGACGCATGTAGCTAAAACATTTTATTATTGTTGCAACCGGATTTGAAGTTCCACTTCGGATTGAGTGAAAGGTAAAATTTCCCTCAGAGGGAAATTTTTCTAATTCTAATTTTTAGGATTTTTTATTTATTTCAACATTTTTTAAAGGGAAATTTATTATTTTTTATGAATGAAATTTTTTTATTATTTTCTAACATTTTTATTTCCATTTTAGGCATTCTTATAATATTTGCACCTTTTCATAAATAATTATCAAAGTGAAATTTTTGATTTTTATGAAAAAAGCTTTTACTGATTATTTTTACAACAGGATTTGATTTCTTTTAGAATTATAATTTTTAGATTTAGATTTTTTTGGATTCTGAAATATTTGCATATTGATTTAAATTTTTTTCGATGGGAAATTTATAGAAGCTTTGCTGATTAACAACAGAATATGCCTTTTTACTTCATTTTGAGTGAAAACAACAATTTTCCTTTAAAAAATATTTTTTTTTACTTCATCTTGAGTGAAAACAAAAAAATCCCTGAGGGAAATTTTTGAATTTTAAAAAATTATAAATTTTAATATTTTCAACATTTATTTCAATATATTTTCAAAAGGAAATTTTTGAATTTTCTAACCGAAAAGCTTTTACAGATTATTTCTGCAACAACGGGATTTGAATTTTATTTATAATTTTTCGGATTTTTTTTATTTATTTCAATATTTTTCAAAGGGAAATTTATCATTTTTAAGAATAAATTTTTTTTATTATTGTTCCAACCGGATTTTAAGTTTTCCTTCGTATTGAGTGAAATGTAAAATTTCCCTTTAGAGGAAAAATTTTTCTAATTCTAATTTTAAAGGGAAATTTATAATTTTTATGAATGAACTATTTTTTTATTATTGTTGCAACCGAATTTTAATTTTTCAGAGTGGAATTTTTCTAAAGCTGAGTATAGACGATTGCCAGATCGGCAAACGTTATCAACCCTGTTAAAGTGCTGCAAATATACGGGCAATGTCAGATTGTTAGGCAAATGTGAATTGACAGTTCAGACGATTGCAAGAAAACATTACAATTTCATATATTTACAATATATTTTGTAAATATTTATATGCAGTATTGCCAATAAAAATACATTATAAACAGTGTTGCAAATAAAATGATTTTCTGGCAATGGCGCCGATGTCACATGCATAAACTTCGAACATATAACAATCAGCAAATTATCTCGCAATGACTTTTCTGCTAACGTTGCAAAACTAAAATTGTATGTTCACACGGTTGTAAATTCACAGGGTTGCATTTTTCCGCCATTTTTCTGGCAATGTTGTCCGATCTGCAAATCGTCTGTACTTACCTTAAGTTAGAATTCAATTATTTTTCAACATTTTTATTTTTAATTTAGCCATTCTTATAATATTTGCACCTTTCCATAAATAATTTTCAAAGAAAAATGTTTGATTTTTATGAAAAAAGCTTTTACTGATTATTTTTACAAAAGGATTTGAATTTTGTTAGAATTAGAATTTTTAGATTTCGATTTTTTTGTGTTCCGAAATATTTGCATATTGATTTAAATTTTTTTCGATGTGAAATTTATAAAAGTTTTTGTTGACTATTTTTACAACATAACTGCCAGTGTCAAAGTTTGTAGGAGAGAAAGGCAGAGAGCTCTTTCGGCCTGCCTTTCTCTCCTACAAATTCTGACACTTGCTTGAAAAATTGAATTGAATTGTCTCGTGTGATTCAGAACACACCTGCGAATAAATCAGCTGATTCGTTTACCTATGGCCACGTCACTGATACGTGGAACTATCTGTGTAAATTATTATATAAACCGCCATGTCCACATTACTGGGTCGTATCTGTCGTACCTGCCTCCTAGAATCTTCCACAACTATGCACAAATTGCTTGATAGGCAAATCGAGAAATGCTGAATCGAACATTTCCAACAAATTTTGATAAGGTCTTGATACTAGCGACCATCTTGAATTCATCACGAAAATAAAAAACCAGCCTATTTTGTTCAGCTTGGTTCAAAAGTTACGAAAATAGTGTTCAAAGTTGGGGCTCGGACCCATAGGACCCGGTCCCCGATATAGTCAACATTATACTCAAACGAAAGGTAATGCCATGTAGAGGCAGGCACCCAGGGTACAATATTTTGGGGGGCTTGGGCCCCTAATACCAATATTATACTCAAACGAAAGGAAATGGCGAGCAGACTCCTAATAATGCGATAAAATTAAAAAAATACCCGTTAGGCCCATATGACTCAGTAAAATGGGGACATAGCCCCACAGAATGTATATTATACTCGATATTATTCTTAAGCAAAAATAATGTGCAAAGACAGCTTTTCTAAAGCCCCTGTGACTTCCAAAAAAGTATTGCATTTTCAAAAAAAATCGCGCGATTTTTTTTAAAGTCCCTGTGACTTTCAAAGAAAATGTTTTCATTCACATTGTGTTCTGATGCCTTTTTGTAGGTCACAAATAAGCGGTTTTTCGCATAGTAGTCATGCGAACGTGCCACACAAAACACCCGCCCCTCAAATTATAAAGATTATTTTCACCACCTCACCCCCTTTTAACCCCAGAAACAAAGCATTTTTGTGAACGTTTGGCTCGTGGGGCAGGCGGTTAGTCTATTTAATACCTTAATTTACATGTATTGTGTTATGTTATATTAAAATAACATTAAAAGTAGCAAAATAAATAGTGTCCAACTTTTTTTTTGCCTACAAATACAAATGAAATTTTTCTTTCGTAAAAATCGCGGACTTTTTTGAAATAATAACACAAAAATACATTAAGTCTATGTATTACCTCAATTTACATATTTTGTGCCATTTTATATTAAAGTAACATTAAAATTAGCCTTCCATTCGGTTTCAAACGTTTCGCGGTCTAAATTAAAATGTTGACGTACTCCTCTTCCCTCAAGAATAAATAGTGGAATATATATATATATACATATATTTAACAAATTTCTTTAGGAAATGTGTATGTACTTGAATATGGGTCTAGATATCTGAAATGATAAAAATGGAGTTATACAATTATTGAAGCACAAATAATTCCACTTTACCTATAGTGAGAAAAATGTTGTTCTAATCCCAATGCCCCACATACACCAATGCATATATTATCTACCTCTGTATATTTATCAAAATTATATTCAGAAATAGCAATTATAGTTTTGAAGTTGGTGCGGAGGTACTTAAGAGGTTGAAATGAGAATACTTGGTGCTCCATTAGATTAATTAGAATTTCTTCAATTTGCCTAACGTTGTTTGCTTTAGTTCTGCAAAGCTTTGCGTTATAAGACGCCACATCATTTTCATGCAGAAGAGAGGAGTGGATATCCATAAGGAGCATGTAGTATTAATTTGTACGTCTCTGTTTAGCATTCCTCGCCCATGTTGAAATGAATTATTCCTCTTTTTCTCTTGCATTGCTGAGACTGACGATAGAAAACAAAATAAATAATTAGTTTAATACATATTTTGTCTACTTCTTATACCTATCTATGGATTGGGAATTGTTATACTCCATAATAAAGCACCACTATTGGTATCGCAATAGTAACGACATTCTTTTAAAAAAGGTTTTGCGTATTCGGGTAAAACGTCCCGTACGAATTTCGCATTCGGTTAAATGCATGGGTTTCATCATACATTATTAAAATGCGCGGTTGCCCTACGCCACTAATTTGTTCACTTAAAAAATGGTTTGTTTACAAATGTAATATATCAAAGTAAATATATCTACCCATCTATGTTTTCTCCGTGATTTTCTAAAGTGTTTCGGTGTAGTAAATCATATGAAACTACTAAAATATTGAAACCAATTTGTCTCACTTCAGAAATAACAGTCGTTAATTGGTTTGCGAATAATCTTGTATCCTTAGTGTTATGGGGAATGACGAAATAGCATATAAGTTGTTCCCAACCATGTATAATTCCCTGGATGGAGAAAACTCGTACCTCCTTCCTAATGCCATTATCATCGACAGATAATTCGTCTACAGATAAACAAACAATTCTGTCTTCCTCGGCATTTTGTGGCAATAATCTATATTGGTCAAAAACCCTTGGATCAAAGCCAGGCAATATATGCCTGACCTTTAAGATTTCCTGCGAAGGTGGCAAATTAAAATTTAGCTTTGGACACCCAGAAGGGTACATCCCACTCTATTTCCGGTGTAATAGTTGACTGACTCTTCTGCTCCGTTGTCCATCCTACGTACTCCTCAGCAGCAATATCTTCATCCCATGACCATCCTCCTCCGCAGCAACAACGATAGCAGCGTTATGAGCTCCAGCAACAACCTCAGCTACATCCTCATCCCTTGACCATCCTCTTCAGCAGCAACAGGGGCAATGACATCATCGTTAAGAGCTCTAGCAGCAGGGTAGGACGATTTTCAAAATGGTTGCTGCAATCCACAAATTTCAGTAGGGGAATCATTTAGAGCCCAGTGGGCTCTATGATCCCTGGTCCAAAAAATTTTTTTTTGGCGATGCCCCCGGTATTGCACTTTTGCCATAATCTGAAACACAAAAGGTTAAAACTTACGTCGAAGAAGTTGTTTGCGAATTTTTCCAAGTTATTTGCGATATTTTCCAAGTTAAAAAAAAAATACCTATTTTTGAAAAATATAAATTGGTATGGACATAACGTTTTTCTCAGTGTGCACATCTAACCAAAATTTTCTACATCGTTTGATATCCTCTGAAGGATGAGATTCTGATAATCGTATACAAAAATAATGAATAATAAGATATGTCATCCCGAAGCGAGTAAGTTGTCAGTTACGAACGAATAAAAATTTCAACGAGTTGGTGTTCAAAGAGTGAGTTTTTCCGCGGATTTCGGACCGATTTTCCCGAATTTTTTGTAATTGTCACAATTAAAAAATTAATATCAATCGATTAGTACAAAAAAAGTTCAAACTATGTTCGCGGAAACCTGTTTTTTAGCGTGTGACATTTCATTCCTATTCGTCCGTAACTGATAGATTTTGACAGTTCTCGGGATGACTTATCTTCATAATTTATAATTTTTGATCGTATATTCTGCACAGATATTAACAAATGCTTGGACGAGGTCGGAACAAAATGAAACAATCAAATTTTCGAATGCAGAAAGAAATGTAATAACGCCCTAAAATATTTACAGCTGTATTCATAAAAACTTAAAACAGCAAAATTTGTTAAAACTGTATTCATAAACGATTATTAGCCTAAAACATCTTTTGTAAACCATTGTTAAATGCGTGAGTTATAATATTGGTTCGACCCTACTTTAAGCTTTTGTTAAAGTGACATTTGCTTTTGCTTCGTGTGCATTTGCAAAACATTTCATGGAATTTTTTAATTAAATGAAAAAAAATATAAGACTGTTTAGGTTTAGGTTAGGGTGGCAGCCGTATTTTTTTACAAGCTCACATAGACCAGTTTAGGTCCCTAGTGTTACCACGGGCTGAAATGCCCCTCATCGAAACCAACCTGTTTGATATATAAATTTATCGATAGTACGAATATCAGTACTGGAAAGATCTGTTAGGCTGCCTAAAAAGGCCGACCCCAGTATATCCAGTCGTCGTTTACTCAAAGCGGGACAGTCGCAAAGCAAGTGCTCAATGCTCTCCACTTCTTCCTCATCTCCACAGCTTCGGCAGAAGTCATTGGACTCAATACCCAATCTTTTGGCGTGTTCGCCGATCAAGCAGTGTCCCGTCAGAACCTGTACTAACGTAGACAATCGTTTCCTCTCTAGTGCGAGGAGATATTTTGACCTTCTCAGGTCATACCTTGGCCAGATTTTTCTAGCTACCCTGCAGGTGCCGATTTCTGTCCATCTATCGGTGGACTGCCTGATTGCCTCTTGCCTAAGCCAAAGCTTGCACGTGGATAGTGGCGCACCAATATATGCAAATTCTTCGAGAATTTGTAATGTCGTCCCTTTCCTAGCAAGTTCATCGGCTTTGCAGTTCCCCGGGATATCCCTATGCCCAGGCACCCATATGAGGTGTATATTAAACTGCTCAGCCATCTCGTTAAGAGATCTGCGGCAGTCGAGGGCTGTTTGTGAATTTAGGGATGTTGCCTCCAGAGAATTGATGGCAGCCTGGCTGTCCGAGTAAATGACAACGCCATTGTTGGTTACTATGTTGCGACTCAGCCACTTGGCGACTTCCCATATTGCCATTATTTCGGCTTGATAGACACTGCAGGTATCTGGTAGTCTGTGAGCTATATCCAGACTAAGTTCTTCACAGTGTACTCCGAAGCCAACCTTTTCATCAAGCTTCGAACCATCCGTGTAAAAGTGGAAATGGTTTATATTACCTGGTATTCTGCCGACCCATTCATCTCTGGCGGGAATCATAGTGATGTAATTTCTCTCGAAGGTGTACACTGTTGGTATATAGTCCACTCGGTCGGTTACCATAGCACTACACTTTGATATCCTCATGTGACCATAGTTCTTGTACCTCCACATTGATAGGCAGTTTAATCTTATAGCCGCTTTGGTTGCAACCTCTCTCGCCACAATATTAATCGGCAGTATATGGAGTAGGGCTTGTAGAGACTCGGTCGCTGTAGTCCTTAAGGCTCCGCTTATGCTCAGGCAGGCAGTTCTCTGAACCTTTGTTAGTAGGTTGGTAATGGTTAGTTTGTCAGTTGCCGTCCACCATACCACAATACCGTATAACAGTATTGGACGAACTACTGCTATATATATCCAGTGGACGATTTTAGGAGAGAGTCCCCACCGCGACCCTACAGCCTTTTTGCAGGAATATAAGGCGACGTTGGCCTTCCTTACACGTTCCAATACGTTAAGTCTAAATAACATTTTCCTATCTAGAATTATTCCTAAAAATTTTGCACTTTCAGAAAAGAAAAGACTAGATCTGTTCCATTTATCCGAGGTGGAGGGTCCACATGTGGGACATTATTCATCCTAGTAAAGAGAACCAATTCTGTCTTGTTGGGGTTAACGCCCAAACCGCTGCTTCTGGCCCATCTAGCCAACTTGTTCAGAGCCACCTGTAGGATGTCTCTGAGGACGTTTACGAATTTGCCACTCACTGCGATTGCCACGTCGTCCGCATATGCCACGACATTGCAGCCACAACGTTCTAGATCTAGCAGGATTTCATTCACCGCTAGGTTCCAAATTAGTGGAGACAGTACTCCTCCTTGCGGGGTCCCTCTGTTTACATACCTTGTTAGAGTTGTGGACCCTAGACATGCTGTTATGCGTCTTCTGGTGAGCAGACTTTGAATTAGTCTAATCAAACTAGTGTTAACTTTTAGATGTGAGAGTGCCGCAATTACCGCATCGGAGTGAATGTTGTTAAAAGCCCCTTCTATGTCAAGAAATGCCACCATGGTGAATTCCTTGAAATGCAGGGACGATTCGATAGTGCTCACAAGTTCGTGCAGGGCTGATTCAGTAGACTTGCCCTTGTTGTAAGCATGTTGGTTCCCCGACAGGAGTTTTGTATCCAGGTTTTCCCTAATGAAATGATCTAAAAGTCTTTCCAGACCTTTCAATAGGAACGAGGATAGGCTAATTGGTCTGAAGTCTTTTGGCCTAGTGTGTGATATCTTTCCCGCTTTAGGTATGAATACCACTTTGGTATCCCTCCATCGATTCGGGACGTATGAAAGCCTGATACAGCCTACATAAATTTTCTCCAGCCAGGGGATAATGTACTTTAACATTTTCTGCATTTCTGCTGGAGTGATGCCATCTGGTCCAGGTGACTTGAAGGGCTCAAAGCTGTTAATAGCCCAGCTTATTCTGGATCTCTCAGTCAAGAAGCTAGCGACGCTCGCAGTCCACTCGCACTCTTGTTGGTCCTGCTGATCCTCGGGTTCTGTTACAGAGTTCCCCGGGAAATGTGTGTCGAGCAGTACATTGAGCGACTGCTCGCTGTTTTTGGTCCAGTTATTTGCCTGATCCTGTAAATATCCCACTGTACAGGGTGAAGCAGATAATATCTTCCTCAGCCTAGCGGCGTCGGAGACCTTTTCCACTTCACCGCAGAAGGTATACCAAGAGCGCCTTTGCGCCTTTCTAAGCTCCTTCTTATAGATCTTGAGTTGCTCTTTATAGGCATCCCAATCATTAGCGACCCCAGTAGATTTAGCCTTATTGAATAGCTTGTTGCAGGTCTTTTTCATAGCCGTTAGCTCAGAAGTCCACCATTGGGGTTTAGTTTTACCCTTGTACCTTGTTTTTGGACAGGCTTCTTCAAGGGATCTATTGAATGATATGGTGATATGATCGACCAGATTATCCAGACCGGCTTTGTCACTCGGTTCGTACGGAAGTTTAGAGTTGAGGACTTTCTTGAAATTCTTCTCATACAGATGCCACTTTGTCTTCCTTACATTTCTGTGGACGGCGGGTTTAGGCGCTTTTTCCGCGAGTTTGAACTCAATATAATGGTGATCTGAGAATGAGTGGTCGTCCAGTACATTCCACCCAATAATTTTGTCTGACAGCCGGTCAGTAGCAAACGTTACGTCGAGTACTTCTTGTCTGTCTTTAATTGTGAAGGTCGGTTTATTACCTATGTTACAAATACTAAGATTGGTAGTTAGAATAAAGTCAAGAAGCGAATCACCCCTATTGTTTATATCCGTACTACCCCAGATAGTATGATGAGCGTTCGTGTCTGCGCCAATAATCAGCTCGAGCTCGTCAGACGTTGCTTCTTCTACTACTTCCCTGAATAGAGCAGTCGGTACTACAGATTCATAAGGCAAGTAGCTGGAGACCACCCAATATATGCGATTACCGATCTCCAGGCTAGCAGCTGTTTGGTCTTTACCACTTAAATTAGTCAGGAGAAAGATACTTAGATCTTTCCTGGCCAAAATGCAGGTTCTTGGAGTGCCTTCACAGTTGGCCACAAGCAGTTTAAAGTTGGGTGTCCTAATACCGCACACCCTTCCTCCCACTACGTAGGGCTCCTGTATCAGGACGATGTCTACTGCGCCTGTGGACAGGCGCAGCAATAGAGCCGCTGAGGCTGCTTTAGCGTGATGGAGGTTAATCTGTAGAATTCTTACCATCATTGGTAATTGACAGATTAACATCCACCCCGACAAGGGTGTTATCGAACTCTTCGTCCGTATCGTCGAGAAGCATGTCCCCGCCAGATGCGTCAAAGAGTCCGGAGACTCCCCTCAGCCCCTCTGTGTCAGAAGTAGAGCTTTCGTCCTCAGAGTAGGACGTTACAGATCTTCTGTTAGAGTTGGAGTCACCCGAAATAATGGGCGTGGATACCTCCGCACTTCCAGAAAGCTGTGTTTCAACCGCGGTGGACGACTCACCTTCCGCAGTGGGAACTATATCCTGCTTGTATACCTTCAAGACTATAGTCTCGAAGCCATACTGTAGGGTTGCACTTGCACGTTGTATATGGGAGGTGGATTCAGCGTTAAGGATCAAATTGACCTGCCGCTTTTTACCATCCGCCTCACCCACCTTGCTGATTCTCCAATTATGGGCGGGCAGACCAGGATTGGAATCTTTTATTATTTCTAATATGTCAGCCGGGTTGGAGGGCTCTTCTGTAACCCAGGTGATGGCTCTAGGATGACTAGGGATGTTGTTTTTTCGACAATATCCAACTGGGCACCCGGCCACACCTCACCCGCCCGACTCAGAGCAGCCTTATAAAGGTCTACTGATCTGGCATCACCGAAATATAAGAGCTTTACTCTCCCCTGATGCCATCCTGCATCGTTGCAGATTGGTGGTTTGCCCGGCATTTCTCTACGGACATCGAGGTAATGAGCCATAATGGCTGATTGTACATGACTCCATTTGTCCTTGAGGATGGATCCATCCTCACTACTTCTGTCTATAACAGCCATCACTAGACTCTCCTTCGCCACTTCATTGAAGGGCTTGGTGAGTGTCCTGTTGATGGTGACATTAGGGCCTCTTGCCTTTTTCGAAGGCAGGGGTTCATCAGGTGATCTGATTCGTTTTACTTTATTAGCCGTTAACACAGCTGAATTTGTGGCTCTTTCAGCCGACTCATTGGCCTTAGAAGCATCTATGACGCCTTTAGCCCAGGTAAGTGACTCTTTTTGTTTTTCGGTAAGAGCCGAAACCTCAACAGCCTCCAACTTCGTCAAAACTCTGAGCGCTACACGATGCTCATTGTGCTTCCGTTTTGACGGTCGGACATGACGTTTTCCCCTCACCGCACCACCTGTTGTGAGTGCTTGGTGGAGATTTTCACCATTTTTGGTGTGGTCGGCTTTGGCCAAGACCAACGGACGGACAGTCGGACGATTGGGTAACCGCGCTCCATCGGAACACGAAGGCATCCCCGTCAAGAGAATTTATTTTAATTTTGTCTGTATTAGACCGTAATAGGTACTACGATGTAGGCCTTACAGACTTTGTACAGATTTTTGCTATTGCGTAATAGGTACTGGTAACTATCCGCTATGTGATAAACACGTCCGTTCACTGCGAATGATCAGTTGGTATATCATATAAGACTGTTATTGAACATATTTTCTAGAAATGGTTTAGGTTAAAAAAAAGAATAAAATACGTAACTGTGCCTTCTAGAACGTGTTTGTCAAAACGGAATGTACCATTAAATATGAGGTATATCAAAACGTGGACCTATTTGACTCATTTTTCCAGGAAAAGTTAAAGGCATTGTGCAACATAAGCTGCTCCTGATCCCAAAAATTGTCAAAGTCGGACTGACATGGCTAAATTCACTCTGGGCATGATTCTGCGTCCATCGGTATATAAAATGCATTCTTCTTTTTCCCATATTGTAAATCGTTATAATAAATGCATTTTCGCATCCTTTTTTCTACATTGTTTCATAGAAGATCAAAATCTTTGCAAATGTAAATTGTACAAAATTCACTAATGATATGTAAACAATCAACATGTGTTATATATTATTCGTTATTCGAATACCTTGTTGTATGTAATAAAAAAAATTATCTGAATTCGTCATTTATTTGATCTTTAGTTGTTGTTTTTTATTTAATGGACAAGTGAGCATACATTTTTGTTAATTATTACAGTTGTTTTTAAAATTAACAATAATATAATTTACGAGTATATATTCGACTACTCTTGCAATTGATAATCCTATTAATGTATCATTAAGAGACAAAATGGTGTGTGAAAAAGATGGTGTTGCCAGCATTACATTTACGAAGTCATTAAAATGTTTATTAGTTAAAATGCTGTTTATGAATACGATTTTTTAATAATCGTTTGTTAGGCCAAACGTGTTTGTTACCTAATGTGCACTTTAAATCATAATTAGGATTTTTTATGAATACGGCTGTTAAAAATTAATATATTTCATTTTATTAATTTTTTAGTTAAACTATTAACATTTTTATGATAGATTTTAGATATTAGGCTTTTTTGGTCTGTTTTTAAATGAAAATGCAAGTATATTACTTACTTTTTTCCTCCGACGTTTCGTTGGTCTTTTCCAACTTCTTCAGGGATATATTTATTGAAAAATATTTAACTTTACATTTAAATATCAACAGAGAATTAAATTATAAACATAAAAAACACTGTCGTTAATGCAAGCTTCCAATTACCACTGTGTATATTGCATTGGTGTTGTCTTTGTCCTCTTTCGTTTTCATTGCTTTTGTTTTAATTTGAAAATTTCTTCTTTTTTGGTTAAATTTTGTATCAATTTATATTTAATATAATTTCTAATTTAATTATATTTAAATAACATTTTTAAATTAACTATATTTAATATAATTATTGATTTAATAATATTTAAACAAACATTTTTGTACATTTCTTTTTGAATCATTCTCATTTTTCCGTTCAATTTTTAATATTTTAATTTGTACATTTCCGGTTTTTGATTAAATTTTTTCAAATTGAAATTAAATTGTATTTCATATAATTTGAATTTAATTATAAATAAATAACATTTTTAAATTAATTGTATTTAATAAAATTATTGATTTAATAATATTTAAATAAACATTTTTGTAAATTTCTTTTTGAATCATTCTCATTTTTTCGTAAAATTTTTAGTTTTTTGGTTAAATTTTGTATAAATTTAAATTAAATTGTATTTCATATAATTTGAATTTAATTATAATTAAATAACATTTTTTAAATTAATTATATTTATTATAATTATTGATTTAATAACATTTAAATAAACATTTTTGTACATTTCTTTCATATTAATTGAAATTAAATTGTATTTAATACAATTTGTAATTTAATTATATTTAAATAAAAATATATTTCAATAAAATTTAACTACATTTATTTAAATATGTATGTAAGAATTTCGGAGCAAATTGCAAAATTCGCCTTCAAACAGCACATTTCTTATTAAATTGTCAGCGATTGTACGCTGCTCGGGGATCATATTATTTATTTTTGTCTATACAGCTTCTGCAAAGCATTGGATTTCAAAATTTTTAATGAGATTTCCTGAAATAATACCAATTAATATAAATTAGTAAATACACATTTTTGGTTCCATTTGTCTGGCAGTCAAACCTTTACGTGTGATCAGTCCATTAAGTGTGGTTCAGGGAGAACATCTCAAAATTTAAAACATTCCACTTGGTATAGTCAGACCCATGTTGCTCATTTTATCTGCAGTTTTTACTTTCATTTTGGGGGTCATATGAAATTTGTAAATATAGGGAGGTTTTCCTTTAATTTGATTTCTTCTGGAATTGTTTTAGTGAGCTCGTCACGTACAAACTTCTGTTTCATTGTTTTTTCAGATTTTATTTTCATCATAACCTCAATGTTTAATCCGAATTGTGTAAATGCACTTAAAAGTACCAGCTAAATCAAAATTCAGCAGGTAATTCCGTTTATTTACGTTTCCTGTTCGTTGCCTAATCGATTACTCTAAATTTCATTTGAGGGCTCTCTTAAATACATAGTTCTGCATCACACGCAATTTTTTCCTGGTTTGGAAAGCCTCGTGTGATGCAGGACATAACACTGAATAGATCAGCTGATTCGTTTCCTATGGCCACGTCTCTGATACGTTTTTCCAAACCAACCTTTCGATTAAAGGTCGGGTTAGGCAAACTTAACCGTTAGTTAACTTAAGCGCCGCCGTAACGTTGCCCGCTGGGGCAATTACCCAAAGCTTGAAAGACGTGCTGTTTCACTCAGTATTCACAACAAAAATAGCAACAAATAATTTTATTTTATATTTATTTGCTACCAAGTTATCATTTTATTACTTATTTATCATTTCTTTTCAAAAGTTTCGCATAAATGTATACTTTTTTCATTATTTTACTAATTTTGTTTGCAAATTCACGCAAACTTACGCGTCCAAATCAAATTTCAGCCGTCCGTTTACGTTTCGTTTTCGTTGGCTAATCGTTTGCACTGATTTTCATATGTCAGATTGACTCAGCTGATTCGTTACGCTACGGGGGCGTTGCGGTTACGTTTGCCTAAACCAGCCTTAACTTAACGATCAAGTGGTACGCTACGATACGCAGGCCACTAATATACCAAGAAAAAGAGGAAGAATTGAAAACAGCTGTTGACACATAGTTTGTTTACCTGTGAATCTGACTTGAAACTATCTGTATAAATTATAACCGCAATGTCCACATTTCTGGGACGCATCTGCCGTACCTGCCTCCTAGAATCTTCCACAATGCACAAATTGCTTGATAGGCAAATTGAAGAAATGCTGAATCAAACATTTGCAACAAATTTTGATAGGGGTCTTGATCCTAGCGACCATCTTGAATTCGCTAATTTGCCGTTGGAAATTTGCAAAGATTGTCTTGAAATTGTGGCAAATTTTTATAATTTTCAAAATATGGTTTGGGCCAACAATGAGAAGTTGCGAAGTCTGATTAAACATCAAGAAGTTGAAGCTGTTTTTGTAGCGGAGGCATTGGAAACAAACGATGACAAAGACTTTTTGAAAGATGATTGTTTGGGAGATTTCGAAGAGTCGGAATCATTGAAATCGGATCCTGATGAAATTGCGTATGAAGTGCAAAATGTTTTAGATAAACTGGAGAAAGAAGTAACCAAAGAAGATGATTTTTTGTCCCTGGAAACACTAACAACTATGCACGATGAAAATGGGGACGATATTAAAATAGAAATAGAAGCAGTGGAAAGAAAAACAAATGACTATGAGTTGCTAGAGGAAGACGTCCACGACTTTGTGGAGGAAGACGATGTAAATAATGATGATGATGATGAGGAATATTGGCCAACTAATGATGGTTATGATAGCGATGACAGTAAATGGTAAATACTAAAACATCTCAATTGTTTTTTTTATTTTTTATTATCATTCAAACAAGTAAATTACAGTACAATACAGTTGAGAATTCAACACAACTACTCAAAAATAAAGACTAATACAAGGGGAAAAAGAGGAGAGGAAATAAATAGTAGCCATTGTGCTGTTGTACTACTAAAAAAATACTAAATTCTTACACGAAACTATTGTCGAGTAGTCATAGCATAATATTATTTATAATCTTCTTACTATTCTATGTTTTTATATTTATTTATATATTTTTAATCATTGTGCGACAAACTACGCCGCATAGGTATCTATTATTGTTATTTTTTATTTGTTTAGGTACTCGTATGTATTAACTACTCGTATACGTTATTAAACTTAACGAGATATAAGATATAATGTTTTATAGCATTAAATTTTTTTCCTTTAACTTATTTTTAGTAATTTGAATAACGATCAGGAAGATGTTAGTAATCCAAAGACCAAGACCACCAGGAAGTACAATAAACGCAACCCCTCGAAATCCTCAAACAAAATCTGCACTATATGCCACAAAACTTTTAAAAAACGTATGTTCTTAACGCGTCACATGTCGGTTCACAGCGAAGATAATACATTTGTTTGTGATGTATGCGAATATCGGTTTGCCACGGAAAGACTGTTAAAGATACACATATCTTATAAACATAATAAGGGAGAGACCATTAGCTTGGCCGGTGGTCCCTATCAGTGTCCCGATTGTCCCATGGTGTTCCAACAGACTCGAGCCTTGGCTTCCCACAGAGTAATGCATGCGGAAAGAAATTTTAAGTGCAAAATTTGTGGAGTAAATCTGAAAACGTTATCGGCTGTTACACGTCACATGAACTGTAAACATCCCGGGATATTGCCATATCAGTGTCAAATATGTAATACTTCATTTCCCGTGGAAACTCATTTTACGGAACACATGAATATGCATAAGGGACAAAAGAAACATAAATGTGATAACTGCGATAAAAGTAAGTAGTAGATTAAATAATCCATAAAATATCTGCGACTTGTATTTGCTTTTTTCACAGGCTTTCCCAATAGCACGGCTTTAAAGGATCACGTGCGTTCACATACCGGCGAGTCTCCCTATTTATGTTCACATTGCGGCAAATCCTTTAAAACGTCCAATATACTGAGACAGCATTTACAAAGACATGGCGAAAAGAATTTCCAATGCCCTGAATGTCCTATGCGTTTCTATGCTAAGGTCAATCTGCAAAAACATATGTGCACCCACTCAAAGGAGAAAAAATATGTTTGTGATGTGTGTGGTTCATCATTCACGCGAGGAGATTCACTCAAATCTCATCGATTTAAACATTCCGGCGAACGGCCGTTCAAGTGTGAAGAATGTAATATGAGGTAAGGGGAAATTTTATTTATATGTATATGAGATTCCTCCTCCTGAAATCTCGGTTTTTATGAGTGGAAATCTTTTAAGATTATAATATCGATATATTGCAATTTTCTATTTGTTTTTTTGTCTATACTTTCAGTTTTGTTTTCAAACGCCATTTACTAAGGCATAAAATTACGCATACAGGAGAGAAACCGCATATGTGCAACTACTGTGATCGTGCCTATGCCGCTAGCGGCGATCTGGTGAAACACTTGCGAACTCACGTAGGAGAAAATACATATTTCTGTGATGAATGTCCACAAACATTTAAATATCGACATGATTTACGGGATCATAAGAATCAACATTACAAAGAGAAAACTTCAACTACAACTGAAGTGGTCGTGGATAAGGATGAAGCTCAGACCGGTGAAAATTAGACATGATCTGCCTCTTATGATATTAATAAAGCGGGGTAACAATTCCAGAAATTCTAAACTTTTGAATAGTTTGTTTTACAATTTTTGGAGAACGTTTTATGCTTTCAGGAAACGCATTCTTGAAGAAATGTTGCAAAGAAGGAATGTGATGCAGTGTCTGCTCTACAATATAGGCGTAACATCCAAACTTCGACACTCTTCCAATGCATTTTTAAAGAGAATCTCATAATTACAAAAAGTTATGTTTTCATTCGGTCTCTTTTTATTTTTTCTGTCAGCGAGCTGTCATGTTGCTAAAAATGCTGTCATGTTGCTAAAAATGCTGTCATGTTGCCAAAATACTTTTAGTGGAAACGTATCGTACGCCTGCGGGCCCCATGACATACCCAACGTATGTGAAACGTCGTGCGCCAGACGTTCAGCAATCTGTGTGACGTCTACCAAATGTTTTTATTTTCGCGCAGCACGTTGTCTTGTTTTTATTCAATTAAATTTGAAATTTCGGTCTCTTTTTTTATTTCTGTAACAGCTCCAAAGTGAATACAACCCAGCTCTTTCAGTTCGTGAAATACGAGAAAAAATATATACCTATACATCTGTCGAGAATTGAAGTATATACAACAGTACTTTGACAAACGTCGTACAACGACGTCGGCTATTTAAGTAGCCGCCTTGGTATCTATTGTGAATTGTCACAGAACTGCTTTAATCAACCCTGACTGTTTGTTTTGATTCTACTGTGAATGGCCATTATTCATTATTTTTGGGTATACGTGTAATTTTTGTCGTCTTATTAATTTATATTTTATAGTTTTATGGTTTAATGTCGTATCAGTGAAATGTCCGCTACATTACGTTATCGCGGCAATAAAAATAATCTCCTAGAAATAGCCAAAACCTTGGATGCTTTTAAGAAAGTCCCAGAAAAATACACGGAAACAACTGAAATTGGCGGAACATGTAAGTGACCCTAGTGATTTGTGATTTGTATGTGCTCTTTGCTTTGCCCCAAGTAATTGTTGTTGTATCAGATGTTGATGGACGTAGGCAATTCGTCGTAATGTGTTGTGAGAAAAACGTCAACGTATCGTTTTTACAAATTGTAGCCATGACAAATGGGACCGCTACAAATTTGTAGCCATGACACCACGACAAATGGGACCTCTACAAATTGTAGCCATGACAAATGGGACCGCTACAAATTTGTAGCCATGACACCACGACAAATGGGACCTCTACAAATTGTAGCCATGACAAATGGGACCGCTACAAATTTGTAGCCATGACACCACGACAAATGGGACCTCTACAAATTGTAGCCATGACAAATGGGACCGCTACAAATTTGTAGCCATGACACCACGACAAATGGGACCTCTACAAGTTGTAGCCACGACAAATGGCTCTTACCTCTTACCCCTTTGACTACGAAGCCGGTTTCAAGCGGTATTATATGGAGAGAAACTTTGTCCTGATTTTTAAATTTTTCCAGCTTTCTGTAGTTTTGTAGCTTCGCAATAACTTTGTTATTTTTCATTAAATTTTAGTGTATAGAAATCGCTCAATAGCTGTCGAATTTCAACTTTATAAACCATAATAATTTTGATTCTCTTTTCTTCCTAATTTCTTTCAGTATCCTTAATCAGCCGTCTCCTGATTATCTTTCTAATCTATAGAGAAATACAATACTATCAGGATGCAAAGCTTATGTATCAATTTGAACCAGATACCGATACTGATAAAGTCCAAATGCATGTGGATATAACGGTAGCAATGCCCTGCAGTTCTATGTCTGGTGTAGATTTAATGGATGAAACGCAACAGGATGTCTTTGCCTATGGCACTCTACAAAGGCAGGATGTATTTTGGAAATTGGGCTTGGAGGAGCGTGAAGAATTTGAACGCCAGCAGCATTTAAATCATTTTCTTCGTGAACAATACCATTCGGTAGCCGATGTGCTCTTTAAAGATATGATCAATTCAAACGAACTCAATCATCCGGAGAGGGAACATAAGAGTCATGCTTCACCCAAAGAGAAATATGATGCCTGTCGTTTGCATGGCACTTTGGGTATCCACAAAGTTGCGGGTGTCTTGCATATGGTGGGTGGCGCACAGCCTGTTGTAGATATGATTGGAGATCATCTAATGATTGGATTTCGTCGTTTGCCTTCAAATTTTACTCATCGCATTAATCGTTTAAGTTTTGGACAATATGCAAAGCGTGTAATTCAGCCATTAGAGGGTGATGAGACCCTAGTACCGAACGAGGCTACAAGAGTACAATATTTCCTCAACATAGTGCCCACAGAAATACACAATGCATTTTCAACCATCAATACGTATCAATATTCGGTGACAGAGAATATTAGAGTATTGGGTGAGTTACTCGTATATATACTTATTTGTTAAATTAACAGATTTGTTCATAAAAAGTTTTTGAAAGTTGAAGGTAAAATGCATTTTAGTGTTCAAAATCAGTTCAAAAAATCTTTCAGAACTTTTTACGAATAAGACCTTTTGCTTTTAAAGTTATTATTTCTTATATTATTTATTTTTCAGACGGTGAAGCCAGTTCTTATGGATCACCCGGTATTTACTTCAAATACGATTGGTCGGCATTGAAAATTGTGGTACGCACAGATCGGGAAAATCCCATCAATTTCATTATACGTCTGTGCTCTATAATATCGGGCATAATTGTAATATCAAGTATGTTTTAGATATCGCTCATTTTAAAAAAATTTCACATTTTGAGTTATGACATTTCACATAAGTGTGATTTAAATGAATCTCAAGAATCAGCCCAAACATGGATCAGCTTGTAGATATTGATATGTGCGACAATTTAGTATGACCACCTCAAAAAAAATTATTTTGAGTTGTGACGTTCTTTTTCTTAATGAGCGATATTATTTTACGTTGGAAAAACATAATTCAATTTCATTTTTCGTTTACTCTATTAATAGGCATTTTAAACCACATCTTGGTTGCGATACAGAAACAGCTACTGGCAATATTTGCCCCACAATTATTACACAAAAGACTGAAAGAATCGCCGGAGAATACCCCATTGGCCAAGCCGCAGAATTACGTGGATCCGGCTGCAGCAGCAGCTGCTCCCCAATTGGTGGTTAGCAATGATTTGATAAACAATGCCAATAAGATGGCAGCACAAGTGGGCCCTATTATACCTACCGTCAACAAAAGTGATGAACCCTGACAACAATGCCATCAAAAAGTTATCATCATTCCAAAGAATCTCCTCGGATCAATTTTATTTTAGTTGTAATAATAAAAGACGTGTTTTTTGTACAAAATCAGAAGTCTTTAATTGAAAATAACCAGGAAGATTAAAATCTAGCGACAAGTTTGGCAGAAGTGCAAATATAGGAATGTTCCAATCGTTTCTACTCGCCAAAAGAAATCGTTTGATGTACATATTGTCCCCAAATAAGCTAAAAATACTGACAATATGAGGAATTTAAATAATTTGAAAATAGATTCTGGAAAAAATTCTCAGTACGAGAAAGTTTTCCTCTATATATTTGGAACCTACAACGAATTTCCTTTAATTTGAGGGGTCGCAAGCTAAATGGACCCAAAACATACATATTTTCAAGATCCCAACGACATTCCTTGGTGGGGTCTTGACAATTTTTCTGGAATATTTGTAAAATATGTAGAATTTCCGTTCATTTGAAGGGTCGCATGGAATATGGACCCAAAACCTCGTTTTTCAAGAAAAAAAATTCTCCGCAGATTACAAATTCAATGGGAAAATGTTTAAGCCCCCCTCGCGGAAGTACCGTAGGGTCCTGAGTAACTAACGAAAGCTCACATAGCAAAGGACTATTTTTATGTTACAACAATATTAAATATTCCCCCTGATGATGACCAACGAAGTTGGCCGAAATATTGGGCAAATAAAGAAAAATAAATAAAAAAAAAAGTATTGTCTTTTATTACGGACCTCAAGCCGAACAAACAATCCAATCATAACAACAAAAAGGTCTACAATACATACATATATCCAAATTGGATTTGTGTCCATACCCTTCAAATGAAAGAAAATTCTCCGTAGATTACAAATACGATAAGAAAAAGTGAAATACCCCTCCTGGGAAGGTCGTAGATTTTCTAGAAAAATTGGCTTTGGTCCGTATACCGTGCGATCCCTTAAATGCAAGAAAATTCTGAACAGATTACAAATATGATTGAAAAAATTTAAAGGTGTCTTGACAAATTGCAATTTAGTTACTTTTTTCATTTTAAATATAAAGGGAAATTTCATAAATATTCAATGTTATCTAAAATATTTGCTTCTCGAAAAAACTATAACTTTTGCTGAGATCACCACTATCGTCCATCAAAGCGCCAAGAATATTTAAGGCCAATATAATAAAATATGTATTTCTCAAAAATAAAACATCTCACACAATACAGTAGACTCGCGGTAACAAAAACACCGCCTTACGTGAACACCGGCTAACATGAACATAATTTTTTTTAAACTGACTACTGTGTAGCGTGAACACGGTGAGAAAGCCCTATAACGTGAACAAACATAGAAAACGTTTTTTCTACATTTGTCGGTTATTCGAATCGTTTTTTTAAAGCGGGGCATGCCCGTAAATTATTGCTCATGAGTACTGGCATTTTCGATGAGGGTTGGCATTTTGTTTAATGCGCGCAGCTGAGTTAACATGACCTACACTAATGTTTATTATGAAAAACTTCTCAAAAACTACCAAAATTCTTGTCTATAAAAGAAAAAGAGGATGGATGATCGAACGTAAGTAGCTTAGCAAAGCTGTGCAGTGTTGCATAGTCAACAATTTGCTCTACCAACAA
Organism: Eudasyphora cyanicolor; assembly: GCA_963930755.1. Classification (NCBI taxonomy): domain Eukaryota; kingdom Metazoa; phylum Arthropoda; class Insecta; order Diptera; family Muscidae; genus Eudasyphora; species Eudasyphora cyanicolor. Next base: position 277,515,053 of record OZ005736.1, on the reverse strand, counting down.
AAAAGGAGACAATTTTGAAATGTGTTAACAATATATTTTCTGGGCCTGGAATGCGGAAGGCTTTGAAGTGTTCTGAGCTTTGTAAAATAGAAAAAGCCCTGTACAGTTTGTGGCACAAACAGCGACAAAAAAATATCCTGCCAATGGATTGATTGTTAAAGAAAAGGCAAAATATTTTCATTCAAAAATTAAAGAAACTCAAAGTGATTTTAATGCGAGTGACGGATGACACATACATATATGAATAAGCTATATACAATCCGAAACATACAAAAAAATATATAAATATATACCTTCGTAAACATGAACAACTTCGCAAACGTGAACACGCTCGGTTTTTAATAGTTCACGTTACCGCGAGTCTACTGTATATATTTTTTTTTGATATCAAAGTTTTTATTTAAAATCTCTTTCATTTTTTAATAAATTCTCATCAATATTGGCATATGTGCCCTTTCGTCGATATCCACCACATACTGTTTTCAAAATTTCCATGGCTGCCGACACAGTGTCATCGACATCGGTTTGGGTCCCCAAACTAGGATTCACTTCAACCAAATCGATGCCTTGTATGCGCTTCGTTTCACTAAGAGTCTCAACGATGTAGATACCTTCGCGTAGCGATAGACCACCATAGACCGCAGTGCCAGTGCTGGGAGCTATTCTACTGTCCAAAGCATCAATGTCAAATGAAACATGAATTTTATTCTTAACATCCAGGGCATCCAGAGTCATTTCCATAATTTTCGAGATGCCATATTTATCAACGGACTGCAAAAGAGAAAAAGAAAATATATTATTATAAAAATGATAAAAAAAATAATACAAAAAAATTGTATGAAATTCGTTGAAATTACGAAATTTAAAAATACACAATATACAATAAAATTTCAACAAAATTTTCTAGAAAAATTTAATTTTTACATCATTTTGTAGAAAAAAACTAAATTTTCAATAAAAATTTATTTTCGAAAAAATGCAATTTCGAAGAAATTTTAGAGGAAAATGCAATTTTCAGGATTTTTTACAAATTTTTTAAAAATACCAATTCTGACAATTTTTTCTATAAAAATTCGATTTTATTAAATTTTTATAAAAATCTAATTTTGCTGAAATTTTCTAAAAAATTTATTTTCGACAAATTAAAAAAATAAGAAATTTTCATTTCCAAAAAAAATTTTAAGGAAAATGAATTTTCAACGAAATTTTTCAAAAAATAATAATAATTTGACAACATTTCTATAAAAATTCGATTTTATTAAAATAAAAAAAAAAATATTTTTGATGAATATTTTCTTTAAAAATGAAATTTCAAAAAAAAACAAATTTTTGATAAAAAATTATTTTCGACAAAATTTAAAAAAATGCAATTTCGGCGAAATTTTCTAGGAAAAATGAATTTTGAAGAAGTTTTATAGAATTTTTTATAGAAAATCAAGTTTTCAAAGAATTTTTTTTAGAATTTTATTTTATTTTGAGGAAAAATTTTCAAAGTACCAATTTTGACAACATTTTCTATAAAAATTAGATTTGTGTTAAATTTTTCATAAAAATCAAATTTTGAAGAAATTCAAAATTTTCTAAAAAAAATAATTTTCTCATCATTTTATAGAAAAACTAAATTTTCAATTTTATGGAAAAATTATAAAATTACAAAATTTTTAAATACATACCAATTTTGAACATATTTCAATAGAAAATCGATTTTATTAAATTTTTTTATAAAAATTACGAAAAACCACGAATGGATTTGTTCAATAAACATTTATTGTCGACTAAACTTTTTTAAAAATTATTTTATAGAAAATTAACGACTTTTTTTTAGAAAAATGGAATTTAGCTTAAAAATACCAATGTTGCAATTTCAACGAACTTTTGTATAAAAATTTAATTTTAAAATAATTATCTAGAAAAAAACGAAATTTTCAATAAAACTTTTTTCGCAAAAATGCAATTTTGAAGAAATATTATAGAAAAATTCAATTTTCAGCGAATTTTTTTTACAAACATTTAATTTGACGAAATTTTGTTAAAAATACCAATTTTGACCAATCTTTTCTATATAAATTTGATTTTATTTAATTTTTATAAATATTAAATTTTGCTGAAATTTTATATAAAAAATAAATTACCACAAAAAATGAAATATTTTTTAGGCAAAATTAAAAAAAGCAATTTTGAAGAAATTTTTTAGAAAGTCATTTCGAAGAAGTTTTAAAGAATTTTTTATAAAAAATTAAATTTTCAGCTATTTTATAAATCTTTAATTTTGCAGAAATTTCCTAGATAAATGCAAATGAAATGAAATTTTCAATAAAATTTATTTTCGACAAAATTTAAGTTTTTAAGAAATTTTTTATAGAAAATGAAATTTTCAGGAAAATTTTTTAGAAAAATAAAATTTTGATGAATTATTTTAAAATGACAATTTTGATAACATTTCATAAATATTGGATTTTAAAGAAATTCGAAATTTCTAAAAAATTCATTTGTTTAATTTTTTTAAAAAAATTAATTATTAAATTTTATAAAAAAATAAATGTTCAGCAAAAAAAATCGATTTTATTAAATTTTTACATATATTAAATTTTGTTGAAATTTTCTATACAAATGCAATTTCCACGAAAAACGAAATTTTTAATAAAAATTTATTTTCGACAAAATTTTTTAGAAAAATTGAATTTTGCTGAAAAATTTTAAAAATACCAATTTTGACATTTTCTATAAAAATTGGATTTCTGTTAAATTTTTCATAAAAATTAATTATTTTCAACGAAATTTTCTAGAAAAGATTAATTTTGCCATAATTTTGTAGAAAAATAAACGAAATTTTCAATAAAACTATATTTTCGAAAAAATGCAATTTTCAAGAAAATGCAATTTTCAGCGAATTGTTTTTACAAACTCTTAATTTTGTCGAAATTTTTTAAAAATACCAAATTTTACCATTTTTTGCTATAAAAAATCGATTTTATAAAATGCAATTTTTCTGAAATTTTATACAAAAATTAAATTAAAAATGTATTTACAGCAAAATAAAAATTGCAATTTTGACGAAATTTTTTAGAAGATATAATTTTGAAGAACTTTTTTATAAAAAATGAAATTTTTAGCGAATTTTTTTTAGAAAAATTGAATTTTGATGAAATATTTTAAGAATACCAATTTTGACAAATTTTTCTATAAAAATTCAACTTTCACGAAAACGGAAATTTTCAATAAAATTGAACATAATTCCGCAGAAATTTTCTAGAAAAATTCAACTTTCACGAAAACCGAAATTTTCAATAAAATTTATTTTTGACTAAATTTACAAAAAAAAATGAATTTTTCTAGAAAAAGTCATTTTGAAGATCTTTTTTTATAGAAAATTAAATTTTTTAGAAAAATACAATTTTGATGAAATATTTTAAAAATACAAATTTTGACAACATTTTCTATAAAAATTGGATTTTGAAGAAACTCTATATTTTAACGAAATTTTCTAAAAAAAAATTCTTTTCATTCATTTTCTAAAAAAAATTTATTTTAATTTTTTAAAATTTATAGAAAAATTCAGCGACTTTATTAAATTTTTACAAAAATGTAATTTTGCTGAAATTTTCTATAAAAATGAAACCAATAAAAATTTATTTTTGACAGTTTTTTTTTAAAAAATTTATCTTTTTACGAATTTTTGTAGAAAAAGCCATTTTGAAAAAGTTTTATAGATTTTTTATAGAAAATGAACGAAATTTTTTAGAAAAATGGAATTTTGCTGAGAAATTTTAAAAATACCAATTATGACAACATTTTATATAAAAATTTGATTTCTGTTAAATTTTTCATAAAAATTAAATTTTGAAGAAATTTGAATATGCAATTTCAACGAAATTTTCTAGAAAAATTTAATTTTGTAGAAAAAAACGAATTATCCAATAAAAATTTAATTTAGAACAAATGCAATTATGTATGCAGAAATTGTATAGAAAAATGCAATTTTCAGTGAAACATTTAATTTTGACGAAAATTTTAAAAATGCCAATTTTGACATTTCTATAAAAATTCTATTTTATTAAATTTTTACCAAAATTAAATTTTGCTTAAATTATCTATAAAAATGAAAATTACACGAAAAAAATGAAATTTCCAAAAAACGGATTTTCGACAAAATTTAAAAAAATGCAATTTCGACGATTTTTTTTAGAAAGTCATTTTAAAGATGTTTCATTGATTTTTTTTTATAGAAAATTAAATTTTCAACATTTTTTTTTTTGAAAAATACAATTTTGACGAAAATTTTTTAAAATACTATGTAGTTTTGACAACGTTTTCTATAAAAATTGGATTTCTGTTATATTTTTAATAAAAATTACATTCTGAAAAAATTTGAAATTTCAACGAAATTTTGTAAAACAAACAAATTTTGACATAATTTTTGTAGAAAAAAGGAAATTTTCAATAAAAATTTATTTCGAAAAAAAGTATTTTCGAAATATGTAATTTATTTTGAAGAATTTAAAAGAAATTCAACTTTGAGGAATTTTTTTACATTTTTTAAAAATACTTATTTATTTTGATAATTTTTTGTTTAAAAATCCGATTTTATTAAATTTTTATAAAAAATTAAATTTTGCTGAAATAAAATAATTTTGTAGAAATAACAAAATTTTCAATAAAAAAGTATTTTCGGAAAAATCCAATTTTAAGAAATTGAAAATGAAAAATTTAACAGAAAACTAAATTTGATAGAAAATGTTGACGAAATTGGTATACTTATAGTAATTAAAAATTTTTACGAAAATTTATTTTTATTGAAAATTTAGTTTTTCATGGAGTTGCAATACTTATATAGAATATTTCTGAATAATTTAATTTGTATACAAATTTATTAAAATTGTTTTTTATAAATTATAGTTTCGTCGAAATTTAATTATTGTTAAATTTTGTAAGAATGGCATTTTCAAAGAAAATTTCACCAAAATTTAGTTTTTAAACAAATTTAATAAAATCGAATATTTACAGAACAAATTGTCAAAATTAATATTTTTAGAAAATTTCGGAAAATTTGACAATTTGTTATATAAATATTCGATTTTATTAAATTTGTATCAAAATTAAATTTTATTGAAATTTTCTATGAAAGCCATTCTAACAAAATTAAAAAAAAAAGAAATTTCGACGAAACTCTATAAAAAACAATTTTAATAAATTTGTATAAAAATTAAAATTAGGCAAGATGTCTAAATTAATATTTTCTTGCAAATTTCTTAAAATTAATTTTTTTTTGAAAATAAATTTTTATTGAAAATTTCGTTTTTTCTAGAAAATTATTTTATTTCAGCAAAATTTAATTTTTATATAAATTTAATAAAATTGATTTTTAAAGAAAAAATTATCAAAATTGGTATTGTTAAAAAATTTTGTAAAAAAAATCCCTGCAAAATTGAATTTTCCTATAAAATTTCATCAAAATACATTTTTATTGAAAATTTCGTCTTTTTTAGAAAACTATGTCAAAATTATTTTTTTTAGAAAATCGTTGAAATTTCAAATTTCTTCAAAATGTAATTTTTATGAAAAATGTAACAGAAGATTATTGGCCATATTGGCTTGTTTATATTACTATTATAAATAAATGAAATGAAATGAAATCCAATTTTTATAGAAAATGTCAAAAATGGTATTTAAAAAAAAATATTTTTCTAAAAAAATTTGTTAAAATTAATTTTTCTATAAAAAATTCAATGAAACTTCAAAATGAATTTCTATAAAAATTCGTCGAAATTGCATTTTTTTTTAAATTTTGTCGAAAATAAATTTTTATTGAAAATTTAATTTTTTTATAACAATGTAATAAAATCGAATTTTTATAGAAAAATTTTTCAAAATTGGTATTTTTAAAAAATTTCATCAAAATTAAATTTTTCTAAAAAAAATTCGCTGAAAATTTCATTTTCTAAAAAAAGTGTTTTAAAACTTCTACAAAAAGACTACAAAAATTCGAAAAATTGATTTTTTTTCAAAAATTGCCAAAAATACATTTTTATTGAAAATTTCATTTTTTGTGGAAATTTCACCAAAATGTGTTGTTGTTATTTATTGTTGGTCTGTGCTTTTGTTATTCAGTCAGAATTTATTTTTGGTCTGAGACCATATGTTCCATTTACTTTCTGTCTATTCCAAGAAAGTAATAGAAACAAATACAAAAATTGGTAGAGAGTTTTAAAAATTTAATTTTGATACAAATTTAATAAAAACGAATATTTATAGAACAAATTGTCAAAATTAGTATTTCGTAAAAATTTTATTGTAAAAAATTCCCTGAAAATTGATTTTTTTTTTTGAAATTAAATTTTTATTGAAAATTTCGTTTTATCAAGAAAATTATTTTTTTTTTTCAAAAATCTTTTTCTAGAAAAATACTAATTTATCAATTTTGAAATTGCAATTTCTATTAAATTTCAATAAAATTGCTATTTCTATGAAATTTTCAATACATTTTCAAAGTCAAAATCCCCATAAAAATTATCAATTACATTATTTTAAATATAACTTTAACAAAAAACAGTTATATATATATTAAAGGTACTCACGGCTCCCCGGTTGAAAAGACCTGGTGTATATTTTTCGTTACTTCCACCTTTTTGCAATTTACATTTATAATTTACGATAACGAGTTTTTAAAAAAAAAAATTGTTATTTGTTGTTGTTAATCGCGTCATACCAATTTTTCAACATTGCATTTTTAATGTGACAGTAACAAAATACCGAACGTAATTTATGTTGAAAAAATAATAATGCACACACACACTCAGACCAGGACAAAAATATAATAAAACGAACCATGTCCTATCCCACTAGCAAAAGGATACGAGCGGTTTTGAGTGTCAGCGACAGCTACATATACATACGAATACATTTCTAAGAGTTCAGCGCATGCGCAACGAAAAAGGGAATCCAGACAAATGCTATGAAGAGTGCGCGCTGAGCCTCCCTTGTGTCCTGCGCCATAAACATGAATTAGAAACAACCCCCGTTACCACTCCCCTATGACAAAAAAGGACATATGTGTAGAGGGTTCCATTAATTCTGAGAGAGTGTGTGTGTGTGTGTGAGAGTGTCAAAAAAGTTACAGATGTTGTAACGATCACAAAGGATCGAATCGTCTGGGATCGGGGATCGTTAAAATCACACAACAACAACGACCACCTTAATAGCCGAGCACAAGGGTGGTTTCTCTCAATCTCCATCTGTTTCTCGCGTACGAGTACTTCTGTAGTTCTAAGTCTGTATGAGCAAGCGTGTCGTATGTCCTTTAATTGGTAAGTAAAAAATCGACTACCCCTGTCATAGAAAACCTGAATCAAAAACGGTATGAGTAGTAAAATTTTTCTGTTCTTTACAGCAGTTACCCACCAACACAGACACACACACAGGGAAACATTTGGCCCTAAGGACCTTTGGACAGGATAGACAGACACAAATACATTTATACACCCGTCTAAATAATACTTACATCCATGGCATATGCTCGTATTCCTAACTTATTGAGTATGTAGGCTTCATAAGGGTCAATGTCCCTTAGACCAATGTAGACCAACTGATCGGCACGCAAGCTGGAAAAAAAGAACAAGCAAATGCTGCATTTAGACAATAGATACAAACAACAAACAGGAATTATTGATGCATACAATGTATTTTGATATAAAGGATAAAACAAGGAATTACACGAAACGGCCAACAAAACACACACACACAGAAATAGATACAAGACTTATACATACTACATACTATAGGTTATAATTTAATGACTGGAAAAAAGTTTCCAAATAGCTCGAGCCAAGAAAAAAAAACAATAAAAATGAAGTCTAGCAGGAAGTAAAAAGCAGGAGTCTATCCTTTAAATAGTGGTTAAGGAAATATAAGAAAGGGAGGAAAAAAATTGGTCACAGTTCCTATTTTTATACTAGAAAGTACAATCTGCCATAACAGCAGACTTTTTGGTATGATAACAAAATAAAAAACTCATATATATATATGTATCTATATATCGCGAATATAGCGGATAAACCGACCAAGACTTTTTCGATCATATTTAACAGCTTTACAAAATAAGCACTATTTGCTATTAAAGCAGACCTTCTGATATGTCGACTAAATAACTTTTATAAGGATACTAAACAACTCGCATGAAGTCCCCTATATATTGAGGACATAAAGAATAAACTGACCAAGTATTTTTCTATAATTTGTAAAGCGGTATAAAAGCTCCTAATAATAGACGTGATCTGCGATTACAGCAAACTATATCAGATATATACCAGAAAAATGTCTGCTACAAGGAATCCAATAAACTCGTTTGAGGTCTCCTACATAACACGGAAATAAGTCCCTATTTTCATAAACAGCTTTTAATAAAAAACATAAACTGATTTTATAGAAGAATTTTTGCAAAGGCAGCAAAATATCTTCTACAAAAAATTGTTTTATAAGCTTATATCTGTTTATTAGCAGATCTATCAAGAAGAAACTCATATAAAGTCCCCTATAAATCGTGAATATACAAGATAATCTGACCAAGACTTTTTCGATCATATTTGGCTGCTATATAAAAGCTTTATAAAACAAACACTATTTTCTATTACAACAGACTTTCTGCTCTGTCAGCTAATTAACTGTTATACGGATATTAAACAACTCTTATGAAGTCCCCTATATTGGGGACATAAAGCATAAATTGACCAAGAATTTTTTCATAATTTGTAAAGCTGTATAAAAGCTCTTAATAATAAACAAAATCTACCATTATAGCGAACTTTCTGCTATACCAGCAAAATGCTAAATAGACTTCAATAAAGTATTTTGAAGTATTCTATATAACACGGATATACATAAATACCTATTTTTATAAAAAGTTTATAATAGAAAACAGAAACTGATTTTATAGAAGACTATTCAATGCGACAGCAAAATATCTTCTACAAAAAAGCTTAGCTAAGCTTATATCTGCTTATCAACAGATCTGTGTACAAGAAACTCATATAAAGTCTCGTATTTATCGAGAATATACGAGATAACTGGCCAAGACTTTTCGATCATATTTGACAAAAGTTTTTAAATAATAAAAAATCAAACTTTATTTGCTATTATAGCAGACTTTCTGATGTGTCAGCTAAATAACTAAGGATATTAAACAATTACCCTATATATTGAGGACATAAAGAATAAACTCTCCAAGTATTTTTCCATAACTTTTAAAGCAGTATAAAAGCTCCTAATAATAAACGTGATCTGCTATTACAGCAAACTATCTGATATACCAGAAAAATGTCTGCTACAAGGACTTTAATAAACTCGTTTAAATATAAGTCCCTATTTTCATATACAGCTTTTAATAGTAAACATGAACTGATTTTATAGCAGACTTTTTGCAACGGCAGCAAAATATCTGCTTATATCTGCTTACAGAAGATCTTTCAAGAAGAAACTCATATAAAGTCCCCTATTTATCGTGAATATACGAGATAAACTGACCTAGACTTTTTCCATCATATTTAACAGCAGTACAAATGCTTTTAAAACAAACGTTATTTTCTATTACAACAGATTTTCTGCTCTGTCAGCTAAATAACTGTTATAAGCATACTAATAATATAATGTTATGGCAAGAATTTAGCTTTATTATAAATCACGTCTTAAAAATGAATTCGGGCAAGCGGCCGCCGCGGCTGGCTCGGATAAATTCCAGCCGAGAGGCCCAATTTTCGATTACTTTTTGTAGCATTACTGTTGGGTTATCTATTTCCTAGTATACGACACGTTAAATTATCTAGGGGAGAGGAGTCTTCTCAGAGGACCGGTTCGGTTATATACTCCTTAGTAGAGGACCAGTCGGTTTGTCTACTCCTTAGTAGATCTCCAGACAACATTACTGTAGGGTTATATAATCCTTAGTTGGGTTATATATTACTTAGTATACGAAAAGTTGAGTTATCTAGTCCTCTCAGAGGACCAGTTATCTCTTCCTTAGTAGATGTAAATTTTACTGCTATTCTGGAGTACTAAAACCTTAAAAGTGTACCACAATAATAAGTTTTTAGTACAAATATAAAATATTTTTCACAGAAACTAAAATCTATTGAAAATACATACATATGTATATTGATAAATATATTGTTTCTACATTTTATATGCGTATTTTGTAATATTAAAAACGTTCGAAATGCACTACAAAATCAGATTTTAGTACAAAATTATTTCTTTTGAACATTTACGTCTACCAAAAATAAAGATTTTATTGCTATTCTGTGGCAGCAAATACGTCAAAATTATACCCCAAGATCAGTTTTTAATACAATACTTAATGATCAAATTTCAATACTTTTTGGATATCATAATCCAAAAAAATTAAATCGAAAATATGTTTCTGCACATCTTTAGCACGAAATCTTCCCAACGATATACAGTTTACTGTCAGTCGGAAGAATTATCGAAATTAAAAGTGTACCACAGTAATACATTTTTTTAGTACAACTATAAATAAATTACTTTTATTAATAAAATCTACCAAGAATACTTTGGAAATATATTCCTGCACCTCTACATACTTTTTTTATATTTGGTATTATTAAAAAGTTTCGAAATGTACAATATCAGATTTTAGTACAAAATTTAAATACATTAAAAAATATAAATAGAAAATATTTTTCTACATATCCTTGGCACAAATCCTTTCCACTGCTAAAGATTTTATTATCATTCTAAAGAATTGAGTTCTTTAAAAGTGTACCACAATAAACAGTTTTTAGTACAAAATTAAAATCATTATTTTTATTGACAAAATCTGCCATAAATCGGACAAACATATCAGTACCTCTACAAACTTTATTTATATTTTGTAGTACTAAAAATTTTCGAAATGCATTACAAAATCAGATTTTAGTACAAACTTTAAATAATTTTTTCAGAATATTAATTCTACAAAATGTATAGACTTTATTGCTATTCTTAGCATAAAATGCCTCAAAAGTATACCACATAATTACTTTTTAGTACAAAATTTAAATACATTTGTTTTGGAAAACAAAATGAATAAAATAAAAATCTAAAATATTTTTCTGCACATCCTTGGCTCAACAGCCTTCCACTGATATAAACTTTATTGTCATTCTGAAGCATTAAAGTCTATAAAAGTGTACCACAATAATCTGTTTTAGAACAAACTTTAAATAAATTCTTCTTATTAGTAAAAATCTATCAGAAATGCATTGAAATATATGTCTGCACCTCTTTGAAATATAAATGTTTCTGTGATATACCTGTTACTATTATTCTGAAGCAAAAAATACCTCAAAAGTGTACACAAAATCCGTTATTAGTACAAATACATATTGTTTGTATATCAAAATCAAACAAACATATAATGAGTATAGGTTTCAGCTCATCTTTGGCAAAAAAAGCTTTCCACTGAAATAAATTTTACTGCTATTCTGAAGTACTAAAACCTTAAAAGTGTAACACAATAATAAGTTTTTAGTACAAATATAAAATAATTTTTCACAGAAAACAAAAAACCTATTGAAAATACATACATATATTAAAAAATATATTGTTTCTACATTTTATATTCGTAATTTGTAATATTAAAAACTTTCGAAATGTACTACAAAATCAGATTTTAGTACAAAAATTATATTTTTTTTGAAAATGTATATCTACCAAAAATTTTATTGCTATTCTGTGCCACCAAATACGTCAAAATTATACCACAAAATCAGTTTTAGTACAAAATTTCAATATTTTTTTTGAATATCATAATCAAGAAAATATAAAACAAAATCTTCCCACTGATATACATTTTACTGTCATTCTGAAAAATTATCAAAATTAAAAGTGTACCACAAAAATAATTTTTTTTATTACAACTTTAATTAAATTATTTTTATTAATAAAATCTACCAAGAATACATGGGAAATAAATTTCTATACCACTACATACCTTATTTATATTCTGTATCATTAAAAAGTTTCGAAATGTACAAAATCAGATTTTAGTACAAAACTTAAATACATTAAAAAACATTATTCTGCTTATCCTTGGCACAAAACCTTTCTACCGAAAAAAATTTTATTATCATTCTAAAGAATTGATTACTTTAAAAGTGTACCACAATAATCAGTTTTTAGTACAAAATAAAAATACATTATTTTTATTGATAAAATCCACTATAAATCGTACATACATATCTGTACCTCTACAAACTTTATTTATATTTTGTATTACTAAAAACTTTCGAAATGAATCACAAAATCAGATTTTAGTACAAACTTGAAATAATTTTTTCAGAATATTAATTCTATAAAAAGTATAGACTTTATTAATATTCTATAGCATAAAATACCTCAAAAGTATACCAAAAAATTACTTTTTAGTACAAAATTTAAATATATTTGTTTTGAAAATCAAAATGAATAAAATATAAATCGAAAATATTCTTTTCTGAACATCCTTGGCTCAAAAGCTTTCCACTGGATAAAAGTATGCTAATGATATATATTTCATTTTTGTAAGATAAAAACTTTTAAAGTGCATCACATTTTAGTACAAAATTTAAATACATTTTTCTGGATATTAAAATTTTCTGCACTTCCTCGGAGATACTTATTTTGTGTCGTAAAATACCTCAAAAATTTACCACGAAATCAGTTTTTAGTACAAAATGTAATTAAGTTAGTTTAGTTATTAAAATCAATAAAATTTAAATCGAAAATATTTTTCTGCACATCCTTGACACAAGAGCTTTCCACTGACAAAGATTTTATTGTCATTCTGAAGCATTGAAGACTTTAAAAGTGTACCACAATAATCAGTTTTTAGTACAAACTTTAAATAATATTTTTCTAAATATGGAAATCTAAAAAATATATCTAAAATATTTTTCAGCACATCTTTGGTGAAGAAGCTTTACACTTGACTTAATGGTCAATGCTATATATTTTATTTCTATTTTGCTGTAATTAGATTTTAGTACAAAATTTAAATATGTAAATTATTCTTCAGATTAAAATTTACCGAAAAAGCATATGTTGCAAATATAAGCGCGGAATATAAGCTATCGACTGTAATAGATTTTATTGCAATTCTTTATCATAAAATACCTCAAAGGTGTACCAAAAAATACTATTTTAGTACAAAATTTAAATAATTTGTTTGTTTTCTGCACATCTTTGGGGAAGAAACTCTCCGCTGATATAGCTTTTATTATTATTCTATAATACTAAATAACTCTTGATTGTACCACAAAAAGCAGTTTTTAATATCAGATACAAATTACTTTTTTCCGGCAAATATGGAACCCTATCAGATATTTTCTCTGCGTGTATGGTGGGAGGGAGATACGTTGCATATGTATACGTTACATTTGAATATTTTACTGAATGTAATGACCATCTGGACCAATTAAAATATTTGATATGTATAACCTAAATACACGGCTCACGTGTGTTATTGTTAAAAAACTCACAGGACGAAATAGTCTCCCTTTCATGTCCACACTGATCATTAAGTATTGTACACTGTGATGTAATAAATTTCCTTCGTCCTTATCCTGATCTATGGTGTATGTGTGTTTTTTGGGGGTTGAATTGTTATAATAGCCAAAGAGGTTTTTTTATTACAAATTTTAAGTTTCCCTCTAAGGACACGTGTTTTCAATGGTTAAGAGTGCGTTGGTTGACGTGCGGCTGCTTTTTTATTATTATGTCCTGACTGCCCAAGGCTGCGGAGCTGTCTGGCCAGAACAAAGGAGCGACGCGCCTTGGCGGCTTGTGGCAGCATCAATCAATCATTGTAGTCGTTTTTTAAAGGCTAAAAACCACCCTTTCCGGTATTATTGTAACAATTTAGGCGAAGTTGAAGAAATGTTGATGGGTTAGATGGCTAACGAACGAACAACTGACGTTTGTAGGGAAAGCTTTTAAAAAAATAATATGTGAAGATCAATGCATAGAAATGGGAATTTTTTTTACGAAAAACTGATTATTGTGAAGCGTTTTTAAGGTCTTCAGTGCGGAAAAATAGCAGAAAAATCGGCATTGGTAAAAAGCTTTTATACCAAAAATTAACAAATATATTTTCGATGTATTTTAATAGTTTTTAATATCCAGAAAAATTTATTTACATTTTGTACTAAAAACCCGATTTTTTTGGTTATAATTAGTACCAAAAAAGTGCAGAAAAATATTTTTCTGTACTAAAAACTGATTATTGTGGTAATCTTTTGAGCTATTTTTCAAAACAGAATAGTAAAAGATATTTTAACCGTAAACAAGTTATATTCCAAACGTATTTTCCATATGTTTTTAATATTCATTCATATGTATTTAAATTTTGTACTAAAAACTTATTTTGTGGTACACCTTTTAAGGACTTCAATGCTTCAGAATGACATGTTGTACATCACAAAGGATGTCAGGAATATATAGATTTCAATATCCAGAACATTGTATGTAAATGTTGTACTAAAAATTAATGTAGTGGTACACTTCAATGCTTCAGAATGACATGTTGTACATCATTTTATCCACAAAGGATGTCAGGAATATATAGATTTCAATATCCAGAACATTGTATGTAAATGTTGTACTAAAAATTAATGTAGTGGTACACCTTTAAGGCCTCTATAATGCTTCAGAATGATAGTAAAATGAATATCAGTGGAAAAAAAGATGTGCGGAACACACATTTTTGCAGTATTTTTTAATATCCAGAAAGAAATTATTTAAATTTTGTACTAAAATCTAATTTGTGGTGCACTTTTGAGGTATTTTATGCTACCGAACGGTAATAAAATCTACAACATTTGAAGGTTTTTATACCAAAGAGGCGCATATTAGATTTATTTCCGGTTCGTTTTAAAATTAAGCTATTAAAAATGTTTTTTTTTTAATTTTGTACTAAAAACTTTATGGTACACTTTTGAACGACTTTATGCTACAGAATAGTAATTAAACATATAGCAGTGAAAAGCCTTTATTCCAAAGAGGTGCAGTAACATATTATCGATTTGTTTTGTTGTTATTTTGTATCAACAAAACTAAATTTTTAATTTAGGTTAAAAAAGCAGCTTTTTGTGGTACACTTTTAAGATGTTTAATGTAAAAGAATAATAATCAAATTCATATCAGTGGAAAGGCCATTTACCGAAAATTTGCAGAAACGTATTTTTATGTAATATCAACTACCACAAGTAAAATTAATCCGATTTGTCTGCCATTTATTGACCTTTGATGGCAAAAGTTAGTTGTACAACGTGTACAAATCGTATATTCCCTTTATTTTGTGACAATTTCTGGAAATTCATCCCCTCTCTTTCGTGAAAGGTGATTTATTTTTGTTTTTTCCCATTTCTACAAATACTCTTGCGTTAGTTCTAGTTCCCATTTTCATCTGCGTCATGACATCACGCAATAAATTATAATTATTATTGTGATAAACAATGAATGTAGCCGGTCTAACAACGCATGCCAAAAATTTATTCACCGGCACGATACACTCGCTCTGCCACGCCACCACCCCACCCCGACAACAAGGGCGACCATAATTTGGTAGGAGAGCCAAATTTGTTGTACTACTATTACTATGTATTGTCGTTCATGGAAACCAGCCAATCTGGCAGATTTTTTCTTTGTACTTTGCTCTTGCTATTGTCATCCGTGTCCACATCCCTCTGCCAGCCCTCTCCCTCGCATTGCGGACCAAAAACTTTTTGGGATATCAAAACGAAATCATGTTTCAACCACCAGCAACGACTAATACTATCACCACCACCAACACCACCTTTCCAACATTGGGCAGAAGTAAAATGAAACAAAACAAAATCAGACACAATTGCCAGACATATCGGCGGCTCCGTGTGACACTCGTACCTATACGTACCCAAGGAGTACTTTATGTGTTATTGACACGTCCAGACAGAAGACCAAACTCTCTATTATTAACAACTCCTGTCTGGATTGTATGTGAAAGCGCCTGAGTTTCTCTGTGTTAGTGAAATCGGAAAATCTGCGCGCATGCGCATCCTGCATCTTTGGTCTATAATGACAATGGCAACTGCAGATGTGCGAATTCCATATGTCAGATTAGATAGTTTTGTTTTGTTTTATTGTTAATTGATTTTACAAATAATTGGCCCTATATTTGTCGTTGTTTTGACCCCAAAAATGCGATTGAATTCGTTACACAAATTGTCTTATCGGCTATCGTCACATTGTTAATGTGCTATATGCAAAAGGGACAGACTATTTAATATCGCTATAAGATTCTTGTTGACCTAAACATTTCTTAATGGTCATTAAAAAATGTCTGTCCATTTTTTAAAAATAAAAATATAAAAAAATAATAAAAAAATTAAACATTATTTATTTTATTTATTTTATTTATTTTATTTATTTTATTTATTTTGTTTATTTTATTTATTTTATTTATTTTATTTATTTTATTTATTTTATTTATTTTATTTATTTTATTTATTTTATTTATTTTATTTATTTTATTTATTTTATTTATTTTATTTATTTTATTTATTTTATTTATTTTATTTATTTTATTTATTTTATTTATTTTATTTATTTTATTTATTTTATTTATTTTATTTATTTTATTTATTTTATTTATTTTATTTATTTTATTTATTTTATTTATTTTATTTATTTTATTTATTTTATTTATTTTATTTATTTTATTTATTTTATTTATTTTATTTATTTTATTTATTTTATTTATTTTATTTATTTTATTTATTTTATTTATTTTATTTATTTTATTTATTTTATTTATTTTATTTATTTTATTTATTTTATTTATTTTATTTATTTTATTTATTTTATTTATTTTATTTATTTTATTTATTTTATTTATTTAATTTATTTAATTTATTTAATTTATTTAATTTATTTAATTTATTTAATTTATTTAATTTATTTAATTTATTTAATTTATTTAATTTATTTTATTTATTTTATTTATTTTATTTATTTTATTTATTTTATTTATTTTATTTATTTTATTTATTTTATTTATTTTATTTATTTTATTTATTTTATTTATTTTATTTATTTTATTTATTTTATTTATTTTATTTATTTTATTTATTTTATTTATTTTATTTATTTTATTTATTTTATTTATTTTATTTATTTTATTTATTTTATTTATTTTATTTATTTTATTTATTTTATTTATTTTATTTATTTTATTTATTTTATTTATTTTATTTATTTTATTTATTTTATTTATTTTATTTATTTTATTTATTTTATTTATTTTATTTATTTTATTTATTTTATTTATTTTATTTATTTTATTTATTTTATTTATTTTATTTATTTTATTTATTTTATTTATTTTATTTATTTTATTTATTTTATTTATTTTATTTATTTTATTTATTTTATTTATTTTATTTATTTTATTTATTTTATTTATTTTATTTATTTTATTTATTTTATTTATTTTATTTATTTTATTTATTTTATTTATTTTATTTATTTTATTTATTTTATTTATTTTATTTATTTTATTTATTTTATTTATTTTATTTATTTTATTTATTTTATTTATTTTATTTATTTTATTTATTTTATTTATTTTATTTATTTTATTTATTTTATTTATTTTATTTATTTTATTTATTTTATTTATTTTATTTATTTTATTTATTTTATTTATTTTATTTATTTTATTTATTTTATTTATTTTATTTATTTTATTTATTTTATTTATTTTATTTATTTTATTTATTTTATTTATTTTATTTATTTTATTTATTTTATTTATTTTATTTATTTTATTTATTTTATTTATTTTATTTATTTTATTTATTTTATTTATTTTATTTATTTTATTTATTTTATTTATTTTATTTATTTTATTTATTTTATTTATTTTATTTATTTTATTTATTTTATTTATTTTATTTATTTTATTTATTTTATTTATTTTATTTATTTTATTTATTTTATTTATTTTATTTATTTTATTTATTTTATTTATTTTATTTATTTTATTTATTTTATTTATTTTATTTATTTTATTTATTTTATTTATTTTATTTATTTTATTTATTTTATTTATTTTATTTATTTTATTTATTTTATTTATTTTATTTATTTTATTTATTTTATTTATTTTATTTATTTTATTTATTTTATTTATTTTATTTATTTTATTTATTTTATTTATTTTATTTATTTTATTTATTTTATTTATTTTATTTATTTTATTTATTTTATTTATTTTATTTATTTTATTTATTTTATTTATTTTATTTATTTTATTTATTTTATTTATTTTATTTATTTTATTTATTTTATTTATTTTATTTATTTTATTTATTTTATTTATTTTATTTATTTTATTTATTTTATTTATTTTATTTATTTTATTTATTTTATTTATTTTATTTATTTTATTTATTTTATTTATTTTATTTATTTTATTTATTTTATTTATTTTATTTATTTTATTTATTTTATTTATTTTATTTATTTTATTTATTTTATTTATTTTATTTATTTTATTTATTTTATTTATTTTATTTATTTTATTTATTTTATTTATTTTATTTATTTTATTTATTTTATTTATTTTATTTATTTTATTTATTTTATTTATTTTATTTATTTTATTTATTTTATTTATTTTATTTATTTTATTTATTTTATTTATTTTATTTATTTTATTTATTTTATTTATTTTATTTATTTTATTTATTTTATTTATTTTATTTATTTTATTTATTTTATTTATTTTATTTATTTTATTTATTTTACTTATTTTATTTATTTTATTTATTTTATTTATTTTATTTATTTTATTTATTTTATTTATTTTATTTATTTTATTTATTTTATTTATTTTATTTATTTTATTTATTTTATTTATTTTATTTATTTTATTTATTTTATTTATTTTATTTATTTTATTTATTTTATTTATTTTATTTATTTTATTTATTTTATTTATTTTATTTATTTTATTTATTTTATTTATTTTATTTATTTTATTTATTTTATTTATTTTATTTATTTTATTTATTTTATTTATTTTATTTATTTTATTTATTTTATTTATTTTATTTATTTATTTTATTTATTTTATTTATTTAGTTTATTTTATTTATTTTATTTATTTTATTTATTTTATTTATTTTATTTATTTTATTTATTTTATTTATTTTATTTATTTTATTTATTTTATTTATTTTATTTATTTTATTTATTTTATTTATTTTATTTATTTTATTTATTTTATTTATTTTATTTTATTTATTTTTTATATTATTATATTATATCATTTATATTATATTACTTTTTTAATGACCATTATGAAATGTTTACGTCAAAAAGTATCGATATAAGATATTAAAAAGTCTGTCCCTTTTGCCTATAGCACTTTAACAATGTTACGATAGCCGATAAGGCAATTTATGTAACGAATTAATTCGCATTTTTGGGGACAAAACCATAAAAAATTGTTTTTTTTCACTGAGCATTACAGATCTGTATAACCTGCAAATGCATCTGCATTATAGCGAATGGTCTGCTGGAAAAGGAAATTATATTATTTTATTGATAGCCATTCAGTTAAGTTGCTATAATAGCAGATTGCTGAAAGGCGAAATGACCGGTTGAAAGATATTCGAATTACATCTTCCATAGAGCCAGCCAACATCAAATACAATCTAAATTCCACGCAAAGAATATATTAGTAGGTACACCCCAAAAGTTTACTGTAATAGAAGATTTTCTGCTGAAAAATTGATTGGTATTTTTTTTGGAAGTTATTCTAATTACACCTTTGGACAAAAAATAGAGCTGACCAATATATTTAGAACTCTATCTATTGTTTACTCAAAGAAATATGTATGTTAGTTGGTAGAGCAACAAAGTTTGCTTTAATAGCAGATTTTCCCAAGGACGTTGTCATTTCTTGAAAGATATTCTTGGTACACTTTTTAACAAAAAATAATGCTAACTAACATATAACTCAATCTATAGTTCGCTCAAAGAAATATGTTAGTTGGTAGAGCTAAAACCGTCTGCTCTAATGGAAGATTTTCTCAGGAAATGAGAAAATCTTCTCTCTGTTTTAAATGTATGTATATGCCTAAAAAGGATGTAGAAAATATAAATATTTTCTTGCCTAGGACAACAATTTTTCCGATCATAAAGAATCAAAGTCTTCCCAAGAGAAAAAACAATCCTATAATCCCTTTCATTCTTAGGCAAATGTTATGCTAATGTCAAAAAATTATGTTAAACATTCATTGTTTTCTCTCTGCCAATTTGAAGAAATCTTTATGCAGATAAAGGGAGATGTTGACATATGTTTGTTTTGGGGTTTTTTCGTTTTAATCCATTCCATTGTCGAAGAGAGAAGGGTTAGCTATTATTGAAAGCATTAAGGTAGCCCTTAGGTATGGTGAAAAAATAATTAACCCTCCTTTAACAAAAAGAAAACGAATACTCTTTCAGAGTATCCGTAAAATTATAATATGAAGAAAATATTACTTATATATATATATTACTTATATATATATACTACAGCGTTGAAGAAAACCCCGATAAAC
Organism: Eudasyphora cyanicolor; assembly: GCA_963930755.1. Taxonomy (NCBI): domain Eukaryota; kingdom Metazoa; phylum Arthropoda; class Insecta; order Diptera; family Muscidae; genus Eudasyphora; species Eudasyphora cyanicolor. The sequence continues at coordinate 277,494,441 of OZ005736.1, read as the reverse complement.
TGGAGGAAACCTGTAGTTATAGATCCCGATTTCAGACTTATTTGTTGCCCGGAATTCATAAGATATTAGAGCTGTAGAACCAATAGGAGAGTTTAAAATTAGTTTATATTTATAGAAGTTTAACCCAAAAGACATTTAAACTACATTTATGTTATATTTGAAAAACTCACCCTTAAAGGAGATCTATTTGAATTTTCCCTCGAAGTTTCTACCTTCAACTTTCCAGAATATTTCAATAAAAGTTTTGTCTAAAAATCAAATGCAGAACAGAAGAAGGGAAACAATTTTGCACGAGGGCAACATTCTTTGCACTTCATCCTTTTATTGAGACTTCCAATACTGGAAAAAAATAAATCTTCATATACAGTCAATACCGGACATGCGCTTTGCAATACCGGGACGAGAAGAACGCTTGGCACTGCGTTTACTTTTGAACTTTTGGGGGTGACTGACATTGCAGTTTTAAATATACCGGTGTTGCTTTTTTCAGTTCTTTTATATATATTTGAACAAGTGTTTTGCAATTGGAAGGATACATACATATCCTGCAGACTCACATATCAACGCTGTGGTTTCATTCATTTTGCGCTCAAGTTAAATTTCTCTTTTCAAGCAACCCTTGTTTTGTTTTTTGGAATTGGGGACGATACAAAGTCACAGACTTTACTTCCCAAAAAGAGAAGGAAGAGTAGTTTTTTATAGCAAATGCTGTTGAAAGCCTTATAAAGTGAACAGCTAAACTGAAGCATCATTTTGTAGGAAGAACAAAATGCCGGAAGCTAATTTAAATATAGCAGATTTTTCTTAAAAATAGCTCTTACTTTAAAAGTAAAAAACATTAATAGCTATAATATTTAGCTAAACATTGGCAATCACATCAAGGAATACACAATATTTCTCCATCTCTTACAACTATTACAAATAATGCGAACATTTCTTTCACGTGATTCCAATGTGCAGGTCCACTTTTTTAGAATTTCCTTACCTATAAAAATTTATATACATACTAGAGTCGACCTCTGAGGTCTTCCTCTATACTAGAGTCGACCTCTGAGGTCTTCCTCTATACTAGAGTCGACCTCTGAGGTCTTCCTCTATACTAGAGTCGACCTCTGCGGTCTTCCTCTATACTAAAGTCGACCTCTGAGGTCTTCCTCTATACTAAAATCGACCTCTGAGGTCTTCCTCTATACTAAAGTCGACCTCTGAGGTATTCCTCTATACTAAAGTCGAGCTCTGAAGTCTTGCTCTATACTAAAGTCGACCTCTGAGCTCTTCTTCTATATTAAAGTCGAGCTCTGAAGTCTTCCTCTATACTAGAGTCTACCTCTGAGTTCTTCCACTATACTAGAGTCGAACTCTGAGGTCTTCCTCTATATTAAAGTCGACCTCTGAGGTCTTCCTCTCTACTAGAGTCGAACTCTGATGTCTTCCTCTCTACTAGAGTCGAACTCTGGTCTTCCTCTATACTAGAGTCGACCACTGAGGTCTTCCTCTAAACTAGAGTCGACCTCTGAGGTCTTCCTCTATACTAGAGTCGACCTCTGAGGTCCTCCTCTAAAGAAGAGTCGACCTCTGAGGTCTTCCTCTAAAGAAGAGTCGACCTCTGAGGTCTTCTTCTATACTAGAGTCGACCTCAGAGGTCTTCCTCTATACTAGAGTCGACCTCTGAGGTCTTCCTCTATACTAGAGTCGACCTCTGAGGTCTTCCTCTATACTAGAGTCGACCTTTGAGGTCTTCCTCTATACTAGAGTCGACCTCTGAGGTCTTCCTCTATATAAGAGTCGACCTCTGAGGTCTTCCTCTATACTAGAGTCGACCTCTGTGGTCTTCCTCTATACTTGAGTCGACCTCTGAGGTCATCCTCTATACTAGAGTCGACCTCTGAGGTATTCCTCTATACGAAAGTCGACCTCTGATGTCTTCCTCTATACTAGAGTCGACCTCTGAGGTCTTCCTCTATACTAGAGTCGACCTCTGAGATCTTAGTCCACATAAAAGTTCACCACTGCAGTCTTCATCTGTATTAGAAACGACCTCTGAAGTTTTGTTTTTCTCTACTAGAGTCCACCTCTGAAATCTTCCTTTATGTTAGAGGTTACCTCTGACGTCGTTCTCTCTTATAAAATCACGCAGGGAGATCCTCCTTTATAATATAGTTGACCAGTGAGATAATCCGTTATGCTAAAGTCAATCAGTGAGACCTACAATCGACAGTGCGATCCTCCTTTATATTAGAGTTGATCGTTGAAGTCTTCGTCTGTCTTGAGACGAGAGGAGAGGTATTCCTTTATACCAGAGGGATAAATAAGACCTTGTCTATATTTTGCAGGCTTATAACCTGGTAGAGTTTAAATACGGCAAATCAGCATTCTCTATCCCCGAATAATTTGCATGTTTATGCCACTACAGAGTTGCCATACATTTATTATACTTCCATGGATTTAAAATCATATTTGAGACATCCGGTTTCAAGATCAATCAATATTTTAATAGAAAATATGGTTGATCGAAACGTCAATTTAAATTCCCAAATATTCGATCAAGCTGCCATTGGGAATGAAATATTTATCTTTACCATATATGGTATCAAATGTAACAAAGAGACGTCACAGAGCGTTAAATAAGGACATCCGTTTTAACAGTTTTCGTTCCAAAGTGTTAATATTTATTGTATTCCAATAAAAACCGCACCCATGCCAATCCAAAGACTTCCGTTTACACTGAAACGAACTACTACTACTCTTCTCATCTGTCCACTCTCTTTTTTGTGTGGCTGTGAGCCTAAAATCTATGGTTGTCTTGTGGTGGGTTTGCAATATGATACACGTTCTTCGTGCTCTTCGTTTAAATGTTACACGAATTTACAAATCCCAGATGCGTGCGTCAGGATTTGCTCGTTCGCCGCTTGTACGTGCAGCATAACGTTTCCAACTTCCGTCGTTTATTCCAACTTGGCTGGGATTCAGGGGATTCTGTGTATTTGTATGTGCACATTTTTCGCATAAGGGATGTTGTAAAGCCATTACAAAGGGAGGACTGCTAATGTAAATGAGTATCAAATCGCTAGGAAAGTCGTCAACCGACCGAAGCCTGGAAACTTTGGTACCTGTTTTGCATATTCTCTATGTATTATGCAACATAAAACCGGGGGTTGTTTGGCTTTGTCGCCCTTCCGCGTCTACAGAGAGCGCAAAGCTGAAAACTTTAACGATTTCCAGATTTACACCCTTTCACCGGGCAAAGTAGTTGAAACGGGGGTGTTTTGGTGGTCGTTGCCGACTCACCCTGGTAGGGAATCTAAAGTTGTTTGTTTTGGTTCTCTGACATCCATTGGAAATGAGTAAGTAACCTGTTTTGTAAAATTGGTTGTAATTTGTAGGGGGGTTTACAAAAGCTTTTTCATTCATAAGGTGAATAGGGAAACCAAAAAAAAAAACGGGGATCACCTATTACATTGCCCTTTGTAGCGATGCCACCGGAAGCAATTTTATAAAATCCGTGCCTAATTTCGAATTAGGTCTAGGTTTTAGAATTAGGAATGGGCTTATGTAGATAGGATATACTCGTATACATATTTGAGATATAAAGGTTTTCCTCTATACTGGGGTCGATCTTTGAGGCCTTCCTCTATACTAGAGTCGACCTTTGAGGCCTTCCTCTATACTAGAGTCGACCTTTGAGGTCTTCCTCTATTCTAGAGTCGACCTCTGAGGTCTTCCTCTATACTAGAGTCGACCTTTGAGTTCTTCCTCTATACTAGAGTCGACCTTTGAGTTCTTCCTCTATACTAGAGTCAACCTCTGAAGTCTTCTGCTATATTAGAGTCGACCTCTGAGATATTTCTCTATACTGGAGTCGACCTCTGAGGTCTTCCTCTATACTAGAGTCGACCTTTGAGTTCTTCATCTATACTAGAGTCGACCTTTGAGTTCTTCCTCTATACTAGAGTCAACCTCTGAGGTCTTCTGCTATATTAGAGTCGACCTCTGAGATATTTCTCTATACTGGAGTCGACCTTTGAGTTCTTCCTCTATACTAGAGTCGATCTCTGAGGTATTCCTCTATACTAGACTCGACATCTGAGGTCTTCCTCTATACTAGACTCGACCTCTGAGGTCTTCCTCTATACTAGAGTCGGCCTCTGAAGTCTATACTATTCCTAGTAATAATAGTTTGGATATAGCCCCTATATATTTCACCGTGCATTGCTTGAAAATAATTACCCTCGCCAGTCGTTAGTTTTTCCTTACTAGCTTTAATATGAAGTTTTGGCGAGTTTATGACTTTTCTTATAGAAAAGTTCATCCTTGATGACTTTTCTTATAGGAAGTTTTATCCTTGATGACTTTCATTATAGAAAAGTTCATCCTTGATGACTTTTATTATGGAGAAGTTCATCCTTGATGACTTTTATTATAGAAAAGTTCATCCTTGATGACTTTTATTATAGAAAAGTTCATCCTTGAGAAAAGTCATCGAGGCCAAAACTTCATATTAAAGCTAGTAAGGAAAGACTAACGACGGGCGAGGGTAATTTTTTTCAAGCAATGCACGGAGAAATATGTAGGGGCTATATCCAAACTATTATTACTAGGAATAGTATAGACCTCAGAGGTCGACTCTAGTATAGAGGAAGACCTCATAGGTCGACTCCAGTATAGAGAAAGATCTCAGAGGTCGACTCTAATATAGCAGAAGACCTCACAGGTTGACTCTAGTATAGAGGAAGAACTCAAAGGTCGACTCTACATAGTATAGAGGAAGAACTCAAAGGTCGACTCTACATAGTATAGAGGAAGAACTCAGAGGTCGACTCTATAATAGAGGAAGACCTCAGAGGTCGACTCTAGTATAGAGGAAGACGTCAGAGGTCGACTCTAGTATAGAGGAAGCCCTCAGTGGTCGAGTCTATTATAGAGGAAAACCTCAAAGGTCGACTCTAGTATAGAGGAAGGCCTCAAAGATCGACCCAAGTATAGAGGAAAACCTTTATATCTCAAATATGTATATATCCTATCTAAGCCCATTCCTAATGCAAAAACCTAGACCTAATTCAAAATTATGCAAGGTAAGTTTGCTATAAAATAGATAAAGGTGAATTTATCAACCTTTCGCAAACAAATCTAAATCAGCCCTCGTTGGAATATACGTATTGTGAATTAAATTCTGAGAAGAATGCAAACTTCTACACCTTGCTTGAGATTTTTATATGTAATTCAATTCTTCCTATTTACCATTATTATTTGCTTTGCTTGTAAAAACTCACCCCTAACAAAATTCCAATTTCCAGAATTTCATTGATTTTTTTCCAGACAGGGACACATTACAAAATTAAGAGTGGACAACCCTAACAAACCCGAGAGAGAGTTGTAGTGTGTAGTGCTATCTCTTTTACACACACGAGCGATATTCGGGTAAACAACAGTTTAGGAAAAAGACAACTCATGTAGTTGTCATGTCGCTCATGTTCTACATGAGTTCTACATGAGAGCGACTAAAGAGCGCAACGATTTTACGAGCATCAAGCTACCTCAATTCGGCTGTAATTCGTTTCATTTCAAAATCAACACTCGTCTAATCAACAAGACGTATTTTATCTTCTCGCAAAACGGTCGGAAGGAGAGAACTAAAAGTTGTGACTACATTGTAGAGAAAAAAAGAAAAAAAAATATTAAAACACATATATTTTTTGCATTAGAAGAGAAAATAAGAAAAAAGCTTACGCTTTTAAAAAATAATTTATTAAATAATATTTATTAATACAACACAGAAAAGTAAGTGCAATACACACAAGATGATGGATTAAATGGAATAAAAAAGGGGAAAAAAGAACGCTTAAAGGGTCAAATGTATGAAAGTGTATCTGAAAGTGTGCTAAAGTTTAGAAAAAAAGTATCTGTATCTATTAATGAAGAAATGAAAAAAGAAACAAAATTTTGTTGTTGGAGAAAAATTTAAGGAAATTTGGATTTCAATCATAAATATTGTGTAACATTTCCGAATAAAAACGTTTAAAAGAAAATTGAAAAATTGTGGAATACAAACGCAACAATTTACATACATTTATACGAGAAAAAGAAACAAAAAAAAGTATTGTACATATAATATATAAAATGCAAAAGAAAATATTTCACACACGCGAAAATTATACATTTTTTTTTTACAAAAAACCCTCCCTTCCCCTCCTAATATAGGCAAAACAAATCAATAAATCGATTTTTCTTTCTCTTGTTAAAAGAACGCTTGCTTGCTGTTCACCGCTCCTCCTCCCAACATACGCCGCCACCAACACTACCATCATCAGCGACTACATTAGCGTTAAAAATAGAGGAAGCAGCACTAATAGCACACACACACAGCCAAACCAACCTATTGTAGGAGAGAATAATAGTGAAAACACCTCATCTACGACCCGACTTTATATACATAGATACACACAAAAAAGATTCTTTTTTTGTCTAACAAAAAATTAAACCTTAATTCTGATCAACTAAAACACTTCAACGCTGACGTCGTCGTCGCCGCCGTCGTGTTATTTCATTACAATACAAAAAAAGCGGGGCATATACAATACACCAACTACTCATACCACAAACCAACAAGCGTAAATAAAAAGTGAGTACTGTGATGTTGTTGTTGTTGCTACTTTTGAGGTCTCTGGTCGCTTCATTAACGCGCTACACTTCACTTTTATATATGCTCAATCCAGGGTTTAAAAGTATATTCGCAATATACACATATCGTACATATGTATATATAGTTTTTTGACTTTTAGAGGGTAGAATAAATATGTGTCGTGTAATTGTACGCAAAGGGGGTTTGAAAAAACTGGAAAGGTGGTACTATGTTGTTGTATATAGCCATATATATGGTTGGCGTGCTAATAACACTTGCATGTATGCGCGTGTGTGTGTTTAGTTGCTGTGTAATTATGATTGTCATTAGGGGAAAGAGAGTGTGTAGTGTGTGACTGAGAGATGGAGTAAAATTAAGTCGCAGACACACACACTCAGACGAAATAGCTGTTTGCGCATTACTAGATTTTCTTTTGTAAACAATAGAGTTGCCAACTGTCTTCTGGCGTCAGCGGAATTTATATTGTTTTGTTTGGAAGAAAAAAGGAAAACTTGTGCAAAAAGTGGGAAAATGGTATTGTTTTTGTTTAAAATGAATAGTGGAAGTAATGTTTACATAAAAAAGTCAGGAGCGGCGCGGCATACAGTGACAAATTTCCCATTTTTTTTGTTTGGCGTGGAACAACTCTGTCTTCAAAAATAATAAACATGTTAAAAGTAGATTTACACGAGGATTTTGTTTCCTCTTTTAAACTTGCCCTTGCATTTACACGACGTAATTCTGTTTTGGCTATTCTTTGTGAATTTTTGTTTCAAAGTGCGAATGGAAAACACAACATTGAGCCCGAGTACGGGGGGAGAGTTCCCCCCGCATTTTCCGAATGCCTCTCCGATAATCTACAAAAATCTGCTGCCGATAATCTGCTGAACATTTTGTCAGTGTAAATGTGGACTAAGTTTGTAAATTCTAGAACAAATATTCTGCATAAATGTGGGAAGGCAGAAACCTTCCCTTTGTTTAAAATTAGCAAAAGGGAATATAAAAAAATAAATATTGTGGATTGATTAGGATAATTAATCGCCTTTACAAAACGAATGGTTTTGTTCAGAAAAATGCTACTTCCTTAATGTTTTGTTTATATGTCCCAACCCTTAGCACCACCCCACTCTTTGTCAGGGGCGTTTTTTTATAATTATTGCTGCCCTTTTTGCAAACCCCTATTTCTATCAGTCAGTTCGTTTGCATGTAAAGAATAACAACAGCTGTTTGTTCCAAAGTCCTGATTTACACGAGGCAATGTTTTCCAAACAAGTGTAAAAGTTTGTATGATAGAGAGAGAAATAGGGATTTTTCCGCCTGCCTCTCTCCTACATACTTTGACACTTGCTTGGAAAGATTTGTCTCGTGTGAATAAGGACAAAAAACATTAAAGCCAATTTTCAAAAACTTGTTATTTCGAGCATTTTTTTTTTTGCATATTATCCTGCAAAAATTTCTACTTCATAAGTTTATTTTGTTTATAAAACACCCTAAAGAGCAACTCCACTCACTCTTCTGCCCTCCTTGGCTTTTTGACCTCCATTCAAACAATCTATACGTTTACAATGAACTATTTTTGTTTGTTATATACCAGTTTTTTTACCAGTGCCGATTTAATAAGCATTGAATAAAGAAACTTTTATTTAAAATACCTCTTACAGAGCGTGTGTGTCTACATTTACACTTTTTCTAATTAATGCCGATTTAACAATGTGTCTCTGGAGCCTATCCAGCAGTGATTAATACTTTATTTAAACTTAACCGTGCGACTTTTTTAAAGAAAATTAGATTCCTGCTGTGCTTGATGATTACAAATGTAGCTGCGCCATATCAAAACATGTTTGTCAAACAGCTGATTTATGGCAGGGAGTGGTACTTCAGTTAAAGGCGCTTAATGTAGTATCTGTCACATTTAATTTTGATATTTTTTTTTGAGTAGTTAAGGGACCCTTTGATTATAATAAAACGTAGTTTATACAACAAGATCAAGGTACTGCAAAGCAACATTTTCAATAATAATTCGAACAATTTTTGGATATTTTGCTTCTTGCTAAATACAAAATTCCCTTTATTCATCATAGCCCATTTAAAAAATTTAATTTTGAAAATTATTTCTATAAATCTTTTTTTATGTTTGTAATTTAAAAAGATGGCCAATGATTCTTTAATATATATATATATATATATATTTTTAATTTCAAATCGGAATTTATCTACAAGCTTACAGTTGGTTTGCACTAATTCTATTTCCTTATTCTTTTTTCAAAAAAAAAATTCCTCCTTTCCATTACATTAACCACCAGCCACCCCCTGCTGTTTAGTAAAACAATTCATTTTATGAAAAACACATGGTGAGCGTGTTTCCAGTAACAGCAAGAACAGAAAACCATAAGGCCGACGACATTCATTCACCCTTGTATTTTTGTTTTACACTTCGTATTACCTCCCTGGTAATTTCCAAGGGGAAGTTTTTTTTGTTAGTATGCATGCTATGTACATAACGTTTGGTGGGTGATGAAACCTAACTCTTACAATACATGGACATTTTCACCCCCGTATATTTTACATGCAAACACAAGAGATACATATCATTCCAGTTTAGGAGCATCATTATCGACTTTACTCTCTTTTTCCCGGTATAAGCATTTTGCGCCAGGGGTTGTGTTTTGTGCTGCTGCTCTACCCACATTTTTCTTGTTTTATTTTGAGTTTTCAGGGATTTACTTGGTTTTTTCCATATTCCAGTCCATCCCCGGAAAGCTCTTGCGTTTTTCCAAAGGGAATTTCAGTGGTCTGTCACAGTTCAATCCGGTATCTTCCTATAGTCTTCCAGATTCTTTGGCCGGAACAGTAGCAAATTTCTTAGCGGAGTATATTTTATTGCTGGCGGAGAACACTTTTTAATTTCCGCTTTGAGTTTTTAAAGGGATATTATTGCAAAAAGACAAAGAAGTGGGTAAATATTCGAAAAAAAGAAACGTTTTCTTAATAGCAATGCAGAATTTCTCAATATCGTGTAGACTAATTTTACATTAAGACTTTCTTTAAAACAAAGAAGGAATTTGCAGTACTCTACTCTATCATTGGAAGGCTAGCAGCCTTACTGTATTCCTAAAATAAATTAAATAAATTTGCAAATATTAAAATGTGGAAGGCATTGCCCGAATGGGATTTTTTATTTTTAGTACTTCACAGTACATGAACTACACCCATCCAGACCCCTTTAGGGGATTGCAATGTAGGACACACAAACCAAAACCAGTACAACCTGATTTTTTTGCCAAAGCCTGGAGTCTACAACTTAAATATCCTGCAGCTACATCAATCGCCTGTAAATCTTTTTTCTTTTTTCTTCCCCATGTTGGACACAGATTTTCCAATCCTGGAATTTTTACAAAAAATATCCTGGAATTATCTGCCTTAAATACGTCCAACTGAATTAAATGCGAGTAAAATTATACATAATGCTTCCCTAACATACAATTTTTACAAAAATATCCTGGTATTATGTGCCTCAAATACGCCTAACTGATTTAAATGCGATTAAATCTATTCACTGCTTTCCTAACATAAAATCGTAAATGTATTATTTAATAAAAGTATAGATATTAGTAAATATGTACACTAAAATTTATTTAGGGTCACTCCTAAAAACCAGCGTTTTGGTGTTTTGTATATACAACAGCACTTTGATAGACGTCGTACGCCGACGTTGTCTATTTAAGAAGCAGCCTTATAAGAAGAGTACCTATAGAATACAGGAAAGAGGAAATAACCCCTTTAATTGGCTTTGAAAACATATGTTTTTCTTTCGAAACGAAAAAACGCGGCAACCCAATCAATGTCAGTTTATCATTAGATGCTTTCAAAAAGAAGCGCCCAATAAGTTTAGAGTACATTTCTGTTTTCTTTTAAAACAGTCTTTATTAATAACACTATCAAAGTGAGTTTCTTGTAATTCCAATTCTATAATAAGTTTGATAAACCATCAACTGACAAATAATCCCTCATACATTTGACCTTTCATCATTTCTCTTTGCCTTTAGAAAAAATTCCAATAAAATTCCTTAACTTCCTTTTCTATTCAATTTGTATTAATATCTTCAACTATTTCCTTTGTTTTCAGTGGATTTCATGATGGCTAATCCTGGAGCTGGTGCAGTTGATAGTCAATCTGCCATTTTGCCCGGCACAAATCCCGCTGCAGCTGCCGCCGCTGCTGCTGCTGCCATATTGCCCGGTACAAATCCTGCGGCTGCGGCTGCCGCTGCACAATTGCAGCAACAGCAACAGGTCCAGCAGGCTATATTACAAGTGCAACAGCAACAAACACAACAAGCTGTGGCCGCCGCAGCAGCCGCTGTTGCTCAGCAATTGCAAAACCAAACGAATGGCACCACAAACGGAACCAATGGCTCCTCCGAGACACGTACCAATTTGATTGTCAACTATTTGCCACAGACCATGAGCGAAGATGAGATACGTTCCTTGTTCTCCAGTGTTGGCGAAATTGAATCCGTTAAATTGATCAGAGACAAGGGACAACCCTTCTTGGACCCCTTGAACCCTCAGGCCACCAAGGGACAAAGTTTGGGTTATGGCTTTGTCAACTATGTGCGTCCAGGGGATGCCGAACAAGCTGTAAATGTATTGAACGGTTTGCGATTGCAAAACAAAACCATTAAGGTGTCATTTGCTCGTCCCTCATCGGAAGCCATCAAGGGAGCCAATCTGTATGTCTCTGGCTTGCCCAAAACCATGACTCAACAAGATTTAGAGGCTATCTTTGCACCCTTCGGACAGATCATCACCTCACGTATCCTGCAGAATGCCGGCAATGATAACCAGACCAAAGGTGTGGGTTTCATACGCTTTGATAAACGTGAAGAGGCTACCAGAGCTATAATCGCCTTGAATGGCACCACCCCATCCAATTGCACCGATCCCATTGTGGTCAAGTTCTCCAATACACCCGGCAGCACAAGTAAAATCATTCAACCCCAATTGCCCACATTCTTAAATCCCCAGCTGGTGAGACGTATCGGTGGAGCCATGCACACGCCAGTGAACAAGGGTTTGGCCCGTTTCTCACCCATGGCCGGTGATATGTTGGATGTGATGCTGCCCAATGGTTTGGGTGCTGCAGCTGCTGCGGCCACCTCTCTGGCCAGTGGTCCCGGCGGTGCCTATCCCATTTTCATTTACAATTTAGCCCCCGAAACCGAAGAGTCTTCGTTGTGGCAGCTATTCGGCCCCTTTGGAGCAGTGCAATCGGTTAAAATCGTCAAAGACTCCTCAACAAATCAATGCAAGGGTTATGGCTTTGTGTCCATGACCAACTATGATGAAGCAGCTATGGCTATACGGGCCCTGAACGGCTACACTTTGGGTAATCGTGTACTACAAGTCAGTTTCAAAACCAACAAAAAGTAAATTTCATTTGTTGCATTAACTTTTTAGAAACAACTAAATTACATTTCTTAACAAAAAAAACAAAACACAGAAAGCATACAGAAAACTGAAAAACCCCCCTCCCCTAAAAATAGTAGATACTAAGTAACACACACACAAAACATACAATAGCTAAGGAAGAATCGTTTGTTCGTTTTTTTAGGAAAAGGAAAAGCCCAAAAGCGCCTAACCTAGAAAAAGAATTCTCAATTTTTTTTTAGACTTTTTTGCTCTCTCTCTCTAAAGATTAAAACGAAAAACAAAAATTCATTGTACAACAAACAAACTCACAGGCACACAAAACTGGAAATAAGTAATGCATGTCTTTTTGAAGTGTAGCATTCATTCTCATTCATCCTTCTAAAGGATACGTTAAGAAACAAAAAAACAACAAAATGATTTCTAAAGGTCCTACAATTGTTTATTTTGCCCTTCCGTTCTTGGACTTGGCCGTTATTATTTAAAAAGGCTTTGGCAAAAAAGAAATCTTTTTTCGTGGTTTAAAGAAATCAACAAAAGAAATGATTATGCAATATTTTTTCTATTAAAATGGGAAAAACAAGATTTTTACAACAACCCTTAAAAAACAATTTTAAAATAGGTTAATTTAAACAAAAACAAACTAAAAGTAAAAGTAAATCTTCCAAAAAACGCATAAATTTAAAACAAGTAAAAAACTCACTATAACATTTTTTCAAACACTCGCCAGTGATAGAAAAATGAAACATTTTTTTCTAAAGAATAATATAGAATTATTCTATACAAAAAAAAGAAAGAAATAGAGAAAAATTTTCAAGACAACACCAGTGAAGAACACAATCTCACACACACACGGCTACAAAGAGGCTTATACAGTATTAACTACAAAAAAGAGAAGAAGAAAATTTAGAGACATTTGTTTGGAACAAAACAAAAAGAAAATGCATCATATACTCTGGTGATTGTTTAGAAAAATACCTATTTAATCTCTCCCCTTTATTAAATAATACAAATAATAATAATACTAGTTAAAAACGAAAAAACTCAAAGTAACAACAATAATTTATAAAATTTTATGTAGCAAAAAATTGATAAACTCTAAAAAAAATCAATCTCCCCCCCCCACTCAAAAAGAAAAGAAAAAAGACAATGAGATCAAATAATTTAGGGGGGTTTGATGGATTAGCTCTCTGACAGGCAGGTTCAGGGTTTTCGAATGAAAAATTAAAACTGAAATTTTTCTCCACCAAAAAAAAAATTTAGAAAAATTTTAAATTTATTTTTTCATTTTCCCCACCCTCACAGCAGGTTTATGGGCTTATTAGGCAAACAAAAAAAACCGAAAAAAAAGAAACAAAATCATTTACAAAATGAAACCTAATATAAAGCACAAAGTTTTTTTATACAAGGTAATCTCTCATGGAAAACCTCATCAGCAAAAAACCAAAACTAATAAAAAAAGAAGAGAAAAGTTTAACGTTACAATTATACAAAAGAAAACAAATTTCATTTTTTTATTGTTCATTCACTATGATTTTCTTAAGCGTATTTCTTTTTTCTTCATTTTCTTTTTTAAAAAACAAATGTATTAAATGTATGCTTTGAGTTTTTGGTTGATTGTGTACTACTACTACCACCACCTCCACTACCATTTTAGTAGTTCTCTTCTACATCCTAATCGTCCTATAGCCCTGCCCCAAAAAATTAAAGTTTTACTTTTTTCCTGGGTCGCGTTTTTGGTTTGCTCTTTGTCTTTTAATTGTTGTTGGTTGTTTTTTTTACATACATATATATTCAATATTAATTTCTTTTGTTGATTCCTTTAAGTTGTGTACTACTTCTCTCAGAAACTAATTTTACAAACATACATTTATATATTTACATATACAATATATATTTATTTATTTCTATATTTAGTTTTCTCTCTCTCTCTCTCTTCCTTCAAAGGCAGCATTATTTGTTTTTTATTTTCAGTAAATTAAATTTTTCAAACCAAACGGCAAAAAAAAATGTTGAGAAAGGAAAACCCAAGAAATTTTAAAAAAAAAATCGAGAAAATTTTAATGTTACAATATTTTAATTGATTCAAGTAATATTTTAATTGAATCAGTTAATATTTTAATTGATTCAGTTAAAATTATAATTGATCCACTTAATATTTTAATTGATATAACTAATATTTTTATTGATTCAATTAATATTTTAATTGATTTAATTAAAATAATAATTGAAACTGTTAGATTCAATTAAAATTTTAAAGATATCGATCAAATATTAATGTAATTAATTCAATTAATATTTTAATCGAGTCAGTTAAAATTTTATTTGATTCAGTTAATGTTTTAATTGATCTAAGTAATATTTTTACTTAGATAAATTAATTAATATATTAATTGAATATATTCAAATGTTAATTAAATCAAATAAATATTAATTGAATCCATTTAAACATTAATTGAATCATCTAAAATAGTAATAAAATCAGTTAAAATATTAACTGAGTTTAATTAAAATATTAACTGTGTTCAATTAAGATATTAACGTTAAATTAAAATATTAATTGAATCAATAAAAGTTAAATTATATAGATTGAAATTTTTTGTCATCAATTTTAAATATTAATTGAATCGATTAAAATATTGAGTCAATTAAAATATTGATTGAATGAATACAAATATTAACTGAGTCTATTAATCAATAAAATAATAAATTAATTAATAATTTATTTATTAATTAAATTATTAATGATTGAAATTTTTTGTCTTCAATATAAAAGTTGAACGAATCAACTAAAATATTAAATTAACCTATTAAAATTTTAACTGACTCGATTCAAAAAATATTTAAAATGATTTCAATAATATTTTAATTTATTTCTTTAATATTTTAAATGATTCTATTAAAATTTTAATGAAATCAATTAAAATATTAATTTAATTAATTAAAATTTTCAATCATAAAACTTAAAAGGATTTTATCAATATTTGAATCGAATCATTTAAAAATTGTGTATGAATCGAACACATTTTTAGTTGAAATTCTTAAAATTTTCAATAATTTTGTAATTGATTTTTTTCGGCGATTTTAATTTTGAAACTTCGCTTTATAAAAATTTTAAAATTTTTTAAAATGAATTTCTTTTGGGAGAATTTCTAAACATTTTTCTTCAATAATTATATTTATTAATTTATTATTGCTTTCATAACAAAATAAAAAAATTCATTTATTTTAAAAGAAAATGCGCGCGCAGAATGAATAAATTGCAATTATTTATTCTTTACAATATATTTATGATTGACAATTGTACGTGTATAAAATTTTGTAATTTTAGTAT
This sequence comes from Eudasyphora cyanicolor, assembly GCA_963930755.1. Taxonomy (NCBI): domain Eukaryota; kingdom Metazoa; phylum Arthropoda; class Insecta; order Diptera; family Muscidae; genus Eudasyphora; species Eudasyphora cyanicolor. The sequence goes on along the minus strand of OZ005736.1, from coordinate 277,479,058 downwards.
AACATAAATATAATTATTTTTTCTTTTTCTTTCAATTTAACAAAAAAAAAAACTAGTTTTTAAGCAAAAAAAAAACAAATAATTTATATATACATATACACACACACACATACACAAGGATAAAAACCTAAAATATAGTTTTAGTTTTTAAAAAACCCCTACATATACATATATATGAATGGAATGGAATGGAAAGAAATGAAGAGAATGCAAATGATGCAATGAAAGAAACGTATAGCGAGAAATTATGAAAAGAAACGGAACAAATTATAACAAGTAACAAACAAAAATCTAGTCAGTGAAAAAATATTTAAATTAAGTTAAACAAACAAAGCATAAAAACGAGGGAAACCTCTCCCCCCACACACAAGGGATGTTTCCTCCAACTAGCTAAACGTTTTTATTATTTTCAATATACATATATATATTTTTTTTTAAATAAAAGAAATATTTTTCAATTTCTTTTAATTTAAAATGTATGTTTTTCAGTTCTGTTCACTAATTTATAAAGTTTTCCTTTTTGTTGTTTAAAAAAAAAAAACCAACCTATATAATCCAAAGATTTAAATATTTAGTAAAATTCTATATTAAAGAGAAAGAAGAAAGAAAAAGAAACCTTAAAAAACATTTGTACACACATTCTACATTCTATACAAAAAAGAGCCACAAATTGTAGTGGATTGTTTTTTTTTTTAAACATAAAGTATAAATTTTTTCGCCAATACTTTTTAATAAAAATCTTTTTTGTAATGAATGCAAAGCCGCTAAGAAATAAGTGAAATGGCTAAGAAGAAGAAGAAGTAAACAACACAATTTTCTGTGCAATAGTTAAGAGAAAAAAAATACAAAACATAACAGTTTTAAAGGCATCTATGGCAAATTGAAAGAAATTAGGTATCTCATTTTATACAAAATGGAAAAAACTTATGTACATATACTACATATTTTTTGCATTATTATTTATTATACACATTTATTTAAAAGAAAGAAAAAAAAATAAGAAAAAAACGAAAAACAAATGAAATGAAAAAAGCAAATCTTCTCTTTTTTTCTCAAACAAACAATGATGAATGTGAATGTCTTAATTTTTTTTTTAAATATACACAATTTTTATTGTTTTATAGAAAATTTAAAATATTTTCTCTCTCTCACGCTCTCATCACTAATTTATTTATATTTATTTTCTTTAATTTAAGGGAATACCCCCAAAAAATTCTAAGTGAAAGCATATTTCCGTTCAAGAATGAAAATATAACCCCAGAAATAATTTAAAGAACTTGATCTGGCATCTTAGTTCTTTTTTTTAGATTTTTTCAAAGAAAATATTCATATTTTTAAAACTTATTTTTCCCCATCTCTAACTATTTTATTTAGTTTTTTTTTGTTCTTTTTGTAAACCATGTTCAAACATACAAAAACTTAACAATTTAAGCTAAATATTGCAAAAGAAAAATAATTAACATCATTTAGTTTATTTTCCTCATACATATTATATATACATGATTATAATTTTAATTTTTAGTTTATTTTTTTTTAATTTAGTTTGTGGGTTTTAGGTTTTTTTTTGTAATAATTTGATTTAATTTTTTTGTGTTTAATTTTAATTTTTTAGTTTGTAATTTGATTTGTCCTTACTTTGATTTTTATTTCTTCAAACATATATAACACATTTTTGTTTTAAGTTTTATATTATTTTTATGTTTTTTTTTACTTATTCTTCCTTTATTTTAAAATAAATGTAAAAACCAACTCTGGGAAAAAGACAAAAGAATACCCCGTTTCTAGAAAGAAAACCGAAACAAAATCAAAAACCTTTGTGTAATGCTTGTTATATAACCTTATGTGAAACATAGAAACATATAACGGGCGAGGATAAAGAATTTGGAAAAAAGTGATTACAAAACAAATAATTCAAAATTGCCTTATGACGAACATATAAACGAAAAACATGTCATAAAAACCAGGAGTTAAAACTAATAGAATTCAAAATCTAGGAAACGGAATGTTGTCAGAGATCATCTTTTCTTAAGGAAATGTTGTCAGAGATCAACTTTTCTTAAGCGAAAGTTGGCAGTTCCCACCTTTCCTTGAGGAAAAGTCGTCAAAGACCAACATTTCTTAAGTTGTCAGAGGTCACTTTTTCTTAAGGAAAAGTTGTCAGAGGTCACTTTTTATTAAGGAAAAGTTGTCAGAGACCACTTCTTAATAATGAAAAGTTGTCAGAGATAATTTTTTCTTAAGAAAAAGTTTGTCAGAGACCACCTTTTCTTAAGGAAAATTTTCAGAGACCACCTTTTCTTAAGGAAAAGTTGTCAGAGACCACCTTTTCTTAAGGAAAAGTTGTCAGAGACCACCTTTTCTTAAGGAAAAGTTGTCAGAGACCACCTTTTCTTAAGGAAAAGTTGTCAGAGACCACCTTTTCTTAAGGAAAAGTTGTCAAAGACCACTTATTCTTAAGGAAAAGTTGTCAGAGACCATTTTTTCTTAAGGAAAAGTTGTCAGAGACCACCTTTTCTTAAGGAAAAGTTGTTAGAAACCACCTTTTCTTAAATAAAAGTTGTTAGAAACCACCTTTTCTTAAATAAAAGTTATCAGAGACCACCTTTTCTTAAGGAAAAGTTGTCAGAGACCACCTTTTCTTAAGGAAAAGTTGTCAGAGACCACCTTTTCTTAAGGAAAAGTTGTCAGAGACCACCTTTTCTTAAGGAAAAGTTGTCAGAGACCACCTTTTCTTAAGGAAAAGTTGTCAGAGACCACCTCTTCTTAAGGAAAAGTTGTCAGAGACCACCCTTTCTTAAGGAAAAGTTGTCAGAGACCACCTTTTCTTAAGGAAAAGTTGTCAGAGACCACCTTTTCTTAAGGAAAAGTTGTCAGGGACCACCTTTTCTTAAGGAAAAGTTGTCAGGGACCACCTTTTCTTAAGGAAAAGTTGTCAGAGACCACCTTTTCTTAAGGAAAAGTTGTCAGAGACCACCTTTTCTTAAGGAAAAGTTGTCAGAGACCACCTCTTCTTAAGGAAAAGTTGTCAGAGACCACCCTTTCTTAAGGAAAAGTTGTCAGAGACCACCTTTTCTTAAGGAAAAGTTGTCAGAGACCACCTTTTCTTAAGGAAAAGTTGTCAGGGACCACCTTTTCTTAAGGAAAAGTTGTCAGAGACCACCTTTTCTTAAGGAAAAGTTGTCAGAGACCACCTCTTCTTAAGGAAAAGTTGTCAGAGACCACCTTTTCTTAAGGAAAAGTTGTCAGAGACCACCTTTTCTTAAGGAAAAGTTGTCAGGGACCACCTTTTCTTAAGGAAAAGTTGTCAGAGACCACCTTTTCTTAAGGAAAAGTTGTCAGAGACCACCTTTTCTTAAGGAAAAGTTGTCAGAGACCACCTCTTCTTAAGGAAAAGTTGTCAGAGACCACCTTTTCTTAAGGAAAAGTTGTCAGAGACCACCTTTTCTTAAGGAAAAGTTGTCAGAGACCACCTCTTCTTAAGGAAAAGTTGTCAGAGACCACCTTTTCTTAAGGAAAAGTTGTCAGAGACCACCTTTTCTTAAGGAAAAGTTGTCAGGGACCACCTTTTCTTAAGGAAAAGTTGTCAGAGACCACCTTTTCTTAAGGAAAAGTTGTCAGAGACCACCTTTTCTTAAGGAAAAGTTGTCAGAGACCACCTCTTCTTAAGGAAAAGTTGTCAGAGACCACCTTTTATTAAGGAAAAGTTGTCAGAGACCACCTTTTCTTAAGGAAAAGTTGTCAGGGACCACCTTTTCTTAAGGAAAAGTTGTCAGAGACCACCTTTTCTTAAGGAAAAGTTGTCAGAGACCACCTTTTCTTAAGGAAAAGTTGTCAGAGACCACCTTTTCTTAAGGAAAAGTTGTCAGAGACCACCTTTTCTTAAGGAAAAGTTGTCAGAGACCACCTTTTCTTAAGGAAAAGTTGTCAGAGACCACCTTTTCTTAAGGAAAAGTTGTCAGAGACCACCTCTTCTTAAGGAAAAGTTGTCAGAGACCACCCTTTCTTAAGGAAAAGTTGTCAGAGACCACCTTTTCTTAAGGAAAAGTTGTCAGAGACCACCTTTTCTTAAGGAAAAGTTGTCAGGGACCACCTTTTCTTAAGGAAAAGTTGTCAGGGACCACCTTTTCTTAAGGAAAAGTTGTCAGAGACCACCTTTTCTTAAGGAAAAGTTGTCAGAGACCACCTTTTCTTAAGGAAAAGTTGTCAGAGACCACCTTTTCTTAAGGAAAATTTTCAGAGACCACCTTTTCTTAAGGAAAAGAGACCACCTTTTCTTAAGGAAAAGTTTTCAGAGACCACCTTTTCTTAAGGAAAAGTTGTCAGAGACCACCTTTTCTTAAGGAAAAGTTTTCAGAGACCACCTTTTCTTAAGGAAAAGTTGTCAGAGACCACCTTTTCTTAAGGAAAAGTTTTCAGAGACCACCTTTTCTTAAGGAAAATTTTCAGAGACCACCTTTTCTTAAGGAAAAGTTGTCAGAGACCACCCTTTCTTAAGGAAAAGTTGTCAGAGACCACTTCTTAATAATGAAAAGTTGTCAGAGATAATTTTTTCTTAAGAAAAAGTTTGTCAGAGACATTTTTTTCTTCAGGAAAAGTTGTCAGAGACCACCTTTTCTTAAGGAAAAGTTGTCAGAGACCACCTTTTCTTAAGGAAAAGTTGTCAGAGACCACCTTTTCTTAACGAAAATTTTCAGAGACCACCTTTTCTTAAGGAAAAGTTGTCAGAGACCACCTTTTCTTAAGGAAAAGTTGTCAGGGACCACCTTTTCTTAAGGAAAAGTTGTCAGAGACCACCTTTTCTTAAGGAAAAGTTGTCAGAGACCACCCTTTCTTAAGGAAAAGTTGTCAGAGACCACCTTTTCTTAAGGAAAAGTTGTCAGAGACCACCTTTTCTTAAGGAAAAGTTGTCAGAGACCATCTTTTCTTAAGGAAAAGTTGTCAGAGACCACCTTTTCTTAAGGAAAAGTTGTCTGATATCAAAATTTCTTAAAGAAAAATTGTCAGAGACCACTTCTTCTTAAGGAAAAGTTGTCAAAGACCACTTCTTCTTAAGGAAAAGTTGTCAGAGACCATTTTTTCTTAAGGAAAAGTTGTCAGAGACCACCTTTTCTTAAGGAAAAGTTGTCAGAGACCACCTTTTCTTAAGGAAAAGTTGTCAGGGACCACCTTTTCTTAAGGAAAAGTTGTCAGAGACCACCTTTTCTTAAGGAAAAGTTGTCAGAGACCACCTTTTCTTAAGGAAAAGTTGTCAGAGACCACCTTTTCTTAAGGAAAAGACACCACCTTTTCTTAAGGAAAAGTTGTCAGAGACCACCTTTTCTTAAGGAAAAGTTTTCAGAGACCACCTTTTCTTAAGGAAAAGTTGTCAGAGACCACCTTTTCTTAAGGAAAAGTTTTCAGAGACCACCTTTTCTTAAGGAAAAGTTTTCAGAGACCACCTTTTCTTAAGGAAAAGTTGTCAGAAACCACCTTTTCTTAAGAAAAAGTTGTCAGAGACCACCTTTTCTTAAGGAAAATTTTCAGAGACCACCTTTTCTTAAGGAAAATTTTCAGAGACCACCTTTTCTTAAGGAAAAGTTGTCAGAGACCACCTTTTCTTAAGGAAAAGTTGTCTGATATCAAAATTTCTTAAAGAAAAATTGTCAGAGACCACTTCTTCTTAAGGAAAAGTTGTCAAAGACCACTTCTTCTTAAGGAAAAGTTGTCACAGACCATTTTTTCTTAAGGAAAAGTTGTCAGAGACCACCTTTTCTTAAGGAAAAGTTGTCAGAGACCACCTTTTCTTAAGGAAAAGTTGTCAGAGACCACCTTTTCTTAAGGAAAAGTTGTCAGAGACCACCTTTTCTTAAGGAAAAGTTGTCAGAGACCACCTTTTCTTACGGAAAAGTTGTCAGAGACCACCTTTTCTTAAGGAAAAGTTGTCAGAGACCACCTTTTTAAGGAAAAGTTTTCAGAGACCATTTTTTCTTAAGGAAAAATTTTTAGAGATCAACTTTTCTTAAGGAAAAGTTGTCAGAGATCCGAGATCAACGTTCGTTAAGAGTTTGAAAGTTCTTTTTAATCTTAATTCCGTTGCGTTCAAAGTTTTGAATTTAAAAATATTTTTTTGTAAATTTTTTTTTTGGAAATTTAGAAAGGAAAAGTTTTTCCCTAATCATATATTTTTTTTCAATTCTTTGTCCTTGGTCCCAGTAAGACGAAGAAAAAACTGTTTATTTTATTACCTATTGTCATGTTGTCTCATACATATATCACATTTGTGTGTTGGTTTAGATTTATCATTTCGTCGTTTAATCCATTTTTATTATTATGAGTTTATAGTTTTTTTTTGCAACTTTACAAAAAATAACCTTATTATTTTATGAGTTTTGAGTTTTATAATTTATTACATAATTATGTATGCATACAAAGAAATTTTTTTTATTAATAAACCAAACTTTTATTTTTTGGCAAAAACAAAGAATTTTTCGTTTCTTTTTTAATTACATTTTTCGTTTTTTCATTTATTTAAATAATTATATAATTTTTTTTTAGTTTTCTTTTACACCAGAGATACCACAGAGGCTAACCACCACCATCAACTCAACTCAACACCAACAAACCAAAAAAAAACAATAACCCATATTGTAGAGAGTTTCGTTTAAAATATTTTGGGTGTTCGCTCTTCTACTCTAGATTATCTTTTGTTATTTATTTATTTTTTAATTTTTCTTCCAACTATTTTGTAGTTTTGTTTTGTTTTTTTATTTATTTTATTAACCAGGATTTTATGGCATCTCCCTAACACCCAGAAAAAATCCTTACCACCACCACCACCACTTTGACTGTTTCAAACAACTCTAGTCATAATAATGAAACAAACAACAACAAAAAATTGATCTCAATATAATATAGAAAAACAAAACATTCCATATTTTTCTTGGAAACAACAAATCATCGCATTTAAAATACCCAAAACAACATCCAAACCAAACGAAATACTTAAACAAATGCTAGTCAAAATTTGTTATTAAAAAAAATAATCAAATTTCTAAAACTAAAAAAAAAATTACCAAAAAAAACAAAATTTTGAAAATTTATAGCTTAGTAAGAAACAACATAATAATGACTTGTGTGTAACCAACAAAAAAAAGAAGACAAAACTCAAAACATTCAAACACATAACATAACAGAAGAAAAAAAAACAAAAAATGTAGTTTTTAAAAAACCAACATTCCACGAAAATGTTTTACAAAACAAAATTCCCCAAAAGAAAATGTGCAAGTTTTTCATAACGAAAACAAACAACAACAAAAAGACAAGAAAAACAAAAGATTCCTTTTGAATCCTTTTGAGTTTTCAAATTTTTCTTTTTTATTCTTTAAACAAAGTTTTAGAAATTAAACTTAATTTTTTTGTTGAAAAAAAAAAATAGAAAATACTCATAAGATTTTTTTTTTCAATATAAATTATATGTATGCCGCCTCAAGATATATATATATACATGTATATATATATTTATTATTTTTTTTGGTTCAACTCTCTCTCTTCTCTCAAAATATTATTATTATTCATTTGATTAAATTATTGTGTGTAATTGTAATTTGTATTTAATCAAAGCATATATTTAAATATTTATTTAATTTATTTAACCTACAAAACACAATCGATTTGTTTTTTTACAAAATGATATTATTATTAATTACCAAAAAAAAAACAAGCAAATTATTATTATGACTTGATTATCATTATTATGATTATTATGACTTTTAATCTTATTAATTACTCTTATATTTATTAATTATCATTAAAAACAAAAAAAAAACAAAACTCATCTTTAAACAAACAAACAAAAAAAAAATAATATTATAAATGTATTAAAAATTTACAAATTATGAGTTTTTCATTTTGAATTTTTTCGAAATATTGCAAAAAAAAAAAAACAAAAAATACCAGGTGTTGATTTTATTCCATAACTTAATTTCAGTTAATGATGATTTTCCGTAATTTATGTTATGTTTTTCTTGATTTATTTATGTTGGGTTGGGGGCTTGATCTATACAACATTCTGCATAGAAAATATAAAACATAACGGGAGTCTAGGTTAGCTTGAAAAGCAGTAGGTTTTCACGCTTCATGTCTCTGGATATAGACTTAAGACAGTTACAGTGAAATTCCAAACTTTTTCTAAGGAAAAGTTGTCAGAGAGCAGCTTTTCCCAAGGAAAAGTTGTAAGAGGCATACTTTTCTTAAGGAAAAGTTGTTAGAGACCAAATTCTCTTAAGGAAAAATTGTCAGAGACCAAATTTTCTTAAGGAAAAGTTGTCAGAGACCAGCCTTTCTCAAGGAATAGTTTTCAGAGACCATATTTTCCCAAGGAAAAGTTGTCAGGGGCCAGCTTTTTTTTCGCAAGGAAAAGTTGTCAGAGACCAGCTTTTCCCAAGGAAAAGTTTTCAGAGACCAGCTTTTCCCAAGGAAAAGTTGTCAGAGACCAGCTATTCCCAAGGAAAAGTTGTCAGAAAACACTAGAAAAAGGTTGTCTCCGACAACTTTTCCAAAAAAACTGGTTGTCTCCGGCAACTTTTCCTTAGAAAAAAGTATCTGACAACTTTTCCTTAAGGAAATGTTGTTTCAGATAACTATTTCTAAAGAAAAGTTTGTGTCTGACATCTTTTCCTTAAGAAGAGCTAATCTCTGTGAACTTTTCCTTAAGAAAAGCAGACCTCTGACAACTTTTCCTTAAGAAAAGCTGGTCTCTGACAACTTTTCCTTAAGAAATGTTTGAGTCTGACATCTTTTGCTTAAGAAAAGCTGGTCTCTGACAACTTTCCCTTAAGAAAAGCTGGTCTCTGACAACTTTCCCATAAGAAAAGCTGGTCTCTGACAACTTTCCCTTAAGAAAAGCTGGTCTCTGACAACTTTCCCATAAGAAAAGCTGGTCTCTGACAACTTTCCCTTAAGAAAAGCTGATCTCGAACAACTTTTCCTTAAGAAAAGGTGGTTTCTGACAACTTTTCCTTAAGAAAAGGTGGTCTCTGACAACTTTTCCTTAAGAAGAGGTGGTCTCTGACAACTTTTCCTTAAGAAAATGTGGTCTCTGACAACTTTTCCTTAAGAAAAGGTGGTCTCTGACAACTTTTGCTTAAGAAAGATTGTCTCAGACAACATTTTCTTAAGAAAGGATTGTCTCGGACAACATTTTCTTAAGAAAAGATTGTCTCGGACAACGTTTCCACAAGGAATGATTCTCTCTGACAACTTTTCCTTAAAAAAGTTAGTCTCTGACAACTTTTCCTTTTTTTTTTTGGTCTGGTCTCCGACAACTTTTCCTTAAGAAAAGCTGGTCTCCGACAACTTTTCCTTAAGCAAATCTGGCCTCCGGTAATATTTCCTTAAGTTTGTCTCTGACAACTTTTCCTTAAGAAAAGTGTGCCTCTGACAACTTTTCCTTAAAAAAGTTTGTCTCTGACAACTTTTCCTTAAAAAAGTTTGTCTCTGACAACTTTTCCTTAAAAAAGTTTGTCTCTGACAACTTTTCCTTAAAAAAGTTTGACTCTGACAACTTTTCCTTAAGAAAAGCTGGTCTCCGACAACTTTTCCTTAAGAAAATCTGGCCTCCGGTAATATTTTCTTCAGCTTGTCTCTGACAACTTTTCCTTAAGAAAAGTTTGTCTCTGACAACTTTTCCTTAAGAAAAGTTTGTCTCTGACAACTTTTCCTTAAAAAAATGGTTTTCGACAACTCTCTCTTACTTCGGAAAATTTAGTTTTTGACCAATTTTCCTTAGGATAACGTAAACAACCTTAGGATAAGGTGTACTTTGGCAATTTTATCTTAGGAAAAAATAAAAAAAAAAATTGGTCTGCGACAACTTGTCCTTAGCAAACACCTGGCCTCTGATAAGTTTATATGATATAAGCGTGTTCTATGGCAAGGTTATTTTCCACTTCTTCCTTCCCTTCACTTGACTCTATAGAACTTTTTATTTTTTGTCCAAAACCAAGATTTGTTAATGAACTTGTCCGCAGGTTGAAGTATATACGATTTGCCCCTGTCCCAATCGTTTTACTTGTTTCAATTTCAATTTTTTTCAATTATCCTAATTTCCTTTTAGTTGATTCTCTCTTTTTTTCAGGATTCTACCTTGATTTCTTTTTACTGATTTTTGAATTTTTTATAATTTCTGAATTTTTGTTAGTTTTGAATTTTCGATTTGGTTCATTTTTCTTTTCGTCCTTGTTTCTAGTCTGCTTTGGGTTTATTTGGTTCTTTTTCTATATTTTTCTTATTTTGTTTCCACTTTAGGCTGCATATTATTGAAATATGTTGTGTTGGTTGTTCGTTTTTTCATTTGGTAATATAGGTTGTGTTCGCTAGGACTTTTTTCCCACCCATTCAAGGAAATTTTTTTTTATAATGTAACTCGATACATAAACATACATACATACATGTGTGTGGGCTATCTTCGATATTACTTTTGGATTTTTTAGTTGGCTTTTTCTTGATTTGAGTTTTTTTCAAAAAAAAAAAAAGAAGAAAATGGGTTAGCAGCTTTTTTTCAAAAGAAAAAAAGAAACATGAGAAAAATTATGAAATTGTGAATTTGCAGTATGTCTTATTATTTAAAATTTCATACTTTTGTTAATAATAATTTAAAAAGGGGTTATGAAAGTTTTTGCATAAAAAAATCAATTTTATAAGTTTGTCATTTCTTTTATAAATTTCTCTGACAACTTTTCCTTAGGAAAATTCAGTCTCTGACAACTTTTCTTCAAGTAAAAGTGGTCTCTGACAAATTTTCCTTAAGAAATAGTTGTCTCTGACAACTTTTTCTTCAGAAAAGGTTGTCCCTGACAACTTTTCCTTAAGGAAAAGTGGTCTCTGACAACTTTTTCTTCAGAAAAGGTTGTCCCTGACAACTTTTCCTTAAGGAAAAGTGGTCTCTGACAAATTTTCCTTCATAAAAGTGGTCTCTGACAACTTTTTCTTCAGAAAAGGTGGTCTCCGACAAATTGAGTTTGAAAAGTTTTTCTCTGACAAATTTTCCTTAAGAAAATATGGTCTCTGGCAACTTTTCCTTAAGAAAAGCTGGTCTCTGACAACTTTTCCTAAAGAAACGTTTGTCTCTGACAACTTTTCCTAAAGAAACGTTTGTCTCTGACAACTTTTCCTAAAGAAAAGTTTGTCTCTGACAACTTTTCCTAAAGAAAGGTTTGTCTCTGACAACTTTTCCTAAAGAAAAGTTTGTCTCTGACAACTTTTCCTAAAGAAAAGTTTGTCTCTGACAACTTTTCCTAAAGAAAAGTTTGTCTCTGACAACTTTTCCTAAAGAAAAGTTTGTCTCTGACAACTTTTCCTAAAGAAAAGTTTCGGGTATGTTCTGTAGCAAGATGATTTGAAATCACGGTGATTTTAAAATCACCGGCGACTTACAATCGCTGTTGGAGTTCGAAATCGCCCGGATTATTATTCATAGCCTCCCAAAAAAGATTGTTCGAAATATGTTCGGACGATTTTGAACTCCAAAAGTGATGTTAAGTCGCCGGTGATTTTAAAATCACCGTGATATCAAATCGCCGTGATTACAGAACAGACCCGTTTGTCTCTGACAACTTTTCCTAAAGAAAAGTTTGTCTCTGACAACTTTTCCTAAAGAAAAGTTTGTCTCTGACAACTTCTCCTAAAGAAAAGTTTGTCTCTGACAACTTTTCCTAAAGAAAAGTTTGTCTCTGACAACTTTTCCTAAAGAAAAGTTTGCCTCTGACAACTTTTCCTAAAGAAAAGATTATCTCTGACAACTTTTCCTAAAGAAAAAAAGTTTGTCTCCGACAACTTTTCCTTAAAAAAAGTTTGTCTCTGACAACTTTTTTTGTCTGTGAAAACTTTTCCTTAAAAAAAGTTTGTCTCTGACAACTTTTCTTTAAGAATAGTTTGTCTCTGACAACTTTTCCTTAAAGAAAGTTTGTCTCTATCAACTTTTCCTTAAGAAAAGTTTGTCTCTATCAACTTTTCCTTAAGAAAAGTTTGTCTCTATCAACTTTTCCTTAAGAAAAGTTTGTCTCTGACATCTTTTCCCTAAGAAAAGTGTGTCTCTGACAACATTTCCTTAAAAAAGTTTGTCTCTGACTATTTTCCTTAAGAAAAGCTGGTCACTGACAAATTTTCCTTTAAAAAAGTTTGTCCATGACAATTTTTGCTTAAGAAAAGTTTGTCTCTGTCAACTTTTCCTTAAGAAAAGCTGATTTCAGACAACTTTTCCTTAAGAAAAGTTCGTCTCTCACAACTTTTCCTTAAGAAAAACTGGTCTCTGCGATGATGTTTTAAGGGCGTACGTTTAATTTAGTCATTTTTAAATTTGGCATTTATTTTTCAAAGCTATGGCCATTGCGGATTACAAAAATAATTGATTTGAATTAGTTTAATTTCATTTGTTTTTAAGTAAGTGTAATTAAGCAATTATTTTTTCACAAATACCTTTTCTGATTTGAAAACTTTTGATTTCACTCTGTGTATAATCGGTGTTTTATAATTTATAAATCACACACAATATGCTAGCTACAACCTTTTCCAAATTGTATATTCAACGATTTTCTTTTCTCTAGAAAAGTTTTTATTATTTTCTAAAGTCTACGGAAAGCGGCCGGGGAGCGGCTTAGCTTGGGCTGGTGTATATTTAGGCATTTTTTGATGAAAAATTATGGAAGTTTATTTCCAAATAAACCTTTAATAAAAGTTATGAAAGGTTATAGGATTGATTTTCAATCTAAAAGTTTTTATGGTTCTATAAGTTTTTATGGTTCTATAAGTTTTTATGGTTAAGATCTTTAATTTGTTTTATAATTTATTTAAAAGTGGTATTTTCTGCAATTATATATTTTTTTTATTGAAAAAGTGTTGGTTCCTATTATAAATAGTTTTTTTTTCTTTTAAAAAAAGCTTTGTTAGCCTTTATAAAATCTAGTCTTTCCAGAATATGTTCTGAACATAAGAAACAGAATGTGTTTCATTTTGAAAACTATGTTTCCTTTTCGCTAACAAGGCTTAAATGTATGTATGTAACACAACCGCTCGTTGGTCCCTAAGAATTCGTATCATTTCAAGATAATACCACCACCCACCACATGTTTAATTTTGTTTTATAGAAGAAAAAAAACGAAAACAAAAAATACACAAATTTTTGGTAAGTAATTTGAAAATTTTAATTTCCACTCTAAAACCGGAAGCAACAAATATGTACCCTTCTTTTATTTTACACTTATAATTTTTAGGTTTAGCATTAACCCACAGTGTTCGTAAAAACCGAAAAGAAAATTGAATGAAATTAATTTTTATATTAATTTGAAATTTCTTCAACAAAGAAAAGAAAAAAGAAATCACCAAAGTGCTTATGTTTTCCTCAAACCTATCTATCTTCCCTTCAACATGAAATTGTAGGCCAAACTATTTGTTGCTGTTGTTTTCTTTTTGTCGGTTAACCCATTTTTGTTTTGTGGTTATTTCTCTTAAAGTTGTTGTGTTGTTTCAAATCGAAAATTTTTACAACCCACAACACATCCACATTTGCAAATTTATTATTACGTTTTTTGGTAAGTAATTAATAATTTTAAATTCTGTTTTTGTATATTATGATTTGTGATTAAGTTTCCCCCCAGAAAATTATTTCAAGTGTTTTTCTAAACAAAAGAAAACCCGCTCGTGTTTTTTGTAATTAACAATCTTGTTTTTTTCTTACAGTGTACTATATTTGTTTATTTCACAGATAACAAAAAAAAACAAAACCGTTATAGTTTTCATCGTCTTTATTTGAAATCTCAAGAAACCTGGTTTATTTCAGCAGCTTATTTATTAAACACTTTAATGTACAGCTCAGTGCTAAACACAAACACTAACAAAAAATGGAAAAAGAACAAACTTTGCAAGAAATTTCCATTATAAAAAAAGTGATTGAAAATATTAAAATTTGCATCAAAAGATATTTAATATTTCCAAATTTTCCTTAAAAAAATGTAATATTTCAATTGATTTCATTAAATTATTTTTTTATGTTAAAAAAATGAATTAAATCAATTAAAGAAATAATTGAAAAGATTTCGATTATAAAAAAAAAGTGATTGAAAATATTAAAAATTTGAATAAAAAGAATTTTAATATTTTACCATTTTAAAATTTAATATTTCAATTGATTTCATCAAATTAAAGAAATAATTGAAAAGATTTCGATTATAAAAAAAAGTGATTGAAATTTTTAAAAATTTGAATTAAAAGATTTTTTTAATATTTTAAAATTTTTCTTAAAAAAATTTAATTTTTCAATTGATTTCATCAATTTATTTTTTTAAGTTAAATAAATGAATTAAATCAATTAAAGTAATAATTGAATAAATCAAAAAATAAATTTGATTGAAAAGTAATTAAAATGATAAAAAATAATTGCATCAAGTGAATTAAAAAAATGACTAAATTTAAAAAAAAATTGCATCAGTTGAAGAAGTAATTGATTCAACTACAGCAATAATTGAATTGATTAAAAAAATAACTACATCACTTAATCAAATATTTGATATGAAGCAATTAAAAAAAAATTTAATTGATTAAAAAAATAATTACATCACTTAATCAAATATTTAATACGAAGCAATTAAAGAAATATTTGTATTATTCTATAAATTATATTATTTTATGATTTTCTCTCTGTGGAGTTGAGCTGAAGATGATACCACCTCCTTCACTTAGAAGGAACCTTTGATCTTCAGCTTAAATTCACTGAGAGAAAATCACAAAGTTAAAGAAATATTTGAATTAATTATTCGTTTTAATTTTCAATCATTTTTTGAAATAGTCCTTATGGGAATATTTTTGTATAGTAATTTATAGAGATTTCTTTTTAGGGTCTAAGAACTACTTAAAGAAAAGTACAACGATTTTAAAATATCTTTAAGAATAGGAATTCTATTTTTACAATTCCTGTTCATGAGAGAAAAATACTTCAAAAGCCATTAAGGGGTAAACTCAAAATATATTCGTAAATATTTTCAATTTAACAAGAATCTATTTACAAGTAAAAATACATTGTCCCCTAAACTGCTTTGCATTTACACATTAACTATAGGACTAAAGTAAAAATACATTGTCTCCAAAACTATTTTACATTTACACATTAACTATAGGATTTACACTTGATTAATTTCAAAAAAAGAATAATTTTCACCATTACTATTTCATACAAAAAAGTGTATATTTGGAAATTTCTTCTGCAGCTTTGGAAATCTATTAAATTAACTAATAAAAATATGTACTATTAAAGCAGATCGATAAAAACAAAAAAAATACTTATATCTTTAATTTCAAAGCTAAATTACCGACTATGGGTCTAACTCATAAAAAGTTATGGAAGCTTTAAAATACATTATAACATTGAAATACATTATAACAGTTTAATAAAACTTCCATAACTTTTTATAAATAATTTAACTTTTTAATAAAAATAATAAAAAAAAGGCCTTACATTTCGCTAAAAAGTTTCCACATAAATCGATGTGGTGGTTTACTCGAGTGTAGATCTAATTAATGAATCGAAATTTTTATAAAGTTAATATAAGATTATTGGCCATATTGGCTTATTTATATTACTATTATAAATAAATAAAATGAAATCGATTTTCAATCCAATTAAAGCAATAGATAATTCCATTTAAAATCTCTTCAAAAAAAAGTATTTATTATAATCGTTGTTCGGTTCGTAAAAGAAAAACAAATTCAGGATTTTACTTTCATATTTGTAATACACTTATCAACTTCCCCCTGCCCCCCAAAAAAAAGTTCTGAAAATATGTATGTAAATCATTGCTAGCATAACTACTGTAAATGTCCTTTTAATTATACATATTCGTATATAGAATTTTTCAGTTTTATAATTTATCAAACTTATAAACTCAAAAAAAAAAACATGTTTAACTGTTTAAATAGATTTTTTTGGTTTTCATTTGCGGTTAAACGTAAAGTTAATTTTTACTTTTTTTAATTAACAAATTTTTTTTTGGATAAATTGTCAGGTTTTTTTATTGTTTTTTCTTTATGTTTTTCGCCTTTTTTTCTTAAATTTAAGTCTTTAATTTTTATTGAATTATGCATATGAAGTATTTTTGAATAAATTATTTGTTATTAAATATATTTTTATTTATGATTAATTCATATGATTTTTATATAACATTATAATTGATTTATATTCATTAGTCATTCAATTCATTGTTTAAATATTTTTTCAATTGCGGTTAAACTTAAACTTAATTTTTATTTTTTTTAATTATCGAATATTTTTTTAATAAATTTGAAATATTGTTTTTTCTATATGTTTTATTCGGTCCTTAATCGTTATGATTTCAAATGGAATATTCTTTTCGCCCATTTTTACCTTTGTGATTATGATTAATTCATATGATTTGTTTCTTAATATTAAAAACATTATAATTGATTTATATTATACATTATTCTTTATGTTTAGTTTCTTTTATGAATTTGCAAATATTTTTTAAATAAATTGTTTTCGTGATTCTAACTAGGATACTCTCCCGGCTTCAAGACCATTTTGTTTCTATATTATTATAGAAACAAGTATTTTATACATGGCGGTGTATAAATATGTATTAAAAATTGGCAGCACACATACTGGATCATGATTTCTGAGCCGTGACACTCGTTATCAACAGTTCTGCTGCAATTGTATGGGAGATACGGAGCTCTATATGGTTGACTTCAACACGCAAGCGAATGAGAAATTTTTGTGAAACCACACTTCTCCAAAATCTTCCAAAAACAAAACATGGTGAGTCTTCTGACTCACCACAAACTACACTTAGTGCAGTCAAAAACCATAAAAGCTTTTCTGCATAGTGTGGTAATTTTCCATTTGATGGAGCAAAATTTGCTTCTCATTGGACATGGCTGGTGTTTTGTATTAACTTTGGTTAACAATTGTTTTTGGAAGATTTTGGAGAAGTGTGGTTTCACAAAGATTTCTCATTCGCTTGCGTGTTGAAGTCAACCATATAGAGCTCCGTATCTCCCATACAATTGCAGCAGAACTGTTGATAACGAGTGTCACGGCTCAGAAATCATGATCCAGTATGTGTGCTGCCAATTTTTAATACATATTTATACACCGCCATGTATAAAATACTTGTTTCTATAATAATATAGAAACAAAATGGTCTTGAAGCCGGGAGAGTATCCTAGTTAGAATCACAAAGATTTGCAGACCAAATAAAAGCAAGCAAGCAACATAAATTGTTTTCTTTATTTTATAAATACCGATTGTTCAGATAACTATATATCAAAATAAATTATTTTTCATTTTGAAATATAGTTTTCTGAATAATCGACCTTTTCTTTTTCAGTAATTTCGATTTATTTTAGGCTTTTTTATTTTTATTCAATAAATGGAGTATTTTTGAATAAATTATTTGTTAATAAATGTATTTTAATTTATGATTAATTCATGATTTTTTTAATAAATATTATAAAACATTATAATTGATTTATATTAATTTGTCATTCAATTCATTGTTAGGATTTTTTATTTAAATTAATTCATTCTTTTTGCTTTATTTCCTTTGCAAATATTTTTTAAATAAATTATTTTTCATTATTGTTGTTTTTAATTAATGGACAAGCTCGAGCTTATAATAATACAGAATAAAGATCGATTATTCAGATAACTATATTTATAAATTAAAATATTTTTCATTTTGAAATATAGAATTTATTTTAATTTATGATTAATTCATATGATTTTTTTAATATTTTAAAACGCTATAATTGATTTATATTCATTTGTCATTCAATTCATTGTTTAAATAATTTTTTTTAACTGTTTAAATAAAATTTTTTGGTTTTCATTTGCGGTTAAAGCGGTTAAAGTAAATTTTTTTAATTATCAACAATTTTTTGAATAAATTGTCAGGGTTTTTTATTGTTTTTTTTTTCTTTATGTTTCATTCGACCCTTAATTGTTATGATTTGAAATGGAATATTCTTCTCGCCCTATTTTACTTATATTTAATTCTTTAATTTTTTGAATTATGGAGTATTTTTGAATATATTATTTGTCATTAAATTTATTTTCATTTATGATTAATTCATATGATTTTTTTTTAATATTATAAAACATTATAATTGATTTATATTCATTTGTCATTCAATTCATTGTTTAAATAATTTTTTTTTACTGTTTAAATAATTTATTTTTTATTTTTTGGTTTTCATTTGCGGTTAAAATTAAAGTTAATTTTTATTTTTTTTAATTGTCGAATATTTTTTAATAAATTTGAAATATTGTTTTTTTCTATATGTTTTATTCGATCCTTAATCGTTATGATTTGAAATGGAATATTCTTCTTCTCTTCTTCTTAAACCTAATTTTTTTTAATTATCGAATATTTTTTGGATAGAATTTGAAATATTGTATTTTTCTATATGTTTTATTCGATACTTAATCGTTATTATTTAAAAAGGAATATTCTTCTACCCTTTTTTTCTTAAATTTAAGTCTTTAATTTTTATTGAATTATGGAGTATTTTTGAACAAATTATTTGTTATTAGATTTATTTTAATTTATGATTAATTCATATGATTTTTTTTAAAGTATAAAACATTATAATTGATTTATCGGGTCTGTTCTGTAGCAAGGTGATTTGAAATCACGGTGATTTTAAAATCACCGGCGACTTACAATCACTGTTAGAGTTCGAAATCGCCCGGTTTATTATTCATAGCCTCCCAAAAAAGATTGTTTGAAATATGTTCGGGTGATTTCGAAATCCAAAAGTGATGTTAAGTCGCCGGTGATTTTAAAATCACCGTGATTTCAAATCGCCGTGATTACAGAACAGACCCGTATATTAATTTGTCATTAGGATTTTTTGTTTATTTTATTTAAATTAAGTTATTCTTTATGTTTAGTTTCCTTTATTGAATTTGCAAATATTTTTTAAATAAATTATTTTCTTTATTTTATAAAGATCGATTATTCATAAATATATATATTCCAAATTAAATTATTTTTCATTTTGAAATATAGTTTTCTGAATAAACGACCTTTTATTATACCCTCACTTTAGTGTGACGAGGGTATATATCATTTGCTACGGAAAAAAGTGTAACACGTCGAAGGAGTGACCTAAGAACCCAAGTATGTTCGGAGGAAATCCGTTTTGGGTCATTTTAAGTCGAATGAGCAATGTCCGTCCGTCTGTCTGTCTGTCTGTCTGCCTGTCTGTCTGTCTGTCTGTGTGTCTGCTGGCTGGTGCGCACGATAACTCTCGAAAGGAGTAACCGATTGACCTCAAATTTGGTATGTGGTGATATTATTTTCTATCTCCGGCTAAGTTCGAAGATGGGCCATATGTGTCCACTCCTTCTAGTACCTCCCCCACAAAGGGTTAAAATGTTGTGAAATATTGATTCTTTAATAACTGCTATACTACTTATTCGAATCTTTTGAAATTCCACACATAATATTAGCTTATTAGTCGTTATCAACTCGAGAAAAATGGGCGAAGTCGCCACGTCCCTTTTGGTACCTCCCACACAAATGCACCATTTTGCACCAAAAGTTAACAGCTTATAACATTAATAACAGTGTATAAAAATACTTGAAATTTTGTACAGTGTTATGCTTTTATATTGCCTACAGTCCAGGGAAAAATGGGTGTTGTTGTCACGCCCCTTTTGGTACCTCCCACACAAAGGTACCTTTTTGCACCAAAAGTTAACAGCTTATAACATTAAAACCAGTGTATAAAATACTTGAAATTTTGTACAGTGTAATGGTTTTATAGTGTCTATAGCCCTGTGAAAAATGGGCGTTATTGCCACGCCCCTCTTTATACCTCCCACACAAAATGCCCAAATCATACCGCAATTTAATGTCTCATAACGTGTATACCAGTGCACATAAATGCTTATAAGTCGGCACAGTGCAATGAATTTAAAGTATCTAATGTTCAGCAAAAAAAAGGTGTATTTGATAAACCCCTTCTGGTACCTCCCACACAAATTGACAGAATAATTCGAGTAATATTCAATATAACATTACTCACAAAGTGAGGGTATACCTTAGTCGGTTTACCCGACTGAAACTTTCTTACTTGTTTTCAGTAATTTCGATTTCTTTTAGGATATTTTATTGTCTTTTTATTTTTATTGAATTATAGAGTATTTTTGAATAAATTATTTGTTATTAAATTTATTTTAATTTATGATTAATTCATATGATTTTTTTAATATTATAAAACATTA